>CM030362.1:22067194-22467194 GCA_017893485.1 Hemerocallis citrina | reverse complement strand
CAGAATAACAGAGGGGTAAAAGGGGTATAGCGGTTTCGAATTCCATATACCCCTTATCTCTAAACTTCCTTATCGATTAAGCCTTCCTCTCTTCTCTCCCGCTTTCTCTCTCATTCCAAACCCTAATCCCCTTCTCCCGCTCTCGATTCCCGCTCTCGAAGTTGAAAGACGATCTCTTTGGGTTCCTCTCTTCTCTTCTCACCCTATCTAAAGAGATCGGCACCTTCGAAACCCTAATCGAAGGTCTCTTCGAAACCCTAATCAATAAGGAAGAAAGAGAGAGCGCTCCCCTCCCGCTCTCTTTCTTCCTCACCTGTGTAAAACCCTATCATTAAAGCATCGATCGGAGCCAGACTTCGTGATTCTTCAGATCTGCCGAGGGGTAAAAGGGGTATACGTGTTCGATTTCTTGGGCTGCCGGTTTGGATTTCTCGGCTCATTGGGTTGTTCCTCTCTCATATTCCGGAGGGAAGTATTTGACTCTCATAAATGCTTTAATAATATCTGTTTAATTTCTTGCATTTTCTTTCGGTTTTGTTCGTAGGCAATGATGAGATTGATTTGGATATTAGTTGGGTACAAAATTTTGGGCCATTGAAATTATTGTTTCGAAGAGATTTTTGATTGTGTACCATGATATTTATTCAAAGTTGAGTACACATATGGGGTATGAGCGGGGGAGAAGAGAGGAAGGCTTGAAAGTATCAATTTTTGAGTTTTAACACTAGCTCAATTCACCAAAATTTTGGGCACCGATGACTCATAATGGTTTAGGCAGTGATGCAAAACACTTTATGATCTGAATAATTATTTCAATCCTGTTTTAAGTATTCTTGATTATATATCTATCATATTCTAGTTGGCGTGGCACCCCAATGCAGCCCTACTTATGATTACTGTTTTCTGAGCCTATTGGTTTTCTTTAGTTTATATATATTCATGAGTAAGTCTATTATGTGAGCTTGGCCGATTGATTGTGAGAAGATAAGAGATAGGGGTATTTGATTTTACCCCTTTTACCCCCAAACATTCTGAAGATAAGCAGTATCAAATATGAGTCGTTCCATCGCATACAATCGCGAACGATTGGCTAAACCCCCACCCCCCCCCCCCCCCCGCTCCTGATAAGGCATTCAGTTCCCAAGCTCTCAATAGACTTACTCTATATATGATCTGCACAGTTGATGATAAGCTCCAACCAACATAGACAGAACATGAAGTATCAATTTTTGTCAGCCCAGAACAAACACAAACAGATCATGAAGTATACAAAAACAAACTGTATATTAGGCAGTGATGCTAAACACTTTATGATCTGAATAATTATTTCAATTTGTTGTATTTATTCTTGATTATATATCTATCATATCCTAGTTGGCGCGGCACCCCAATGCAGCCTTAGTTATGGATAGTCTGTTCTGAGCCTATTGTTTTTTTATTTGTTTCCTAAAGACAGTTTATAATAAGTTCAAAACTGCAGAAACAGAGCATGAAGTATGCAAAATTTGTAAGCTCCAAACAACAGAAAACTAGATTTTATAGTAACTGACGTTGGATGTGTATGTGTTGGGTACTCATTTAAGCCTTTTGGTCTTTGAGTCTCTCAAATGCTTTGTTGGTGTAGGCCGTGATGCAAAACAGTTTATGATCTGAATATTTACTTCAAGATTGTTGTATTTATTCTTGATTGTATATCTATCATATCATAGTTGGCGTGGCACCCCAATGCAGCCCTAGGTATGAATAGTGTGTTCTGAGCCTACTAGTATTATTTCAACCACATGTTCAGTGGAATTAGGGTTTGATTATTGGCATCCTTCACAACATTTGTATCAACCGGCTTGCCTTGCTTTGAGCAAACAAATTATTGTGAATATCTCTCCTTTGTGGTAGTATCAACCATCGTTGCAAACTTGCGTACTGAAAAACCGCATAATTTTGCATATGTTTTATAAAATTCATATCCGTCTTCTAATGTTTCAAATACTAAACCAACAAATGGTTTAGAAGCATCATCAACATCCCTCCAACTGGACTGAACATCCTGGCTTAGTAATTCCTCATTTTCAATCTCCATCCTTCATAGGAGAATGAGACAACAAAAATTAAAAATAAAGCTACAACCTTAAATTAGCACAAACGAAAAAGTCCAACATAATACAATCTTGATCTACAAGCCCAAATTTTTATCTTTTCTGGGGAAAACATTTAAAGGGCAAACAACCTACAGCTTCTTACATGGTAACTACGTGGAATTAGGGTGCTTATATGCATGTGTCATGTCCTATTAGCAGTGATTGAAGCAAGTCTCGAAATAAACAAAAACTAGACTGCATATTACATGGATTTTGTGTGCTTATATGCATGTGTCATGTCCACATCTAAAAATTCCATATACCAGTACGAATATTATTTGCCATTCTAAATATGCTAGTCCGAATACTAGTGCGAATATTATCAGAGCATAATTTAAGCGCTAAGAATATAACAACAACCTAGAAGCATTTATAAAGGAAATAAATTTTGAATTCAAGAAGAGAAATTTAAACCCTTGTCGCAGTTTGGGTTCTCCGTCAGGAAGAAGAGAACAAAATTCAAAGTGCAGTGTTAAGGTGCAGCTCCCGGCAGCCCAAGAAATCGAACGCGTATACCCCTTTTACCCCTCGGCAGATCTGAAGAATCACGAAGTCTGGCTCCGATCGATGCTTTAATGATAGGGTTTTACACAGGTGAGGAAGAAAGAGAGCGGGAGGGGAGCGCTCTCTCTTTCTTCCTTATCGATTAGGGTTTCGAAGAGACCTTCGAATAGGGTTTCGAAGGTATCGATCTCTTCAGATAGGGTGAGAAGAGAAGAGAGGAACCCAAAGAGATCGTCTTTCAACTTCGAGAGCGGGAATCGAGAGCGGGAGAAGGGGATTAGGGTTTGGAACGAGAGAGAGAGCGGGAGAGAAGAGAGGAAGGCTTAATCGATAAGGAAGTTTAGAGATAAGGGGTACATGGAATTCGAAACCGCTATACCCCTTTTACCCCTCTGTTATTCTGAAGAAAGGGCGGGGAGGATCTCAGCCGTCCGATCGTGATCAAGATCGATCAGACGGTTGGGAAGCCCAGCTCCCAATAAGGGATTCAGCTTCCGAGCTCTTAATAGCATTACTCTATATATATATATATATATATATATATATATATATAGGAAATACTCAGTTGAAAACGTAAATGTCTGTGAAAACGTGGAAAACCAATGCATTATAACCTAGGCCGTTGTTTCCAACAACAGCCTAGGCTTGTTTTTACGTTTTCCACAACATTTGCGTTTTCAACTGAGCATTTCCCTATATATATATATATATATATATATATATATATATATATATATATATGGGAAATGCTCAGTTGAAAATGCAAATGTTGTGAAAACCCGTGAAAACAACCTAGGCCGTTGTTTCCAATAACGGCCTAGGTTATAATGCATTATAACCTATACCGTTGTTTCAACAACGGCCTAGGTGGTTTTCCACGTTTTCACAGACATTTGCGTTTTCAATGGAGCATTTCCATATATATATATATATATATATATATATATATATATATATATATATATATATATATATATATATGTTGATATGGGTTAGGCGACGTGGCCCCTTCTAGGCCATAGGATCCCCTCATAAAGCATGTGCCGCCGGATCATCCGGGTCCGCCACGTCAGCGCGGAAACAGCCCAGGTCTTTACCACATCAGTCTGGAAACTGTCCAGGTCTCCGCCACATCAGCCCTATATCGCCCAGGCCTCCGCCACATCAGCCCTATACCGCTTGGGCCTCTGTCACGTCAGGCCCACGGGCGACCAGGTCTGCACCCGGCCCCAAACGGGTCCAGACCCGGTTGGCTTCTCCTATAAATACCAGACCCTCTACCCCTTGCCAAGGTAATCAATATTTTCCCTTTCAAACCCTAGTTGCTGTTACTCTCTTTCAGTAGCTGACTAGATCGTCGGAGGGTCTACCACCGGGACCAACCTCGGTGTTCCTAGACCATGTGCAGGTACACGAGACTCTGGTCCGAGCCTCCAGATATGAGTCGAGCATCCAATCACCGCCTCACTCACGTCTACTCCCGAACCGTTCCCCCTGGCTGAGGGTCGGTGCCACCGTCCACACCAAAGCTTCCTCCACCAATACAAATTGAGAAGAACTCACACCTGGTGCATCCACACCCCCCAAAAAACAAACAGCATCAGGTTGGAACCGTCTGTGGGAAACCGCCAGTGCAGACGCTAGCCCGAGCTCAGCCATCAACAGTATCCCGTCCATCCAAGCTCACAAGTCGCCCAAGGCCAGGAGAGCTGTCACCTCTGCGATGTCCAGAAGCAACGTAAATTCGCCCCAGAGAGGCAACAGGCGGTGAAAGCAGAGGTGGACAAGCTCTTGTCTACTCGTTTCATACAGGAGGTTAGCTACCCTGAGTGGCTGACGAACGTCGTGATGGTCAGAAAGGCGAGCGGGAGCTGGAGGATCTGTATAGACTTCACAGACCTCAACAAGGCGTGCCCCAAAGATTTGTTCCCTCTCCCCAGCATCGATGCTCTGATCGATGCTACGTCAGGTCCGAGCTCCTTTCCTTCATGGATGCCTTCTCAGACTATAACCAGATCCGGATGTTCCCTCCCGATATAGCCAAGACGTCTTTCGTCACGGACCAAGGTCTTTACTGCTACCGGATTATGCCATTCGGGCTGAAGAACGCCGGTGCTACTTATCAGAGGCTCGTTAACCGAGTTTTCAAGGATCAAATTAGGCATAACATGGAGGTGTATGTTGACGACATGCTCGTCAAGAGCCAGCAGGGACAGGATCACGTCGCTGACCTGGAAGAGACCTTTGGGGTCCGTCGGACCCACAACATGAGACTCAATCCAGCGAAGTGTGCGATCGGGGTCTCCTCGGGAAAATTCCTCGGGTTCATCGTCAGCCAGCGCAGCATCGAGGCAAACCCCGAAAAAATTCAGGCCATAATAGACATGGCCCCTCCTAGAAACATCAAAGAAGTCCAGAGGCTAACAAGAAGACTAGTGGCCATCGGCTGTTTCCTCTCCAAGTCAGGAGAGAAGTCCCTCCCATTCTTCAAGGCACTGTGCGGAATCGGAGGATTCGAGTGGGGTACTCAGCAACAAGAGGCGTTCGCCTAATTGAAGGAGTACCTCGCCAACCCTCCTCTCCTTAGCAAGCCCGAACCAGGCGAGCCCCTCTGGCTTTACCTTTCGGATTCTGAGAGCGTGCTCAGCGCCGTCCTCGTTCGTGAAGAGGAAGGAGTCCAAAATCCCCTGTACTATGTGAGTAAGGTACTGCTCGCCGCCGAGACCAGATACTCTAGAATGGAGAAGATAGCGTATGCCCTGGTCATGGCCGCACAGAAACTCCATCCCTATTTTCAGGCGCATCCGGTTCAGGTGCTCACGGACCAGCCTCTGAAGGTTGTGCTCTATAAGCCAGAGAGCTCGGGACGATTAGTCAAATGGTCGATCGAGCTCAACCAATACGACATCGGCTATCAGCCAAGAACGGCCATCAAAGGGCAGGCCCTCGCCGAGTTCATCACGAAATGCACCATCTCCAAGCAACCCGAAAGTCAGGAGACCGACCAGACGCGGGAGGTTTACGTCGATGGATCCTCCTGCAAAGTGGGGAGCAGTGTGGGCATCATTCTGTGGGGTCCTGACGGTTTCCTCCTTCAATATTGCCTCCGCCTCAACTTTTCGGCCTCTAACAACTAGACTGAGTACGAGGCCATGATCGCCGGGCTCACCCTGGCGTATCAGGCCGGTACCAGAAAGATCAGGGACTTTAGCGACTCCCAGCTCGTGGTCAACCAGATCACCGGGGAGTATGAGGCTCGTGACGATCGGATGATCAAGTACCTAACTGTCGTCCAGTGGCTATTGACTTCCTTCGAAGAGTCGGCGGTCTTAAGGATCCCCAGGGAGCTAAACGCCCAAGCCGACGCTCTATCAAAGCTAGCTTCCTCATCCTTCGAAGGTCTCGATCGCACCATCCTGATTGAAGTACTCTTAAAGCCAAGTACCGACTTCCTCGAGACTCTCTGCATTGAAGATGAAGCTCCTCCCGACGACTGGACCACTCACATCAAGAAATTTCTAATCAAGGGAGAGCTCCCCAACGACCGAGCTGAAGTAAGGCAGGTCAGGGTCCGTTCAGAAAAGTTTGCCGTGATCAACACGACCCTCTTCAAAAGGTCGTACACGACGACGGACGGAAGACCCTACCTTCGCTGTCTAACCCCCGATGAATCAAAGTAAGCTCTCAAGGAGCTACATGAGGGAATCGGCGGGTGCCATATGGGAAGCCACTCGCTCGCGAGAAAGGCTCTGAACTACGGGTACTACTGGCCCACGATGCTGCAAGATGCCCTTGCCCTGGTGAAGAAGTGTGGCCCTTGTCAACGGTTCTCCCCCATGAAGAGGGCTCCGCAGGCGAACCTCCGTTCCATGACCGGTCCGTCACCCTTTGCGATGTGGGGGATGGATCTGGTAGGCCCATTTTCAAAGGCAACGGGCCAACGAAAGTTTCTCATAGTGGCAATCGATTACTTCACGAAGTGGATCGATGCCGAGCCATTAGCCACAATCACCGAGCAGCAGACCCAACAGTTTTTTCTGGAAACACATCGTCTGCCGGTTTGGGATCCCACAGGTGCTCATTACTGACAATGGGACTCAGTTCACGGGTAAACATTTTCGAAGGTTCTGCGAAGATATCGGGATCCAACAGCGTTTTTCTTCAGTGTGCCACCCGTAGTCAAATAGTCAGGCCGAAAATGCAAATCGCCAAATCCTTGACAATCTCAAGAAGCGACCCGATAACTCCTTCAAGGGGTTATGGGTCAATGAGCTTCCGAGTGTTCTCTCGGCCCAGCGAACCACAAAAAGAATCCCCACGGGAGAGTCATCATTCAACCTGACGTACGGCACGGAGGCTGTCATTCCACTGGAGATCGAGATCCCTTCACCCCGGATTATGGCCTTCGATGAAGCAAGCAACTCTGAATAGCTGTGGGCCGACCTGAACCTCGTAGACGAGGTCAGGGAGAAGTCCACCATTAGAAGGAACATCTACCAACAGAGGATCGAAAGGTTATACAACAAGAAGGTGCGAGCCACCGATATCAAGCTCGGAGACCTCGTCCTCCGGAAGCTGGCGGTGTCCAACCCCGGCCAAAAGAGAAAATTGGCTCCAAACTGGAAGGGCCCATACAAGGTATCGGGGGTCGTACGCCCGGGCACGTTCCGCCTAACCGATCCGGAGGGCAAGACCGTTAAGAGGCCCTGGAATGCAGAGCACCTCATTAAATTTTTAGAAGGGAAGGGATAGCCTCTGCAGCCCATGTAAATTATAGAGGATGTAATCGGCACGACGTGCCTTGTTCTGCTTTTTGTAATGTTCAAATATGTTGTAATTATGCCAACTTTCTTAAAACAAGTTTTGACTTCGTATGAGTTCTCATTTAAAAACATGTCTCAGGCTCGGCACTCGGATAGCACTGCGAGCCATAAAAGTTTTTCCTACAAACTTACGGCTCGGCGCTCGGATAGCACCGCGAGCCACAAAAGCTTTCTTTACAAGCTTACGGCTCGGCGCTCGGATAGCACCGCAAGCCACAAAGCTTCCCTTACAAGCTTAGGGCTTGGCACTCGAAAAGCACCGCGAGCCACAAAAGCTTTCCTTTCAAGCTTAGGGCTCAGCGCTCGGATAGCACCACCGGTGTGAGGGCTCGGCATCTGTCCCTAGCATGGTTTGAGTTTCTTCAAGTCCATCAACCTATGCGTACGGCAGTAACCGCCAGCTACACCCGTACCGTCTTCCTGAGAACAAGTGTCAGGGCTCGCCGTCGACCCCGAGCAAGGCCGTGGCTTTCCTCAAAGCCACTTGACCGATACGCTCAGCGACGACCTTAAGCCACGCCCATTACTGGCTTTCTCCCAGGTGTGGGGGCTTGGCATCTGCCCCTAGCATGGTTTGGGCTTCTTCAAGTCCATCAACCTATGTGCACGGTGGCAACCTCTAGCTACACCCTTACCGTCTTCCTGAGTGTGGAGACTCGCCGTCGACCCCGAGCAAGGCCGTGGCTTTCCTCAAAGCCACTCGACCGATACGCTCGGCAAAGACCTTAAGCCACGCCCATTATTGACTTCTCCCCGGTGTGGGGGCTCGGCATCTGCCCCTAGCATGGTCTGGACTTCTTCAAGTCCATCAACCTATGCGCACGGTGGCAACCGCCAGCTACACTCGTACCGTCTTTCCGAGTACAAGTGTGGGGGCTCGCCGTCGACCCCAAGCAAGGCCGTGGCTTTCCTCAAAGCCACTCGATCGATACGCTCGGCGAAGACCTTAAGCCATGCCCATTACTGGCTTTCTCCCCGGTGTGGGGGCTCGGCATCTGCCCTTAGCATGGTTTGGGCTTCTTCAAGTCCATTAACCTATGCGCACGGGGGCAACCGCCAGCTACACCCGTACCGTCTTTCTGAGAACAATTGTCGGGGCTCGCCGTCGAACCCGAGCCAGGTCGTGTCTTTCTTCAAAGCCACTCGACCGATACGCTCGGTGACGACCTTCAGCCACGACCACTTCAGCAAAGTTTTCATTAAGGTTTAGGATTCCCACCCTCGACAAATGCCCCGAGCTTCGAGTCGTTGTTTGACACTCCTCTCACCCGCGAGAAACTCGGGGTTTGCAGCCTTCAAAGGCCAAAATCCCGAATTGTTTGAGGGCGGCAGGGGAGCCACCGACCCAAGGCTCTCTCCGATCCTCCGAGCCTCCGAACCAATCGATCGACCCACCACTCACCAACGAATAACCCGGGGTCTTGCGGCCTGCAAGGCTAAAAACCCCGAATTGTTCGAGGGTGATTGGTGCACCACCAATACGGAGCCCTCGAACAAGTTTGAATTTTGGGGGCGCCCGCCTTCGGCAGGCACCCAAATCGAATGGCAGACAAGCCAATCCCAATCCCTGACAACCAACAAGGAGGGGATGGGGGTTATATAGTCCCCCACGGAAGCGCAGTTATTGCATATAAGAAGCCCAAACGATGGAAGGCGAAACGTTGCCATTAATTCTTATCGGAAGGCGAAATGTCGCCATTAATGTTCATCAAGAGGCGTAACGCCAGGTCGACGTGTGATCTTTCCACCTTAGCGGCGACCCCTTTCGAGGCCGAGCCCGGCGTCAACCCCCACTCAATGAAAGTCTCAAGGTTAAAGAAGTCGGGAGTCTTTTTTATTATTACTCATCACACGCCCGTAATGGTTGCACAAATACAATGAAAATCTTACAAATCACTCGCGCTCGGCTTAAAACTCAAAGTCACTAACACTCACCGAAGCATCGCCTGTCTGAGGAAGAAGAAGTCAGATGAATCCTAGAATCCAAACTCAATACAAAGTCACTAACACTCACCGAGATCTGCGTCTGAGACCACCACAAGAAGGCCTGCTCAGACGTCTGTACCGCTAGTGCCATCCGATCTTGCTCGGTGGCGATGTTCCTGACCACTTCAATGGCCACGGGACCTTCAAGTAGGGAGTCCCCCGCGACGACCGATCAATCAGGAGCGTGCGGCCGAAGTCCCTGTCTCCCCACCATCTGCTCGACGGTAGGCTGAGTTAGGGGAAGCCTCTGCTCCGGGGCCTCGGAAGTCCTCTTGCTAGCCGAGCTTCCCCCTTCCTCCCAAGACGCCCTCGGCGTGTGGTGGTGCTGCTTCTTTGTTCTCTTCGGGGCCGGCTCCACGGATGCCGAGGTCGGTCCCTTGCCGGACCCCGCGCCCTGAGCGGCCACCTTATCCTGCTCCGCCTTCTTCTCCTTCTCTGTTCTCCTCTTGGCGACGGCTGCCAACAAGGCACGCCTGTAGTCAACCTGGTTGGCCATCATCTATGCAAAATAGAAGAGAAGTTAACGTTAACACGAAGTCAGAAAGATATAAATTTAGAACAAAAATATACTAGGGTCGGTTGGGCTCAGTCCGGCTCGGGCCAGGTGCATCTTCGTCACTCGAGGTCATGCTATGTTGTGCCCACTCACAATCTTCTCAACCTTCGCCCACTCTTTCTTTGTCAACTCGCTACGTTTCGGAGGCTTATGGTTCGGCTTGAAGAAGTTCCAAGATGTCGGAATCCCCCAAGACTTCTCGCTCCGGACAATGAAATATTTCTCTTTCCACCCTTTGACGGAGTTCGGATGGCCGTACATCACCTTCTTATGAGGTCTAGGCGAGAAGTAGAAGATCTCCTCCGCATCGTCCAACGAACTGATCCCCAAGATGGCGCGGAAGTACGTCAGCCTCGGCTCGACCCCCTTCTCTTGGCACTTCAAGATAAAGCAGATCAAGTGCTTCGAAGAGTTGGGGCCGTATTGCATCGGGCATAGCTTCGCCCAGTTCAAGACCCACTTAACGAAGGGATATAGCGGCAGCCTTAGTCCTGAGATGAAGGTGTCCTTGAAAAAAAATACACCAGTGCGAAGGCAGTAGTTGGGCAAATACTGGGGCTCGGAATCAGAACCTCGAACCCCCGAGGAATGAAGTAGGCCACCCTCAAGATATGAAGGTAGTCCGCCTTCAAGACACATGGAATGCCATCCATTCTGATCTTCACCCGACTCTCGTCACCCGACACCGAAGGAAGAGGATCGAAGTCTTTAACGTCATCAGGATACATCCTGATCGACCCTGGATTTTTGAATGAGACCGGGGCAAATTTGAACCCCGGTCTAGGAGTGTATTTGTCCGGTGGAGAGGGGCTATCCGGACGGCTCAACCTTCTTTTCTTCCTGCGAGGATGATTCTTCCTCTCTGGAGACGGCGTTGACAAAGGCAGCAGAGGGGGGTGATCACCCTCGCCTTCGGTTATGCCTCCTGTAGTTCCTTCGCCCGCACCTCCTCGAGCATCGGCCTCCCCCGCGTTCCGATCAGGCTCCCCCCGATTCCCTTCGGAGTCCTCCTTGCCCTCAACGGCACCCTCTCCCTCGGAATCCTGCTCCTCCTCATCACCCTCATCATCAACGACACCCTCTATCTCAGAATCCTGCTCCTCCTCATCACCCTCATCCTCAACGTCCCCTTCTCCCTCGGGATCATGCTCTTCTTCATCGACCTCTTCCTCCTTGCCCTCACCCACAGGCTCCTTTCGCGGCCTACGGGACCCCAACGGTGACACAATGAAGACCACATCATCCCCGCCGTCCGACCCTAGATCTGACAATACTTCCTCCTTAATCCCATAGTTGCCCAAGGACCAAGACGTCTCTGACTCAGCTTCCTTCGCAGAATGGCCGGATGAGCTTGCCTCGGAGCCGGACTGAGAGCCGACATTAAGAGTAAGAGATACTAACCCGAAATATTGACCATATAATCACCGGAAAAAGATCGCTGACAGCAATTAAGACCCTGTTCTTGAAAGTTGAAAAATGCAAGTAAAGAAATGAAGGAAAGAAAAGTGGGGAGGGGGAGAGGATTTATAACAAGGAAAGTGACTCCTCGATTTTTGCAAAAAGATCTAGCTATTGGATCTTAATCATCAAGATCTAGCCGTTGTAACGTTCCCTAGGATATAGAGTCGCTTCGATTCTTGCGCGCATGACATCAGCAGTTGGCACAAAATTACTCTAATGCCCTCCAGGCCTTCTTTCAACATGACAGATTTTTCAACAAGTCAGGGAATTCAGAGCTCGGATGACACTGCGAGCCCCAAACTCCTCCTCTATTCCACAGGAGGGTTGGAGCTCGGATGGCACCGCGAGCCCCAAACTCCTCCTCTATCTCACAGGAGGGTCAGAGCTCGGATGGCACCGCGAGCCCCAAACTCCTCCTCTATCCCACAGGAGGGTCAGAGCTCCAATGGCATCGCAAGCCCCAAACTCCTCCTCTATTCCACAGGAGGGTCGGAGCTCGGATGGCACCGCAAGCCCAAAACTCCTCCTCTATCCCATAAGAGGGTCGGAGCTCGGATGGCACCGCGAGCCCCAAACTCCTCCTCTATTCCACAGGAGGGTCGGAGCTCGGATGGCACCGCGAGCCCCAAACTCCTCTTCTATTCCACATGAGGGTAGGAGCTCGACGGTCACAACGAGCCACAGGCTCCTGCACCCAAAGCATCAAATGAAATGAAGTCGTTAGATTCCATTCGGCCGCGATTACCAATGTACCGCTCCACCGACAACAAACCATTCCAAAAGCACGAGCATGTGTTGGGGGGCTCGGAGCTCGGATGACTCCGCGAGCCCCAAGCTCCTGCTCTATTCACAGGAGGCTCGGAGCTCGGATGAAACCGCAAGCCCCGGAGTCCTCCTCTATTCACAGGGGGCTCGGAGCTCGGGTGACACCGCGAGCCCCAAAACTCCTCCGCATTCCACATGAGGCTCGGAGCTCGGATGACACTGCGAGCCCCAAAGTCCTCCTTTATTCACAGGGGGCTCGGAGCTCGGATGAAACCACGAGCCCCAAAGTCCTCCCTCATTCACAAGAGGCTCGGAGCTCGGATTACACCGCGAGCCCCAGAGCCCTTCTCTTTTCACAGGAGATTCACAGGAGGCTCGGAGCTCGGATGACACCGCGATCCCCAAAACTCCTCCTCATTTCACAGGAAGCTCGGAGCTCGGATGACACCGTGAGCCCCAAAGCCCTCACTCTTCCAACTAGTGAAGGGCTCGTCTACCGACCATCGACGCTCGGCTCACTGAAGCCCCAACTCGACAGATCTCGACGCCCCCTCGCTCTTCCAACCAGTGAGGGCTCGTCTACCGACCATCGATGCTCGGCTCGCCGAAGCCCCAACTCGACAGATCTCGACACCCCCTCGCTCTTCCAACCAGTGAGGGGCTCGTCTACCGACCATCGACACTCGGCTCGCCGATGCCCAAACTTGACAGATCTCGACGTCCCCCTCGCTCTTCCAACCAGTGAGGGGCTCGTCTACCGACCATCGACGCTCGGCTCGCCGAAGTCCCAACTCCACAGATCTCGATGCCCCCTCGCTCTTCCAACCAGTGAGGGGCTCGTCTACCGACCATCGACGCTCGGCTCGCAGAAGCCCCAACTCAACAGATCTCAACGCCCCCTCGCTCTTCCAACCAGTGAGGGGCTCGTCTACCGACCCTCGACGCTCGGCTCGCCGAAGCCCCAATCCGACAGATCTTGATGTCCCCTCGATTTTCCAACCAGTGAGGTGATCGTCCATCGACCCTCGATGCTCGGCAATCCGAGCTCTGACCCTTCTGCACCCGGCACTCCACATGACTCTAATAGGGGATCCCGTCACCCTACCCCCCTGGCCTCTTCTGGAAAATACCGATCCTATTCCTCACCATACACACCACCCTACTCTTCCTACTGAGGCAAAGAACCACTCCTACCCAGCGGGATCACCCAGCCCTCCAGGAGTGGGGGGCTCCTGATATGGGTTAGGTGACGTGGCCCCTTAGGGCCACAAGATCCCCTCATAAAGCATGTGTCGCCGGATCATCGGGTCTGCCACGTCAGTGCGGAAACAGCCCAGGTCTCTGCCACATCAGCCTGGAAACCACCCAGGCCTCCGCCACATCAGCCCTATACCGCCCAGGCCTCCGCCACATCAGCCCTATACCGCTTGGGCCTTTGCCACGTCAGGGCCACGGGCGATCGGGTCTGGACCCGGCCCCAAATGGGTACAGACCCGGTTGGCTTCTTCTATAAATATGAGACCCTCTACCCCTTGCCAAGGTAATCAATCTTTTCCCTCTCAAACCCTAGTTACTGTTACTCTCTTTCAGCAGCTGACTAGATCGTCGGAGGGTCTGCCACCGGGACCAACCCCGGTGTTCCTAGACCGTGTGCAGGTACACGAGACTCTGGATCCGAGCCAAGCATCCAATCACCACCTCACTCACGTTTACTCTGGAATCGTTCCCCCTGGCTGAGGGTCGGTGCCACCGTCCGCACCAAAGCTTCCTCCACCAATACAAATCGAGAAGAATTCACACCTGGTGCATCCACACCCCTCAAAAAACAAACCGCATCATATATATATATATATATATATATATATATATATATATATATATATATATATATAGAGAGAGAGAGAGAGAGAGAGAGAGTAATGTGAGCCTCATATTTGTATAAGAAAATTTTTCTCATACAAAGTAATTATACTCACTTGGTAGGGCCATTATGGAAGATCCACTTCGTCCATCATGTTTATCATGCTAATAGATGTAAGTGTAGAAAAAATCAAGTTGTTTGGAGATCATTCACCTATGCATCATGTGGGTCTAATTTGTGGTTCGATTTATTTTACTGTTGAAATCGTTCATTTTTCAACCACATGATGCATGACTGAATGACCTCCAAACCACTTGATTTTTTCTACACATACATCCATTAGCATGATAAACATGATGGACGGAGTAATCTTCCATAATGGCCCCACCAAATGAGTATAATCACTTTGTATGAGGAAAAATTTTTCATACTCTATACGAGGCTCACTTCTCTCATATATATATATATATATATATACACATATACAGAGAGAGAGAGAGAGGATTATTCGGTTGCAAATGTACAAATTCTATATATATATATATATATATATATATATATATATATAGAGAGAGAGAGAGAGAGAGAGAGAGAGAGAGAGAGAGAGAGAGAGAGCGCGAGAGAGAGGATTATTCGGTTGCAAACGTACAAATGCGTGCAAACCATTGAAGATGTCGTTTCAAATAACAGCCTACGGTATAATGAAGTCATTGTTTCAAGCAACAAGTTTTAGATTTAATAGGACGTTTGTACGTATTTATACACTACAGTCGTTTGATGCCCTATCTCTAATCTCTAATATCTCTAATATTATAATGGGAGAAGATCTTAGTGTCATTTGTCATTTTGTCATTCTACCAACATGTGCAACGCACGTACACAACTAATATAAAGAAGGTTTCCGGTTCAAATCCTCTTTACATCAGAGTTTTTATTTTTATTTTTTGAAATTATTAAAATGTGCATCGCACATGTAAATTACTAGTAATAATATAATATTATATTATAATGGGAGAATGCCTTAGTGTCATTTGTCATTTTGTCATTCTACCAACATGTGCAACGCACGTACATAACTACTATAAAGGAGGTTTCCGATTCAAATCCTCCCTACGTCAGAGTTTTTATTTTTATTTTTTAAAATTATTAAAACGTGCATCGCACGCGTAAAAGTTATATTGTTTGTTTATTCTTCACCAATCTCTAATCTCTAATATTATAATGGGAGAAGACCTTAGTGTCTTTTTTCATTTTGTCATTCAACCAACATGTGCAACGCACGTACATAACTAATATAAAGGAGGTTTTCGGTTCAAATCCTCCCTACGTCAGAGTTTTTATTTTTATTTTTTGAAATTATTAAAACGTGCATCTGACGTGTTAATTACTAGTATTATATCTATATCTTACATTAATATGAGAGATAATGTACCCCCTATCTCCTTTCTCTATTTTGAAATAAAGAAAGAAGATGAAAAATGGGAATTCCTATTTAACTTACACGTGCACTATACACGATTTTATTACAAAAATAAAATAAAATTAAATTAAAATATCAATCTCTCGAATACAGTCTCTTCCTCTCCCAATTTTCCAATCCCACAAAATTTTATGATTCTTCCCAAACACAATGCCATTCCCTACCAAGCACCCCCGACGCCCCCTACCTCTTGCACTTTTTTGAAGTTTTATATAATTTTATGAATCACTCAAAACTATTTTAGACATTACACAGGATAACACTAATATATAATTATATAACAACAGTACGGCTCTCAGTCATACTACTAACGACAGATAAAAACTGCCCAACGGATTTGATGAAAAAGGAAGGTCAAATGAGACCCCGGTAATAAATTTTCCTCAAACCCAAAACTAGTGAGATTTCAAGGATAGAATAGTAATTTACAAGCTTTGCTCATTTGCTGGTAGTATTGTATTGGTTGGGGAAAAAAACTAGCTGTCAGTCAGATGGAATAGATGCTGTCTTTTCCATTAGTATTTTTATTTTTTTTTCTTTCTTAAAAAAATTACTTTGAGTTCTTTTAACCTTTTGGACTTTTGGATCATATTCCAACCAAATATAAGTCGAGATTAACCACACACACACACAAAAAAAATTAAGGGAAAGCAAGCACACGATACTGTACGGGTCCCACACTTGGGTGGGTTTGTTCGGAACTTAAATCCACTTTTTTGCATTATGTTAAAAGGATAATTTTGGAATTAATTTGGGTTTAATAATTAATTTTGGAATCAATAATTATTAATTTAGCATCGACCTCTGTTGGCTTTCCATATTTTACTCGACCGCATCCGCTGTCTGTTTCTTTTTCTTGTCCCTTTCAAGAAAAAGAGGCTTGGCATTTCTCTTCTTTAAAGAAAGAAAGGGGGTGGGGGAATTTGACAATTGCTTTGAGATTCGTGAAACTTTTAATTATAACAGATAAGAAATAAACTTTTTTTTTTCCTCCCAAATATACTTTTTTTTTTAATTTGCCTGAAAAGAAAAAGAAAAAAAAACTTTTTTTAACAGATTAGTCCTCAAAACAAATTAAATTTGTTGGCAAAAAAGTGAGAATTTTTTCCCAAATTGACCCTTTTTGTAAAAGTATTGCCACAAACGACCTCTTTTTTTTTTTATTTCCACAAACGCCCTACTCGCTTTTTGAGAAAGCGGGTTTGGTACAAACCCTCGCGCTTTTTCAAAAAGCGAGTCTTGGGTTTCAGAAAATTGGAAACCTGAGACTCGCTTTTGGAAAAAGCGGGATAGTTTGTACCAAACTCGCTTTTTCCAAAAGCGAGTCTTGGGCTTCTTTGCAGACCAACACTCGCTTTCTGAAAAAGCGGGGGTAATTATACCACACTCGCTTTTTCAAAAAGCGAGTGTCGATTGGGACTTAAACCCCCGCCCCCAAAACAGATCTCACTTCTCTCTATCTTCTTCAAGACTCGCTTTCGAAAAACCCTAACCCATCGCTCGAAACCTGCGATTTCTTGCCTATTTCATCAAATTAGCCGTCAATTAGCTCCTAAAATCTTCGCTTTCTCATCCCCATCTAGTTTCTCACGTTGTGCTTGAGTTTTATTTTCGAAATTTTGGGTGATTTCGGTCGATTGAAGAAGAAGGGTTTGAGGTCGGTGACGCTCGGGATTCGGTGGTGATTGCGGTGGTTTGTGGTGTTTGCGGTGGTTAAATTCTTGCGTGAAGCTTGAGGTATATTTCTAGAACTCAATATTTGCTAATGTTGTATATATATTGTGTGTAATATGTGGTGGTGTGTGTAGAATTTGTGAACGATTTCCTGAATATATAACTCTATATCTTTGATTTGAACGATTTGTCTGTAATGTGTGTAGAATTTGGGGATTTGTGAGTAAAAGTGTAATTGTGCGTATGCGAGTAGTATTTGTGCATATGTGCATATGTGAGTAAAAGTTCAATTGTGCATATGTGATTTTGTGAAAGTGTAATTTGGGATCTGAACGATTCTAGAATTCAATTTTTTATTTTACTTAAAAAAAGAATTGTAGATTTGTGCATATGTGAGTTGTTTTTGTGAGTTGTATTTGAGAGTTGTGACTTTGGGATTTGTGATCAGTATAAATTTACTGCAATTATAAGTATGTAGTTGTGATTTGTAATGAGGAGAAATTTACTGCAATTCTAATTATATTTTTACTGTAATTCACAGACCAACTATTTGAATTTAGGATATGTGAGTTGTATTTGTCAGTTGTAGATGTTTTGAGTAAAATTAGGATAATATATCCACCTATAGATTAGGATAATTTGTCAGCTGTCTCTTTTGCTTCCGTGTTTATTTAAATTGCTACAATAATTTTGGTACTGTTAATAATGATTACTCGTTCATCATTGTAGGATACTCTTTTTTTTGAATAAATGGCACGGAATAAGGGACGTGCGGAGGCTGGCAGTAGTAGTAGAGTCAATCGTGGGGATGGACCACGTGTCTCTTTTGGCCAACCACCACGTAGTGGACGTGGTGGTGGACGTGGTGGTGGTGGTGGTCGACGTGGTGGCAACGAACAAACTAATGTAAGTTATGTTTTTTTTTGCATTCGATTTGTTTCACTGTCATAAAATTGATTGTTATATTTATTTGCTGACGTAACTGGTGTTTTGCAGGTCCCAACAAACCAAAATGTGCCTAGTACTTCGTCGCCTACCCCTCCTTCATCTACGGTTCCGCTTGTTGGTCCAGGTCCACTCGACCCCAGTCTTCTAACTTGTCAGTCGCACCATCGCTCCAGAGATGTGTGGGCGGCAGAACCGGTAGATGTGCACTCCATGCATTTGCCGATGTTTCAACCGAAGGCATCGGCTCTTCGCACGATTGTAAGTTTTATCGAAATTTATAAGTCTTTTATTTTTTTTTTAACTCTAACTACAAAAAACAATATATTATATTTTGTAGATGGCCCAGACTTGGAGTATGGGCAGGAAATGTGCAGCGGTATTGAGTAGCAACGTGGCCGATGCGGTGAAGGACTTCGCACGCGAAATGCTGACATCCTGTCGAGCTCAGGCCGATGCTGTGGGGGAGGGGGCGACCTTGGATGCAATCTTAAACACTCCCGCACATCGGACTAATACACGCCAAAGACGATTCAAGAAAGTCGCAAGTAAACCACCGCGTCGTACCGTTGTTGAAGAAGCAGAGGAGGAGCAAGTAGAGGAGGAGGAGCAAGTAGAGGAGGGCGACCCATTAGAGGGTTTGACACAGTTGACTCCAGAGCCCCGAGCGAAGAGACAAAGAAAACGAAATGTGATTTTTACACCAGATCCGTGATATTGATGTTTGTTTTGTAGTTGAATGTTGTATTCTGTTTAGTGAAATATTGTAAATAACTTTTGAATAGTTCTTTGAATGAGATTCGAATTTTAGAATGGGGTGTGTGCGTAGTGTGTTCTTGATTGTTTTAGTTTTCTTCTTGTTTTGTTGGGAAGCTACAATCTATTTTGTTTTTGTTTGCGTGTTGTTGTTGAGAATATAGATTGATTAAAACTGATTTTGGTGGTGATATTGATGGTGGAGATGATGGTGGGGATGATGGTGGGGATGATGATGGATTGTGGTATATGTGAGTTGATGTTGTCGTGTAATTATATCACCGAGATGGTGGAGATGTGAGATGCCCTCAACCTGTCACTACATACAGAGCTAGACTCGCTTTCTCAGAAAGCGAGTCTGGCTTAAATGACCCCGCTTTCTGAGAAAGCGAGTCTTGGATCTGTAACCTTTAAAAAGTTACAGATCCAAGACTCGCTTTCTCAGAAAGCGAGTCTAGTACTTTCACCCACGGGCTTTGGAAACGCGACTGTTAAACCAGAGAATTTTGATTCTCTGGTTTTCTACAGAGCAAAGACACGCTTTCTCAGAAAGCGCGCTGTTTAACACCAGACTCGCTTTCTGAGAAAGCGAGTCTTCGTTCTGTAACCTTTTGAAGAAACAGATCCAAGACTCGCTTTCTCAGAAAGCGAGTCTAATACTTTCACCCACGGGCTTTGGAAACGCGACTGTTAAACCAGAGAATTTTGATTCTCTGGTTTTCTACAGAGCAAAGACACGCTTTCTCAGAAAGCGCGCTGTTTAACACCAGACTCGCTTTCTGAGAAAGCGAGTCTTCGTTCTGTAACCTTTTGAAGAAACAGATCCAAGACTCGCTTTCTCAGAAAGCGAGTCTAATACTTTCACCCACGGGCTTTGGAAACGCGACTATTAAACCAGAGAATTTTGATTCTCTGGTTTTCTACAGAGCAAAGACACGCTTTCTCAGAAAGCGCGCTGTTTAACACCAGACTCGCTTTCTGAGAAAGCGAGTCTGCCTATATTGATGTTTTTTACTTTTAAGGGATTTTAATTCACACAGTAACAAACACAAACGAACATCAACAACAAAAATAACGAATCAAACACAATAAAACATCATCGTTAGCGTCAACATAATACAGTACAAAAACAAAGTACAAGTTAATAATTACAAGCACACAATATCTAAGTTTGCTGAGTTCCACTATTAGTGCATCGTCGCTTATTGTGTCCTTGTAAACCACACTTTGAACATCTCATCCCCGTACCACGACTTGACCTATCTCTCACATCCATGTCATTGCGGAATCTGGTAGTTCTAGGCCTGCCCTTCCTTTTACGTCGCAAAGTGGCATCGGGTACTAGTCTTGGTCCATTAATAATAGGCCAATATGCTGGATCTAGTATAGGCTGAAACACTGGACCGTATGTTTGTGCTAATGAAGCAACGGTGTAAAATTTATCAACGAGATGCTTGTGATCTATTGCACGATATGCACAAGCCGCCAGTACATGAGAACATGGGATATGGTATAGATGAAATTTCATACATGTGCACGTCTTCGTTCCCAAATTCACAGTGTGCAAGTTCCCACCCTTCCTTTCTCCACCCACCATGCGTATACCCGTTCTCACGGAAAAAATTCCTGGTTGATGATGGAACATTGTCACCCCATGTCCATTAGCTCTCTCACGGCGACTATCAAGCTTTTCATGTACTTTTCGAGAAAAAATCCTCCCTTCGGATAAAAGTTGAGTTGCTTCTTGTCGGCGAGTAGTAAAATAATTGTTCAGACGTTCGAAGATCGTCTCAACAATCGCTGTCACTGGCAAACTACGGACTCCTTTCAAGACTGAGTTGAACACTTCTGACAAGTTCGTAGTCATTATTCCGTATCTGCGACCTTCATCTGCATAAAGTGCCCATTTCTCAACCGGCTTCTCTTTTAACCAATTAGCCGCTTCCACATTTACGTTCTCAAGCTCAGCAAGTTTGGCCATGAACTTCTTGGGTTGGTGTTCACACGCTATTATTTTCGCCTTATTACGCAATGCCTTACTACCAAATTTAGTAAAGAAATTTGTAGCAAAATGGCGCATACAATAACGGTGATACCCACTTGGTTCGTTCCAAGCTCCATTTTGTAACTCCATAGCATGCATTATACCAGCGTGACGATCGGAAATAACACACAACTCAGTGCGATCGGTGACATAATGTCGGATGCAACTCATGAACCATGTCCACGTATTTATACTCTCTCCATCAACCAATGCAAATGCAAACGGAAATAAACAATCATTCGCGTCTGGGGAAACAGCAATTAGCAAGCAACCCTTGTACTTACCGTACAAGTGAGTTCCGTCAACACTGATCACCGGTCTGCAGGACTTGAAACCTTGAATTGAAGGACCAAATGCCCAGAATACACCCTTGAATATTTCCTCGTCAGGACCAGACGGATACTTATCCCAGTGAACAACGGTTCCTGTATTTGCAGCTTGAATTGCTGTGAGTAGAGCAGGCAGCTTTGTGTATGCTTCTTCGAAAGTACCATACAACCTCTCGATCGCTTTTTGTTTTGCTCGCCAAGCTTTCTTATAGGAAATCTGGTAATTATATTGTATCTTAACAATCTCAATAATTGACCTCGGCGATAAAGCGGTATCTTTTTTCACCACATCAACAATCAGATTACAAACAATATTGTAATCAATTTTAAGGTGATCTTGATTGAGCGTTGGATTCGTACAAGTGTGTGGCCCAACTATCTTCTTCACCACAAAATTCGTCCCGCCTTTTGGAACCATCGCTCGTAATCTCCAAGGGCAGCCAACATCACTTACTCCGGGGGGCCCTTGCACGATCTCCTCAATGGTACGTTTTCTAGGTGCCATTTTGCATTTAACAGTGTACAGTGACGGTGTAGATTTCAAAGTTACAAATTCACGATGTTTTTTGATAGAATACAACTTCACTGCCTGTTGAATCGACTTCTTACTTATAAACTCCTGTCCAACGTACAATTCGTCTACATTGGACGAACCAGACGACTCTTGTGGAACTAGGTTTACTCTAGCACCTTCAGCCATTTCCTCAGTAACATGACCGTCAACATTGCCGTAGCTATAAGTACCTCTAGCTTCACTAGAACTGTTGTTCGTGGGATTTACATCTGCACCACTGTCAACATCTTCATCATCGTCTACGTCATCAGTGTCACCACTATCAACATCTTCATCGTCTGTTTCTTCATCTTCTTCATCATCTTCTAATAAGCTGTTGTTACAGACTGCATTTTCAAAGAGCTCAAACATGCTGTTATTTGGAACAGAGTCAGGAACCGGGCTAGGTTGGCGTGGCGGCTCAACATTTACAGAATCCGGAATTGGAGCATGGGCGAAGGTGTTTTCTTGTGAGGGCGTTGGATTTGGTTGTGATGATTGATCGGGGGTAGGCCTCGACTCCTGTGTAGGTACTACCCGTATGAAGCTTGCACTGGGGATATCATGTGGCTGAGCATTCACAACTCGAATTTGCTGAATATATAACTCTAATACAGACCAAGCACAATTGGGATCAAATGTCCTAGCAATCAATGACTTCAGCGCATTATCAGTAGGTACGGGCACTGTCATAAAATACTGACCATCTCCTCTTCCTGCTGAGTATCGAGCTAAAATTTTCACATTCCATTCATTCCTATCCCAATTAGTAACTTCATAGATTTTCCCAACTAGTTCTTCAAATGTAATGGTACGGGGTACCCAAACTATTTCCGGTTCTAAATGACTATAAGAGCAACCAATCTTTGGATCACGAATTATTTCACCACCAAAATATAACCAAATAGGAATCTCCAAATCCATACCTACGTTAATTTATACCAATAATCGAGTTATTATCAACCCATAAAGAAAACCTATTTAAATTAACAAAATAATGGGGAAATAAACAACATACCTTCACAATAAAGTTGCTTCCCTTTTGAAGTATACCCAAATTCTAACAAATTAAACCTCTAACGGAAGATGGGTTTAAGTTGTCCAAAGCAATTTTGTGGGTAATTCAACAAAATATGAGGGTATTTTGACGAATTTGAGATGAGAGATGGGTTAGGGTTTCGCGAACGAAGAGGAAGAGAAAGAATAGAGAGAAGAAGTGAGATCTGTTTTGGGGGCGGGGGTTTAAGTCCCAATCGACACTCGCTTTTTGAAAAAGCGAGTGTGGTATAATTACCCCCGCTTTTTCAGAAAGCGAGTGTTGGTCTGCAAAGAAGCCCAAGACTCGCTTTTGGAAAAAGCGAGTTTGGTACAAACTATCCCGCTTTTTTCAAAAGCGAGTCTCAGGTTTCCAATTTTCTGAAACCCAAGACTCGCTTTTTGAAAAAGCGCGAGGGTTTGTACCAAACCCGCTTTCTCAAAAAGCGAGTAGGGCGTTTGTGGAAATAAAAAAAAAAAGAGGTCGTTTGTGGCAATACTTTTGCAAAAAGGGTCAATTTGGGAAAAAATTCAAAAAAGTGATGCCTTCCAGTAAAATTACTTTTAGCTTTCTGTGTCCATGTTTACTGAAATTTTTTCCTGGTTGATGAAATTCACGTGATTTGTGGTGTGCCTCTAATCTCTATTGTGGTCAGTGACCAAGTCAAAAAATTCGAGTCTCAAAAGTCATTGAGCTGCTGCTATTTACCAATTTTAATAGACTATTTTCTCTTTTTATCCATTGACTGGTTGGGATAAAAGCTCCAATAACCTTTGACTAAAGTCAAGGCCCATAGTAAAGCAAAACTCTTGCTCATATGCTATCTTTAACAAACTGAACCAAAAATTAGCTGCAACTTTTTCACAAAAAGAAATGGGAATAAAATTTCTTATTCATATATCTTATTTTGTAGGGATGTTTTGATATTTGACCTACTTTTACTTCCAAAACCACCTCCTTGTCTCTTTTTCCAACATTAGAGTAAGGCCCCCCAAATAATTACCTAAGTAACTAATATTTGACCCGACATATCTGACTCACAAACACATTTTCTTTTATTTTTCTTGTTGGAAGGGCACATTCTGAGAAGCTAATCAGTAAATAATGATATGTGAGTGAATTTCTCTATAAATATAAGTTCTATTAAGGGAAATTCCAAAACAAAGAACAAATCAAGGCATAACGGAATATATATTCTGTTCAATCGGTCGTTGAATACTTCATTTTCGCTAAGATAGGGAAAAGCTTAATGCAGATCAAAAGAGGGGCAATAAGTGAAAGATAGACAATGGTTGCAATAAATGCTAGTTGCATATCCAGATGACTTACTGATTCTGGTCACTCAATGACATGCACTGATGTAAGGCACAATGCAAAAGCCAAGGTTTCCTTTTTTAGGCAAAGTCATAAGGCCACAGTAGATAAAACTAAGTCCATACTTCACATATTTACAGACTATAGTTGGAAGCGTACAATGTTCATCAGTATTTCTCAATACAGTAGTGTTTTAACAGTAGCTCACAGCAGTGTTATATTCTCAGTAGAAATACAAGGCCACATTAGAAGCATATCCATAAATCACCAAATGCACTTACCATGATAGTAAACATAATCAAAATCGCTACAATATGAAGACAATACGATTAGAGACCATAATACTCCCCCATCCATGTGTCATAAATATCTTCCTCCGTCATGCCGTCAATATTGGATGGATTAAGCAAAATAGACACTATCACACTAAATGCAGCCATTCAGAGCAATTTAATCGGTTCATCTGATCGTATCAGTTGAAGTTCATATCTCAGTACAGTGATAAATTACAATGGCGATGCCCCAGCGACAGTTATATATTGTGGGGAATTTAATTATGAATTATATTACTTCGTGTTTTTCCTTCCTCATTGTTCAGTCCTGTACGATATGTAGATCCACTTTGGATGTCCTACAAGAAGAAAGGAATACAATGAAATATGGTTCAATTAAGATTCCCAAAAAAATATGGTTCAAAGGAAAAAAATTTTATCAAATCACTTGAACTTCCTGATTGAAATGCAAAATTTACAAATGTTTACAGTTTTCAGCTTTTATCCTAATGTAATGTAAAGTGAACGTTTTGATCTCTGTTCTCGCTATTGATCATGTAATGCTACTCTTAGAGAGGGCTTAAATGGAAATCTCGCGAGTTCAGAAATGTAATAAGAAAGCAAAATCAACAAAAGAATGTCATCTTCATTTGTTGGCTGCAATAAAAATGAGTTTCTTGGGAAATAATGAAAATGAGTTATAATGGTAATATATACTTGCAGGGAAAACTCAAATTATCAGAGATGAGGTTCCTCAACTAGTAAAAGAAATGAGTCCACAATAGTAACGAATATATGACAATTTTTTGTTTTCCAGCTCACATAGAATGCCATACAACATAGTGGACAACTACTTTCCACCAACAACCATATAAAAAGCCAAAATAGGCCATCGGCTATTAACTTTTTATATACAATTAGATACAATATGCTTAATCACCAAACTATAACAGAAAAATAAGCATATTATAGGCAATAAAATTTAGTAAGATATATATACATATATATACAAACATAAATTAGACATCTGAACCCAAAATTTACCAATGCAAACCTTATAATATGGCATTAAAATTAATCTCTGACTTCGCTAAACGCCTAAACCAAAGTTAAGAAAGGTATGATCTTTGAAGGCTACTACTTCTTCACTCCCTTCAGTCTCTTTTCTTCCATCTTATGATGTCTGCCTCATTGGCACTAAAAGTATAGCTTATTTTGTGCAAAATGTTATTTTAATTTTTTAAAATGTGACTAGTTAAGCTTTCCAAAATGCTTGATCAATTTGGACATATTTTCAGCTTGTTTGCTCATGGTCAAAGCCTTTTCCTTCAAGAGTAAACTAATGCATCATGGTAAAGTTGTTCTCATGTAACTAGAAAGATTTGGAAACCACTACATTACATAGACTGAACTCATTTAATTGGAATGCTGAAAATCTCTTCCCCTCCCTATGTGGAGAGCTAGAGCCCGATAAATAAATAAATAAATAAATAAATAAATAAATAGGGAATAAAGTCTTTAAGCATTAAGAAATACAGGCAATTGTTCTGCATCTAAAGCAACCAATTAATCAAATTACATATGGGGAACTAGTTTAGAACTCACAGTTCCCTCTTCCTGTGTGAGGATGACACTCTGCAGATGATTCGTTTGGATGGTTGCTTTGAGAAAAACCAAAGTCCATGAACAAGCCCTGCATAATAAGGAAGATTTGATTATCGTCAATGGATAACTCAATATGGTTGTCCAGTTGACATTGTGGTAAACTCTACTACATGTTTAACACATTCACTGACATGCCTTTTCTCTTCATAAGAGTCATTAAGAGTCTTTTTTATTCTTCCAAATGCGTAAAAATTGCTATCAATTTCCAAACTCTAATGAGTTTACAAATAAAATTTCGAAAACACTAATATGTGTGAGGCCACAGAAACCAAAATGTCCAGAGTCACAACTCCAACTCTCTTAGTTATGATAGTATAAAGGTATTAATTACTATAACCACTGATAAGAAACTAATGAATAACACAAATATACATGATCAATGCTAGCAAAAATTTGATGGATAACAGTGATTGCCATCTAGATAGGACCAGTTGATGCACTTGGACTAAATATAAAGATCTAATAAACTCCTAAAAACTCTAAAGACATTTAATTGTTTCTGCTTCTTGTGAATTGGTTCAAAACATCACATTAGAATTCCTCCAATCCACACCAACCTTTTTGGACACCTGACCAGGCCTCCAGTATGAATTATTTAAGAAAACCGAAGTTTATATTTATGAAGATTTCTAATTGATTTGGTACCAAATGGATTCAATGGGATGTAATTGTGGACATCAATTTGGATGGAGCAACTTACACCTGTAATCTAATATTTTTTCATGCATTTCTGCATGCTATCTACAAGATAGTTAAAAGAAATCCGTTTGAACAGTACATCCGTATGAATAAAAAATGGTTCCGGTCGCTAATTATTCTATCTAAAATGTGTAGCTAAAAAGCAATTTTATGATTTCATAAGGAGCATTTCTTGATGTTAATGTAGAGACTCCCGTGCGAGTGATCTAACACCACCTATTTAAGATGCAAAGGATGCTTGCTCATATGAAAATTGGAGATTAATACAAATTATAGAGGAAAAGCTACAAATAAGCAGCAGTGAAGCATCTGGAACTTTCAACCAAGGTTTAAAATCTTGGTTATGGAATAGGTATCAACCTGGCATCTTTTGTACTAAAATCGGCCGTATTGGAAATAACATGCAGTACCTTCGTAGATTTGTATTGTATAAATATTTACTATCATCTCACCAATACACAATCTTTCTCCATCTCTTGTTCTTTCTCTGTCTCTTTTTCATGTCAGCTTTATCTCCATAACTGTTAATCTACCTACTGCCTAGCACCCATATTCTTATAATATTGATTGGTTCAATTATTTCGTGCAACGCCTTATGCTAATAATGTTACATGTAATTTTCACTATCTAATACCAACTTAGGATCCAATCTGGTATTGTAGAGCACCTGCTAGGATCAACTATTCAAACTTTAAAGTGTATTTGGTACACGGATTGAAGTATTCCCATGAATGCAATATTCTCAAGAATGTGATGGGGAAATGAGTATTCCCGAGAATACTGCATTACTTGTTTGGTAGAACACACCGTATTCTACGGAATCCTCCAATCCAATCTTTGGTACAAATCAATGCATTCCAAAGAATGTGTTAATTTTACCAAAATGCCTCACCAACGGTGAAAAGTGAGGGAGACTGAGGAAGGGAGAGGTTGGAGTTGTGAGGTTGGTGGTGGATGGTGGAACGGTGGCTGGCAGTGGTAGTGGGTGGTGGCAGTGGATGGTGGTGGTAGTGAGTGCAGAAACGATGGACCTGGTGATGGTGGTGACAATGGTGGTGGGTGGTGGCGAAGGTGGACATAGGTCATAGGGGCACAATAGTCTTATATAATTTAATCCCATGGAAATAGAGAAATGCCACCTATTTTGGAGGTGGTGATATTGGAGGATTTGATTCCTGGGGGAATAGAGTTTTCCCTCCAAACATTTATCCAGACTTTGCTAGACAAAGTAATCCAAGGGGGAATGCAAATATCCCCCCTCCAATCTGTGAACCATATACCAAACAACCCCTAACAGAAATGTTTAAGCTCGCTGAAATTCGTTCAAGCTTAGTTGCCAGTAGCACCCATGTCAACTAGTGATGAAACTCCTCATATTCCAGTGCCTTTTACAATGCTCATATAACAGAAAAATTCCTTCTCAAGCAATGTAAGGAAAATTGGAGATGTAAGATGCCAGCATCAAATTTACATACTGGCATCTTAATAGTTTTTTTCAAAGGTTTGACATCGTAGTATTGGAAACTAATTGCTGCATTGAAGTTGGAAGCATCTTCTTTTGTGTGAATACGTGTGTATGTGTACGCACAAGTGTTTTGCGTTCTGGAAGGGAAGTGCAACTTTAATTGTTCAGTATAAGCATTCATCTGCCTAAGGATTTCTAGGGATGCAAAATTACTGTAAGATTTACTCAGTACTAACCTTGGCATCGTTAATTGCATTGGACACACAGTAATGTTCCTGGAGAAAATATATATCCAAATAAAAGTTAGAAGGAATATATATAATACAAAAATGATGTGACTGTGTGGTCATATTAGGAACTTGCCTGCATCATATACCACTCCTCGAACTCATCAAACAACTCAAGGCGTTCGATCCTGTACCAAAATAGAAGAGAATGAGAAAATTAAATCAAGTACACTGAGGAGATAGAACAGCATCACTGTTAAGTTACTGATACAAAACTATAGATGGTTCCAAAGGAAATTGCTGGCCTGAATTTGAAGAGGCGTCAGAAACAGGGATCAGGTATAAAATTGTCTTTGTATAAAGTACAAGCGTGCCCGCAAAGTATACTTTAAGTAAACTGTCTCTGGCTTTGTCTGTTTGTTCACCAGGAGGGGGAAGGGCTTTGTCTCTGGCTTTTGTATTACAAAGCATGCTCGAAGAATTTTCCAAATGTCTCGGACTGCTTAGTCTTTGTCGTTGCACAGACACATCGTGCAACCAGCAGGCGTTTAGCTTACTTAGCATGAGGGATGGCAAGTGTCAGTGTATATGGGCAATTAAATGTTCGAGGAATCAAGAAGCATGCCCCCTTTAGGAGACGAGGTGGGGGAAGGGGAATGGTTTATTATATGTGTAACTACTGTTTCCCCGTATTTGTATTTTATACTGTATTTTTGCCATATTGTACTCTTTCATCTATTTGAGATCCGTATTTTATTTCTATTCGAATAAAATCGTTATTTTTGTCTCGACTCAATTTTGGATCTTTTTATCAAATTTAATTGTGTGCCATTTGTATCGTTATTCGTGGGAAATGGACCAATTCTTCTCTTTTATCTCTCTAATACCCATTTTGGTGCATTTTGACCATTTCTCCTGTAGGGCTCTTTTTGAAACGGATCCCAAAAACCCACGAACCCGCAAACCCGCTAACCTAGTATATAAACCCTACCCTAACCCTAATTAACACCTCCACTGTTTTAACCTAATTACTCTACCGCCGCTAATCACCTCCCCAAATCATCTTCTCCTCCATCTTCGCAACTGCATCAACCCAACCTCCCTCGGCCTCTCCGATCACTTTCGCTCGCCCCTAATCCACCTCGTCGACCTCCACAGCACCACCACCACCACCCCCATCTCCTTCACCGTCGCCATTAACCCAACTCCAAACCCAGCTTCCGCCATTACCCAATCCACCTTCGAACCCAAATTCTCGACCACTGCTCCAACTCGACGTCTCCCTCACCCTCACTCTCGACTTCGACAGATTCCCCATCACCTCGTCAGCCCCTCGCCGCCTCGCCAACACCCTAACGCCGCTCTCGCTCTCTCCCCTGTTCGAAACCACGAACAGAGCACTCGCCGCACGTCGCTTCTCGACGTCGTCGCCGCCGTCGTCGCCTCCGTCGTTGCCGCAGTCGCCGCCAGCGAAGCAGCCACGCCGTCGCTCTCTCTCGAGCTCGACTCAGCCGAACGAAGATCGAAGAAGAAGATCGAAGAAGAAGAAGAAGGAAAAGCGCGGGATTCGATCACGTCCGTCCGATCACATCAAGATCCGTGCGCTTGATCGCTGTTCCGTGTTTCGCCACAGCAAATCCTGATCCCGTGTTCGCTGTTCTGGGAGTGGATCCGGTGCACAGGAAAGATTCTATTGGTTCGATCTGCTGTTCGCTGTTCCACCCGCAGCCGATCCGAGCGCTACACGCTGTTCTGGGCCGATCGTGTGTGCGAGGAAAACTCGATCTTTGGTATATTTTTGCACGCGCATTTCGAGGACATTTCCGGGGACTTTTCTTCTCAGTTGCTTCAACAAGCGGAGATTTTAACCGTCGATTTAAGGCAAGTAACCTTGTACATCTTATCGTTCTAGTACAAGTCTCTTTGAAATACCACATGTAGTTAGTTTGTGACTCCCTTTGAACATCATAGTATATCAATTTGAACCTTCAAACTCACCAATCTAAGAGTCACAAAACTTCCTCGCATTAAATAATAATTCAATTGGACTCTTTTATCCCCTTGAACTTGTGAATCACTTGGACATATGAATTAAGGACCCCTAGAAATTGTAGACGCATATAAATTTAGTGTTTTGGCAAATTTGTGATTACTATGACTTGAAAAATATTATTATTCGCTGTTTGATTCCCATTACCATGTATTTGTGCCACATAATAATTTTAGACACCAAATTACATAATTCTATGAAATCTACATTAGTGAATTATTTCCCTATGTTGCTGTCTGGATTTTCTTTTGCGGTTTCGACCCTCTTATTTTTGGAATTTGGACCCAAGCCCTGAATATGAAACGTAGATCAGGATGTGTAGATGTCGATAGACTCCAGAATGATTGAATTTGGAGTTACGGTCTAGGAGATATGGCTGTTATACTGCAGCTGTGTCAGTAGGCGCAGTTCTGTAAAAACTGCTGTATATGTTGACTTTGCGAATTATTTTAGCTGTACAAACAGCGTGCGTTTGACCCCAAATTTTGTGTGTAGCTGCTGGACATCATCTAGGACATCCCTAAATTTTTCTAGAATTAATTTACAACATTTACTTAGGTGTGCTTGCTTGATAAGAGTTAATAACAATAACAAGCCGGGGTTTGGGAAAGATTATAGAGTGGACAATATAGATACGTGTACTCGGAAGGGGGCCCGTGTTTCCCAATACTTGGTTCATGAACTTGTTGTATCTTGTTCGATTCATGGAGTCGGTTACTCGGCTCATGAACTTGTTTGATTCTTGAACCCATTGTGCGGTTCTTGAACTTGCTTGTGGATTCGCGAACTTGCTTCGTGAACTTGTTATTTAATTTTCGATTCATGAACCAAGGCTTGCTTGATACTTGATACCTGAGTACGCTGCCCTATAAAATCCATTACTAGATCTAAACGAAAGTGCTTTGACTGTAGCAACCATGTAGTAAAAGAATGGATGCATGTCGTGCTACCTAGCTAGTAACTCACCACTAGACTTGAACTTGATAACTTGGACTCGATAACTTGAACTAGACTTGGACTTGAGAAACTTGAGCTAGATAACTTGACACTTGGACTTGATGACTTGACATTTGAGACCTAACATTTAAGATAACATATGACACTAGACTTGAGTTGACACTTGATATTAATTACCCTTATAGGTGTACCTGACATGTGATTCACAACTAGCAGTTGTTATCCAACCTAGTTATTAAGATGATCTCTCTTGCTAGTTAGTCTTTGAATTTGCCACTACTTCTTATAACCTTGCTTATTCTTGATTCCGATTCTTGTTTTCCCCTTTCTTGTACTTGCTTTTACTATTTGTGGCCCTAACTTGCACTAAGGGCGTTTTCTCTTGTTTCCCCTCTTGTTTCCTGTTTATCTTTTATTAAACAGACTTTGGAGACGAGCTTCCCGCAGGAATTGCTGAGCAAAGGTTCTAGTTTCCAAGTGGAGAAGGACTTGACTGGAATATTTTAATTTCTTGCATTATTAGTTTATTTGAATTATTATTTTCTTGAAAAATTGAGAACTTGTAACGGGCTGATGTTCCCGAGTTTTACTTTGATTCAGACTTGAAACTACTTGGATGGTTTATTATAATTCAGTTGTTTCTGTTGCTAGAAAATTATTCATGCATGCTTGGTGTTATATCTCTCTTGTTATATATACTTGTTGTGATGCTGAGTCGATCCTACAGCTTATGGATGATTGAGAAATCATTCGCTGGGCTTAGTCTTGCGCTCGTATTCCGTATTTTGGGAAGCGGGGCGTGACAATATGAACAATGGTGTAATGTTGATTGAAGTAACAAAATTTTGACAGTGAAATTCATGAGGAAAGCACCAAGAAAGTAAGAGGGAACTTGGTAAATAAATTTGACAATACATTTCCAGTTTGGAACAGAATCTATTCCGATTATTCTAATATTTTCCTGCTTTGAATCTAATTACAATAACTAATATAAGACAAGCATATGTTTATTGTTTAAGCTGGGCCCAAGTTTGAAGCAAATGTTACCTGCGTCTTTCTTGAGCTTCAATGAAGTCGTTATATACCTTCATCATATCCCAAGCAACAGCCCTCTGGAACACCAAACATTATGACTAAAATTTAAAGAGAAGATCAAACAAGAAAGGTAATTTACACACACACCCCCTCCCTCTATGCCTCCGAAAATCTAGGATTCCATTGAACTTACTACTCCCCATAGTGAGTTGTATTAAAAGTGCATTCCATTCATACTTCCTTTAAAAACTAAAGAATGAAAAGTTGTTTTCTAGTGTATGCTCAACAAATAGTACAGACCTGCCACCCCTGCTCAAGAAAAAGTCTCTCCTTATGTTGTAAAGTTGGTGTAGCATGTATCCCTAAGAGCGGGCATCCTCTGCTCTGCAAAACAAAATCAGAAAAAATGCCGCATGTCAGCCAATTAATTGTTACAAATTGAAGTGTTACTTTTTAATGTATTTTTTGGAGTCATAATCAGACATGCACAAACTAGGTCACAAATGTTGCTCAAATAAAAAGGGAAATGTAAGCTTTATGATGTAAAACTAACCCTAAGATACAGAATTTCCAAGATTCTTAATTGATTAATTTTACCAACACGTTGTGCGGATTTAAGTTAGAAATTTTAAACAGTTAATCGGTTTGATGGATTTTCAAGAACTGGATCACGTTTAACAATCCCAATTAATAATTCAATTCTAACAATCAATAATTAAATCACTAAGTGTTCTTAGTAAGTGAAAGATTCAATATTGATTCGTACTCTAATCAAGCAAGTGGAACACTCAATCTCAATTGTTTTTTGGACGACAGGCAAATCAGATAATATAATAGAGATGATAATTGATAAAACAGTATAACACAAATATTTGAAAGTTGAAAAGTGTATACCAAGGGTTCGAAGAACTCTGCGTAGATCTCGGAAGAGCACAGCAATGGCAGCAACAACTTCAAGAGCAATGGCTGGCGGATCTGGGTGCGGCGTCGACGGTGGCGCTGACGGCGAGCGGCGCGACGTCGATGGGGGGTCGAGGTCGACGGAAAGGGGAACAGTAGCGGTGGGGCGTTGGGCGGTGGATGGCGCTGAAGCTCGCCGATCGGAGCAGGGGAAAAGAGAGGTGGGGTTTCGGTCTGCTGTTAATGTCGAGAGCGAAACTGGGAAAGGGGATGATCGGGGTTGGGGTTGTGCTGGGTGGTCGACGACAGGAAAGGCGACGGCCAGGGAGTAGGTCGCCGGAGACGGGGGGGTGCCGGAGATGAAGGGTATGGGTTGGAGAAGATGAACAGTAGGAGGTGGAGTTTTGGGTTTGGGTTGATTTTGTGATTTGGAAAATTAAGGTTAGAGATTTGTATTGGATTTGGGGATTTTGGGATAGTTTTAAAATTTATCACAAACTCTTAAAGTTTATTAGGATTTATCACAAACCCCAACAAAATTGGATCTCAATTATATCACACAAAGGAGAAGAGGAAGAGCAAAACTCAACACAATAATTTTTTTAATCAGGAATAGCATAACTTCTCATTAATCTCAAGGCCTATTAATAGACTCAAAACAAATCTGGATACAAATCTCGAAATATTCTTAAAATCTCAAAAATATTCCAATGTATAAAAGAAAGATTACATATGGATATAATTGCCAAAAACAGATATGGTACTGAAATAAAATACTAAACTAAATAGAATAGATGTCCTCATCATTCTCTCCAGGTGGGAGAGGGCTCGACCCAGTCGAGTCAAAACCAGTGATCCTGTCATGGTGCTCCAAAAGATCTGGATCCAGTTGCGGGAGCTCCTCACGATCACTGCAAGTGTCATCCGACTTTGGCTTGTTCTTCCACCTCACTAAATACTTGTGCATACCACTATCTCTTGTAGAGATTATCGGATCATCTAAAATATTATTCAATTCTTCTATCGGTGGGTAAATAGTATCGGGTAGAGGGGTAAATGAGGGAATCTCACCATTAGGCTGCAAGGTAGGCTCATCTACAAGAAAATTTTTAAGGTTGAATTTTGAGCCTTCATAAATTACTAGATCCTCAATATTGAAAGTCTTACTTCTGCCAAAGCCTTCAAAAAGGTCAACGACATAGATATCATCATTGATTGTCTATAGAATCTTAAATAGGCCTGCAGCACGTATGTTCAAGTTCTTAACGGATTCAGATGGAAACCGTTCCGGATAAATCCGAAGCATCACTTCGTCACCAACATCAAGAGTTTTAAATTTCCTTATTGCATCTGTTATTAACGTGTAGTTAAAATTATTCTCATTAATTTCCTTAAAAATTTCTCTATGCAAATCATAAATGCAGAATGAAAATGTGGATGCAGACTCTGTGACTCTGTGATGTTCTAACACAGGGGTAAAATCTATGGGTTGCCAAGTGACTTAGGAAAGAATGGGTAACCCAGGTACACTCAATGGAGGTGACTGAACAGAGTGAATACAATTAAGAGACTGGTCATCCTCTTTTTTTTATCAAAGTCATCACTTACATTAGGTTCATAGGTAAACTCATTGTCGGACTCATCAGCGATGAGTGCGGTACCCTCTACTATATTGATCCTACTTAGGCTGGAACAGTTGCCAGCAACATGGTCGTATCCCTTACATTTATAGCACTTAGTGAGATGATCAATCTTAGAATAGTCTATTTCCGTGTTCTTATCCGTGTTGTCATTTCTAAGTGGATAGGAATTAGAAGTATGTTTGTTTGGATAAGACTTGTTAGGATACTGAGGAGAGAAGTGCTCAGGTCTAGAGGGGTCAAGAGGATTCATTCTAGAGGAATGATCCATCGAATCGCTGGACTTGTATTGAAAACTTGCTTTAAGGAAATCCATATCGAGGACAAGAGCATCAGCTGTTGCTAATGAGTCCACATTTCTATGAATTAGCTCGTTCCTCAGATCGGCTCGTAATCCAGTCCTGAACCTAGAAAGAGTTTGTTCTTCACTCTCTTTACCTAAAACATTACACCGAATAAAAAAGTCGTCAAATTTATCAACATATTCTTGTGTGAATTTACTTTCTTGATAAAGTTGGTTCCACGAATCTAGTAATCGGGTGTAGAACGATAACGGAACATCTCTCAGTGAGCTTCTCTTTCATGGCTTCCCAAGTGGCTATGGATGCCAGGCCTCGGCCTCTGCGGGCGTGTTCAAGATTGGTCCGGTGTTGTTGAGCTTTCCCAGTCAATTTCATCGTGGCAAATTTAACTTTCAGGGCTTCGCTCATGTCAAACCACACAAAATAGTGGTCCATCGCACGGATCCAATCAAGATAAGCTTGGGGTTCCATGTGGCTTTCAAAATAGGGAACGTCAACCTTAACGTTCTTATATTGTTCGTCAGGGTCACATTATTGACGTCGATCGTCACGAACATTCCCTTGAGGGATCTGGCGATTAGCATGAAGCTCAGGGACAACAGTTTGATTTAATTCCACTTTCTCAAGCCTCTGATTGATATTGGCAAGAGTTACTTGAATGGCAGCTAGGATAGTGGAGATATCAGAGTTGTCCATATCAGATCGGGAAAGTCTAGGGTTCCTAATTGGGTGATTTGGAAGGGATAAGAAAGGCTCTTCAGGATCTGTGATGGTGCTGCGAAGGCGCATTCACCAAAATTAAAAACTAAGGGTCGTGTGTCCTAAGTGCATTTTTAAAAAAAATAAATCAGACGTGATCTAAAAAAAACGAAATAAAATAAAATAAAAGACTAAAAAATGAATGCAAAAATAATGCCTAAATGATGCAAGAACTAGGGTTTTAAAAACTTTCGCTCTGATACCAAAATGATGTAAAACTAACACTAAGATAGAATTTCTAAGATTCTTAATGGATTAATTTTACCAGCACGAAGTGCGGATCAAAGTTAGAAATTTTAAACAGTTAATTGATTTGATGGATTTTCAAGAGCTGGATCACGTTTAACAATCCTAATTAATAATTTAATTCGAACAATCAATAATTAAATCCCTAAGTGTTCTTAGCAAGTAAAAGATTCAATATTGATTCGTACTCTAATCAAGCAAGTGGAACACTCAATCTCAATTGTTTTTGTGGACGACAGGCAAATCAGATAATATAATAGAGATAATTGATAAAGCAGTATAACACAAATATTTGAAAGTTGAAAAGTGTATACCAAGGGTTCGAAGAACTCTTCGTAGATCTCGGAAGAGCATAGCAATGGCAACAACAACTTCAAGAGCAACGACTGGCAGATCTGGGCTGGTGGGTCTGGGTGCGGCGTCGACGGGGGAGCTGACGGCAAGCGGCGCGACATCGATGGGGGATCGAGGTCGACGGAAAGGAGAACAGTAGCGGTGGGGCGTTGGGCGATGGATGGCGCTGAAGCTCGCCGATCGGAGCAGGGGGAAAGAGAGGTGAGGTTTCGGTCTGCTGTTAATGTCGAGAGCGAAACTGGGAAAGGGGATGGTCGGGGTTGGGGTTGTGCTGGGTGGTCGACGACAGGGAGGGCGACGGCCAGGGAGTAAGTCACCGGAGACGGGGGGGTGCTGGAGATGAAGGGTATGGGTTGGAGAAGATGAACAGTAGGAGGTAGAGTTTTAGGTTTGGGTTGATTTTGTGATTTGGAAAATTAGGGTTAGGGATTTGTATTGGATTTGGAAATTTTGGGATAGTTTTAGAATTTATCACAAACTCTAAAAGTTTATTAGGATTTATTACAAACCATAACAAAATTGGATCTCAATTGTATCACATAAAGGAGAAGAGGAAGAGCAAAACTCAACACAATAATTTTTTAATCAGGAATAGCATAACTTCTCATTAATCTCAAGGCCTATAAATAGGCTCAAAATAAATCTTGATACAAATCTCGAAATATTCTAAAAATCTCAAAAATATTCTAATGCATAAAAGAAAGAATACATATGGCTATAATTGTCAAAAAAAAATATGGTACTGAAATAAAATACTAAACTAAATAGAATAGATGTCCTCATCACCTTATTTCCTGATCTTTGGGGGAAGCTACATGAAATCTTTTTCCAGGATAGCATTTTTAACGTTCTCCTTCATTCCATAGTTGTTTAAATATACTCCTAGTCATTTCATTAATTAACGCTCATGATTGACTCACAACTAGCATAGTCTTAACTGGTTGTTGGTGATAATTTCTCTATATAAAAACACAGATCAATGTAGCTAGTGCCGATCGTTAATTCTGATATTAGGCCGGGCTTAGCTCACGATGAACTAAGATCATTTCTGTCAAAAAATGTAGATGGTATCAATCATTACTCTGGATATTTGATTGGGCTAGATCAAGAGAAGGGTCTTATCTAGTTAGCTCACAATCGTGCGAGTGGTTGACTCACAACTAGCATAGTCCTAACAGGTTGTTGATAAAAACATAGATCAATGTAGCTAGTGTCGATCATTAATTCTGATATTAGGTCGGGCTTAGCTCACGATGAACTAAGATCATTTCTGTCAAAAAATGTAGATGGTATCAATCATTACTGTGGATATTTGATTGGGCTAGATCAAGATAAGGGTCTTATCTAGTTAGCTCACAATCAGGGCCGGCCCTGGGGGTGTGCGAGTGGTGCAAGCACACAGGGCCCCCGATTTTCAAGGACTTCAAAATTCAGTATACAATTTTGATATTAAGTAACAAAAAATATATTCTATTAACAGTTAGCATTGTAGCTCAATTGGTTAAGAATCACCAAAATATTTAAATGGTTGTGAGTTAGAATCAAGTTGGTGGTTTTTTTTCCGTTTTTCCTAGCAATTCAAATGCACACGGTCGAAATTGGAGTTTGACTAAATTTTCCCATTTAGTGAGCTGGCTACCCAAATAATTAAGGACCTAACTTAATCCCCAAGTTAATGCTAAATCCGAACCCTAATCCCTATTTGCTATAAATACCCATACTTGGACCCACAATGTCCAGTCAATGAACTGATGCAGATTCAGTTAATGTGGAGCAAAATATTATTGAAGAGATGAATGATTTCGAATTGAATAATGTTATTTTGCTTTATGGAACAATAAAGCCATAAAACAATAAATCGGTAATAAATTTTCTTATATTAAGGCCCAATCTTAAGTTTCGCACAGGACCTCTAATTTCTCATTTCTCAGGACCGACCCTGCTCACAATCATATATTATCTCGCTCATATATAAGTGTGCGATGAACATAAGTTGCACTCCTAAATTGATAATTAAAAAGTTAAAATTGACACATTTTCTATATTCAGTTGGAGAGCATTTAATGGGAATGGGGAAAATTTGGATGCTTGTGAAATGAGAGAAGAAATATTCGTTGGGCCAAGTCGTGATAAGAGGGAGGGTGGGAAATTAAAAAAATTACAAAACATGTGCTTTTTTAAGTGACAATGGAGATTGATAGTAGTTATTGTGCCTTCAGAATAAATGAGACTCCTCATAATACATTCTTCAGATAGGAACACGTGGATAGCACCTGCTAAAAATCTAGTCAGAATAGGAGATTGCTTAGTTAGAATGTGTTGTGATGACATAAGAAGAGAGATGAAATCAGGGTATTTTGGCTAAGGAAAGGAAAATATTGTTAGTTTAAAGTTTGTAAGGTGGAGGGAAGATCGCAGCAAAGGAGAGACATGGGATGGGGCTTAGGTCTTATCAAGAGTAAATTTTCCATCATGGAGGAGAAAGATATGTGCGACAAGAAATAGCCAAGATGAAAATGCTTTAGTCTAATCATAGTTTATGTAGTTTAAGATTATGGATGGGTAAATTGCAAAAAACCAGCTATATTATACTTAGTAAGCAGAAAATCCCCTATATAAGAAGATACTTCAGAGAACTTCCCACGCTTCACTTGGGGGTTCCAGTGTTTGTGGGATGTCATTAGCTGGACAGTAGAACGTGCACGGTGCACATATGGATATTTTTTTGTGAAGAGCCGGTTTTGACTTCTTCATACCCTCTTCTTCTCCTAACCTTAACCCTAACCCTAACCACTACAGCTACCTCCAGCAACCCTCTACACCAGCACCACCATTTCACCTAAAATATTCCCCCCACCCCAACGATGATCTCCACCACCTCAAAATCCCTGAATTATTTCATACCATTCCCACCACCTACTCATAACCCCTAACCCTAGCCCCACCATCTACCCGCCATTTGATCAACTCCCTTCCGGGGGCGGATCTAGGCCCAAGCAGCACAAACAACTGCTTTGAACCCTCAATTTTATAGGGCCCCATATTTTTTAAGTATATATAATATTAAAAATAAAAATGTAATATTGTCTAATATAATTACATTGTATTAACAGTTGGTTTATTAGCTCAGTTGATTAGAGTGTTGTGCTAATAATGAAAGGTTGCAAGTTCAAAACTTTCATGGGCCAATTAATTTTTCAATCATTTTTTATTTTTAAAACTAATTATTTTTCACATAGGCATATATGTCATTTTACCATTTTATGATTTTAATATTATTTTTTTACTTAGCCCATATATGCCACTCTATGATAATTTTTCAATGTTCTATGGTATATCATATTTACCTGTTTATGATAAATTTCTAACCAAATCTTCAAGTGCATATAGTTATTCTACATTTTAAGCTTCCAACTAGCATTCTCATATACATATATTCATCATTATTTTATTATTCATCATCATTTTATTCTGATCGTATTCTCTAATATATCATATTTACCTATTTGAGATGACATTTTTCGTTTTTGTTGTTAGTTTGTCCGAGTTTCTTTTTGCTACGAGATATTTCATATAAAAAGCATACGTTATCAATTAATTTTTTTTTGAAGCATAAATATAAATTTATTTTCATTTAAATAATTTGTTCTCCAATGCTCAAACTTTGTTTGCATTTAAATAATTGTCATTTTTATTTTGTCAACTTGCAGAAGGCCCAATTTGAGAGCTTGCTTAGGGCCCCCTGAAACTCAGATATGCCCATGCTCCCTTCCAAAAGCAATTATGAAGAAGACCAAATTAATTAAAATACCATTTTAAATTTAAAACATCATGGAGACAGGAAATTTTGGCATACCGAAACATGCGTCCTTTTTTTACAGCCAACTAACTCCCCCAACTCTAAATTGAGGGGTTTCTGGACCGTCTTTTTTTTTATTTATTTATTTTGTGGGGGTGGGGGTATTCTGCAACATACCCTGTTATTTTTATTACCTCCAAATTTTTCATCATCTGTTCACCAAAAGCATCATCTGGGTGGATCTGTGGAACACAGAGCAAACAGGAGTACATATCAGCAAATAAGATCACCAAGGAAAGAAAAACAAATTCCCAGAATGTCAAAATCAATAAACCTGTTCATATAAGAAAAATACTGCCGTCGAGAATGTTTTTGAAGTCCATGCAACAATAGCACGAGTAGAATCAGGATCCAAGTATATCAAAACACACTCTGCAATTATAAATGTTGGCAAACTGATGACAACATCAGATAAAACAGTTTAAGTTTTTCAGCCTATTTGCTTATAAAAATTAACAACTCAAAATTAAAAAAGCTTGAAAGTTAAACATCTCATTATTAACAATTTAGTGAAAAATATTACAGAAGCATCAAAAAAAAAAAAAAATCACTCGATACTAACAACATAATTATCGATGCATGTACCTAAGCATGAAAGCTAAAATGGATGAGTAAAATGTGTCACATGGTGAGAATAAGAACAATTTATAGGGAATAAAACATCCAGGAGAGATATCCATGAAAAATTAGGAACAAGTGCAAGCTGAGTAATTGAAGACCTTTCCATCTAGCTTTCTAGCGTATTTTTGTATTTTTGTCAGGTAGTCTGCATCTTCACAGACATGTCTATTTCACCGAGCCTCCCTCCGAGACAGTGCCCAGATCGTTACGCCTTTCATGTGGGTTGTCTTCAAGTTGCTTGAAGAATAATTATGTATAGAGAATTATAGATTGATAAGATAAATAGAACTACATCATACATACATATACATGGTGGTACATCCCATAAACGACCCAAACTGTTCATTGTGATTGTGATATACATGAATGATTTAGTCCAAGGAAGTTGGATCACGTCATTGTGGAAACCGTCCTCACCCGAATGCTTCCGTGTATGAGTTTTACATGTTTCATCATCATCTAAACCATCTTGACAAAATTATAATTGCATTTGCTGTATTAAGAAAGGAAAACCATCATGACTGAGTCAATTTCCTGGCTAATAATCGATGGGCATGCCATATATCTTAACAGGCTAGTTGTCTGCTTGAAATCAGATTAAGTGGTCATAGATTTTAAACTAGTGCAACCAAGATGCAGCCCTCTAAATTCTACTATACACAGAATTTAGTAGTGCATACACAAGCCAGAGCTGAAGAAAGCAGTTTCTAGAAAAGTGCTGCATGCTTAAGTTGAAACAACACGTACAAATGTAGGTGAGAAAATTGTAAACCCTTGTGTGTGTGTGTGTGTGTGTGTGTGTGTGTGTGTGGTGGGGGGGGGGGGGGGGGGGGGGGAGGGGTACAAACAGAGTCCCATCAAGTAAAGGAGGTAAAAAATAAATAAATACGTGAATTATAGATGTACTAGATTTTCCCGTGGCCACGTAGAACGATACAGCATATGAAAAATCTTGTAAACACTAGATCAACAATTATGTAGCTGAAGTTTGAATAATATGACAATAATTAGTTGTAAATAAAAGTCTATGTTTCCATTAGTATATGGTGAAAAATAATTATAAATTTGGGTATAAAAGTCCATGTTTCCATATATATATATATATATATATATATATATATATATATATATATAGAGAGAGAGAGAGAGAGAGAGAGAGAGAGAGAGAGAGAGAGAGAGAGAGAGAAATAATTAAATAAATAAATGAGTTGTTTTGGGGGGGAAATTTGAATTTGAGTTTTGGGAGGAAGCTTTTGAGGGGGAAATGTATTTTGTGAGGTTAGATCTGGACCTTTAATTTTGGGGGGATTGAAGGAGAATCACTTGATAGCTTTCTTTGTGTTTTATTATATAGATATATATAGAGAGAGAGAGAGAAATAATTAAATAAATAAATGAGTTGTTTTGGGGGAAATTTGAATTTGAGTTTTGGGAGGAAACTTTTGGAGGGGAAATGTGTTTTGTGAGGTTAGATCTGGGCCTTTAATTTTGGGGGGATTGAAGGAGAGCCTCTTGATAGCTTTCTTTGTGTTTTATTACATAGATAAACTATATTAAAGAAGAACAGTATCACATTTCACTTCTGTAATTGACATAGCTGGATGGATCTCGCAAAAGGCAAGAAACTGGTACGTGTGTATTAGCATATGCTTCAGCTGACTAAATGATGATTTGAATGACAACTTTGAGTGACTAACTCACTACATACCTGGGATCCAACTGAGCAACATCCAACATATTATCTAATTGTTTAACATCTCGCAAATCAACAGGAAGTAGCTTATAATGATCACTCAACACTTCACCTCTTTCTGCAGGTAAAAAATACGACTGTCATAAAATTATTAATTACAGAGAGAATTAACATCACAAAAATCAAATGAATAAGTTTTGCAGTGACACAAGCCTCTTGCCTCTTTCTTAGGGAATGATTAAATACTGGTTGTGCGAATACTAAAAGAAGAAAAAAAATTAAACAACCTAACAGAGGAAACATCTAACATTGAAAGTATCATTGGGCATGCAGTCCTAATGAGGCTTTCAACTTTCAAATCATCTTATGTGATTTAGTTTGCTGCTCTCTATATAACAAGACGAAAGAAAGCCGTACCATGACATTACATTTTCTCACGAAAGAGAATCATCAGAACTAGGAGTGACATCCAAAGTGCAGATAGAGGTAACAGTATGCTAAATATTAAAGAAATACAGAAGTATCCTAAGATAAACTGAGTCATGGGTTCACCAGCACAACTGTCCTTTTAGCACCTGAGGCAAGTCATATGGCTTCATACATCCACCTCAAAATTGCCTTCAAACATTTGCACAATACTAGCATTCTACAAACAAAAAATTACTTGTCCTGCAACCACTAACCGAAACATCTTTAGCAAATATTGTAGGGGATTCCTTACGGTCTATGCTCCTCTATGGAGCATTCACCGATCTTCATGTCGCAGTATTTGGAATGCGATATATATATATATATATATATATATATATCAGCTATTGAAGAAAATAAATATATTTTAAATAAACATGTGCACACTACAGAAACAAACAGCATGGGTGAGCTGAGTTCAACTAAGGAAAATATTAATTGGTCTCTTCTCATGTGACCCGAGCCGCTACTTAAGTTAAAACAAATGCTATGGCTTGGTTCAATTACTACCCATTGACACATGACCCAATCCATAACTTATTTTCTCTCATCTCTAACCTCACAAAATCCTAGCCATCACTCTCAAACCCATCAGAACAAAGAAAAAAAAAGAAAATGTCATGATGTAACTAGCAGCTAGGAGGATTAGAAACTGATCCAAGAAAGTGCATAATCACCTTTTTGGTAGTTATTATAAATTTTCTGTTAATTTCCTGTTTGAATTTACATTTTTTTTCTCTAAAATATCCCTAGGATTTTTTTGCCTCCTCTTTTGTTATATGAAATGGATCATCCAATATGACAGGATCACGAAAGTACCCTAATTTGGGTCGCAAGATCTAGATTGTCGAACCAGAGGGGGGGGGGGGGGGGGGGGGGGGGTTGCAAGATCTAAGATCTAGATTGTAGAACCTGGTAAGACTGCTCTCAACTGCCTTACACATCCTGTGGATCATCCGTCAGCAAAAAAATAATATGGACATATCACCGCAAACAAAAATACGTTAATGCACGTGTAACTAAAAGAAAATCCACACATTTATATGTGTGTGTACAGTGACCAATGGAATCCACCTTAAGACTGTGCAAGCAGTTTGCAGCATACATTTGCCATTTATTGGCTTATTGGTGAAGTGGTTTTTGAAGAAGGCATCATCAGCTTGTCCTATTGTCCCAAGTGTTAAATTGGGCCTTTGGTTCCTTCCTTGCTTAGCTTGCATGGTCTAAAAAACTAGCAATTTAATTTTGAAGGTTTTAGTTCATTATACTCTCAACTTTTAATTATATTCCTCATTAAGGTTATTGATGTCATGATGTGTACTTTGCATAAGACATAGTTTGTTTGCCTTTCAACTATTAATATGTCCTAATCACTGAGGTGGGTTTGGTCAGGGCAGTGTTGAATTAGGCATTCTTAGGCACTAAATTTGCACTAACTGCTTTGTTTCAAAAGTTAATTATTTGAGAAGTTCTCTTTTACTATTGCTATTTCCATTCAACTTTTAATAAGACTTGTCATAGAGATTTTCGTGAAATTTCACTAAATAAAGTTTGTTTTTCAGCCAACTTTTAGTAAATCCATTTCATTATTATGGATGCAATGTGTACAGTGTACCCACACACATGTTGGCATGTTGCTGTGCCTTACCATACAAGGGTTTAATCTATCTTTTTTTTTTTTCCTATTCATGCTTCCTAGCCTTAATGCACTTTTCTTACAAATGTGATAGTTTTCTCAGCTGCCAAAAAGTCATTAAAAAACTTGAATAACCTCAAGACAGTGAACCTCAGTTTCTCACAGATTTCCTTAACGAGAGATAAGTTCTTCTATTAGAAGACATTGTACGATACACATCTGTTGTTTTCTTGATCTATCCATTGGTTAAGGAAGTTTGGAAGTTTCTTTGATGGTATGCCTTCGGGAATATCTGGTTCTATCAACTTCAGCAGAGTACAACATCCTCATGCATCCACTTCACATGTTAGGCGTAGCTGGTGTATTCGGCAATGCTACACATGGTTCCTTGGTGATGTCTAGGTGATGTCTAGTTTAATCAAGGAAACCACTGAAAACAACGAATGTGCTGAAGAACGATACAGATTCGGGCAAGAGCAATACATCACATCAACCTGGGAGCATTCTAAAACATTTTTCTTTTGAATATCATTCAAAAAAGTTTTGAATTAGGGGGGATGGCATCCTACTATATAGTTAGCAGTACTGATCAAATGAGTCATCACTCCAGGAAAAGATAAGGGGACTATTTTTAATTTAATTTGTTATTCTGAATTTCTTTTGAGTTTCTTTTTATTTTTAAGTATATAAAGAAAGTTGTAATACTTTTGATACGATAAAGAAACATCCTATCATAATTTACAAGGCTACATTGTACAAAGGTACTGTGGATTTTGAGGCATTTTCAAAGACTACAAACAACTTGCTTTACAATGGGCAACCAACTCTCACTGGACCTTCACAAAAACTACCCTTCTGTTAGAGCCGTCTAAAATGTGGTCATATGCTTTCCACATGAATGTTTTGGGACAAAAGGCACTTCAAATAAAATATATCATGAGAGTAATACATAATAAGCAATTTCATGGGGGGTACCCAGAACTGCCTCATGGGAACTTTCTATACTATGGCCAATTTGTATTTGAGAAACCTATAATTAACAAAATAACATAAGAAACACCCAATTTATTGGATATGTTCATGCTAGCATTGGTATCGGGTCGGGTCGGGTCGGGTCCTTCACTACCCGGACCCGGATCCGGCCGAGTCCTATTAAAATATTCCTACCCGTTCGGGTAGGAGCAAGAGAGTGAGCGGCGAGCGGAGACGGCGAGCGGAAGATTTAGAATGGAGGAGAGAAGAAAAAGTCATGAGTTTTGAGTTCGGACGAGGAAGATTTAGAATTGAGGATGAAGGAGAGGAGGGATGAGAATACAATATTTATTTTTATGTTGATTTTTTGGGGGGTTTTTAACGGGTCCGAGTCCGGGTCGGGTCTCTTTTGAGCGGACCCGGACCCAGACCCGAAAGTACAACGGGTCCCATTTTCGGACCCGGATAGACAGGGCCGGTTCCTGTCCAATGCCGGGTCCGGATCGGGTCTAGGTCGGATCCGGGTTTCGGGTATTTATACCAATGCTAGTTCATGCATTGAGAATTTCATAGCCACATTTGGCCATCTTCAATGGTCCACAAACAGTTGTAAAAAAATTCTCCATCAATTGATCTTCTATGTCTAACTATGCAGTTTAATCAAATCACATGCAAGCGATCTATATACTTTGCAAAAAAGGGGCGAAAATTGAAGCTATTTAAAATCTGATGTCATACTAAACCTGCAGCTATTATAATCATGAACTGAGAAATAACTACCTCTTGAAATAGAAGCATCTTGTCCAATTTTCTCCCTCAGTTGACTACGGTGGTCTATAAGAGTGGCTTTCTTACTAGTAACCTATTCCAAAACAAAAAATTCCAACACGCATTAAATAGCGTAGAGGGATTCGAAATAAGAATCAAACTCAGATAGCAATTTATTAATTCTATGATCATAAGACACATCAAATTGTCTAATGAAAACAAGCAAAAAATGAATTGTCTCAACATAATTTGTGGTCCATAGTCAGTTCATGTAAATGTTTAAACATCTCACCTCTTTGAAATCAAGCTCTACATATAGATGTGGTGCAATTCCCTCTTCCTGTAAGTTAATTTAAAATTCAAATAATTAGACATGCAATCCGCTGGCATAAAGGACAAAAAATACAAACATTTAACATAAAATATTTTATACACATTAAAGATCAGGTAAAATTCCCTATTATTTTAAATCACACACATACACACACACACACATATAATAATCCAGCTACAGAAGTTTTTCAGAAACAAAATAACGAAAATGTGAAAAATATAAATATATCAAATTATCAATGCCAGCAATCATTTTCAAGCAAAACGGGTGGAGATCCTAGAAAAACAGTTTTGCTTACCACCAACTGAAAGTAGGTCGTATCAAACCCAGCACCAAGAGACAGTATCTGTTTCTTCATATTGTTGTTGTCCTTGCTAACTATGTCAGGCTTGAGAAACTGAAGAAGGAGCTTCCGAAGGGCAGCCCAACGAGAAAAATACCCTTCACAGTTGCATAAGCCATAAGATAAAAAATTAGTAACATGAGGATATATGAAAAGCATAGAGGTTGGTGAGTTTTGGGCATCCTGCCATACCACGGTTGATTATTGGAGACCTCCTCACAGCTTTTCTGACAAAGTAGTGAATATAGTCATCCTTCATGTAACCTTTGTTGACGCAAGACCTTTAAGGGGAGGAAAATTAGTCTGGTACTAGAAATAAACAAAATTTTATTTGTCATCGATTATTTGGGAAGAATATACAAGTAAGATCTTTAAGGGTAGAAGAATTAGTCCCGTACTAGAAGTAAACAAATGTTTATTCATCATTAATTATTTAGGAAGAAGATAGAAGTAAAATTAAAAATAACCAGGACAACATGACTTGAACTAACATATTTAGAATGTGTTACTCAATGATGGGAACAGAAAAATGTGTAAGTTTTTAATATAAGGTATACATGTTTTTTCTGAAAATATATATCCTAGACGAACAAGAATTGTGGTTTACTAATCAGTTTCATCCTTCTTGAACAGTATACCTAGGCAACATTTTGTGAAGATATATCCACCAGACTTGATTTCAAGGGGAACGTATAAGTAAGCAATATATGTGACCCAATGAACCGTAACCCAAACGAGGTGCAAAATATGAACATTATGCTGATGTAACTTAAATGATTACCCCTTTTTTTGTAAATTGGCCATAGTCTGATGTTATTAAATTAAACAAAGACCTCTCCTTCCATTCTCGATAGACATAACTTCTAGGCTGGATGGAGGGAGAACATAAAATCCAAGTACCAAAAGACCGATAAACAATACATGCTTTGACAAGTTTATGTGCTGCTATATTAGCCACACGCTTCTCATGAAAAATCTTTAAATTCCTAAAGGTCTTGAATAACTCCCGGCAATTAGTTATTATATGCCTGATTTTCCATGGTAGGTCCACGTCTTGTTCGGTGATATCTAACAGAGTTGATGGAGTCACTAATCAGACAAATGATTACCCACTGATACTCGCTATTGCTTAATCGTCTGCAGCCAAACGGTTTCTCGACTTATTATCTATAGTGATAACTTATGAAGTCCACTATTTTACATAAATTTTAATGCCTATTTCACAACTAACTTGGACAAGGAAATCAAGCATATGTGGAGCAAATGCCACGTAAAGGAGAATTCTTTACTAGATTTTGCAGGTTCATGCAAGTCATAAGACTTTTCTAAGAGGCATCAGCCACCAAAAATTTAATCATGCATGTTTAATGGGTGGACATTCAGATGTTATCATTTAGAAAAAACATGATCGTAGGATAAGGTTTTTAAAAGAGTAAAACGAACTTAAGTGCTCAAGGACCGCTTATCGCTTATAGCGCTTAAGCGTGATTAAGCGCTCTGCTTTTTTTAAATTTAAAAAAAAAAACCCCACTTTTAATTTCTAATTTTTAGGATTATTCTTAAAATACATGAACATTATAAGTAATGGAAAATGTAGATAATGGTAGAAATTGGGGTGCAGTGAAGTATAAATGATGTGGAAATGCATGAAAAATGCTATAAATTGCAGGAATATACAATAAAAATGCTGCAAAGTCAAGGAACATACTGAGTTGAATAGCAATAAAAGTATACATACAATTAAAACATAAACTGATGAAATTGCATGGCAAGGAGCGGAGAATCAAGGAATGCACATTCTGCAAGTCAATGGTTGCTTGCAAAGGAGGATTGCAGTTAGGATTATAGAAACTATCATATTTTTGGGCTGAAACAACTTATAAATTTGGATATCGGGTTGTTTCGGATTTAAAATAGTTCAAAATTATGTTATTTATTATTTTTCCCACTTGGACTTGCTTAAGAGACCGGTTAAGTGGATTGGGCAGATCAAGTGGCCCGTGAAATTGAAAAAACACAATCAAATCGGCAGACCCCTAAATAGGCTGCTTTGCTTTGCTTTTAGCATAAATCTTTTTTGCTTTTGCTTTTTGGGTCGCTTAAGCGTACAAAACGTACTTTTTAAAAAACAATGTCATAGGATTGTGGTTTAATATGGTTACATTCACAGTATAGTGAAATTCTAGTTATTTTAAATGCACTAGTAAAATTTCAGTTGGTATGTAAACAAAATAGGATACTTAGCTCTAGTTGAAAGAAATATGCCAGCCCTACAATTATTAATAAAGTTATCTGCTTGTTCTTTCGCTGATTCAGACCTTTGTCTTCTCCTTTTCTAGTGTGTTGAACTACAAGAGAGAGAGACAGCCTTTTGCATACAGTCAGATATAATATTATTAATCAAGAAAAGTTGTGTGTTATAATGTAACTGGGGAAAAACTGATAATTATATAAAGTTTACTAAGAAAAAAATTTGAATAGTTGACTATATAAATCCAATGCAAAACCAATTTACTGAAATAATGTTTTTCGGTTATAATCATTCTTACTCCGAACGCAATTGCGTGCAAGTACTTGCACATGAATATATGCATCTCTAGAGTTATTCCAGCAACATGAAGTTGCCAAACTTGGTAGAAACAACTAAATGTGTGCACTTAAATGATAATCTTCTACATTTTCTAAAAAGTTGCAAACCTAATAAAGTTTCCTCGTAATATGGATATGACACTAGAGATTTTTATGTTGGTGATATCTATATAATAATACACAACGAAAGCTATCAAGTGGCTCTCCTTCAATCCCCCAAAAATCAAAGGCCCATATCTAACCTCACAAAACACATCCCCCCCCCCCAAAAAAAAACCCAAATTCAAATCCCCCAAAACAACTCCTTTATTTATTTAATTATCTCTCTCTCTCTCTCTCTCTCTCTCTCTCTCTCTCTCTCTCTCTCTATATATATATATATATATACTTATGAAAACATGGACTTTTATACCCCAATTTATAATTATTTTTCAACATATACTAATGAAAACATGGACTTTTATTTACAACTAATTATTGTCATACTATTCAAATTTGAGCTATATAATTGTTGATTTACTGTTTAAAAGGCTTTTCATATGTTGTATCGTTCTGAAGACATGTCGTAGACACATGCCCACGGGCAAATCTAGTATAGTTATAATAGTTCAAATTATAGCCTCGTATCATTAGCATAAACATGTACGTCTGGTTGGATTTACATGTAGGACCTACATGAGAAAAATCCTTAAATCACAATTAGTCAATGTGAATAACCAAAACGTTTATATAATAAAAAATCTAGCATACTTAATTCCACAATTAACTTCTGTTGCACCAATTTGTTTCATAGAGGTCTTTCTTTTTTCTGTAAATGAATTCAATCGTTCATCATCCACCGTCAATGTAATATTTTGCTTTAAAATTCGGTCTAAACAAAAATTGACAGAATCTGACGATTTCTAACACCGAAATGATTTTTGAGTGGATCTAGCTGAGAAAGAAACTAGGGTTGAGACAATCTGAGAAGAAATAATTATCTGAAGGTATAATCGATGATGAGAGCTCGAATCTTACAGTTTGCTGGCAGAGGCATCGTCGTTGGTGGCCTGGACGGCGACAGTGTTGCTGTGAGAATCGGCGGGATTTCTCGCCATCGCATGCGAAATCGATGCGAATTTTTTGAGGGTTGAAGAAGAAGGAACCGAGGCGTTCGGGTTTGGGTTTGGGTTTGGGTTTGGGTTTGATGGGGAATGGTTTTCTTTGCTGTACAGTACAAAGGTCCCTCGGTGTTTGTTGCCCTTGGAGATATTTTTGGGCAAAATTTTAAAAAAAAACTACACAAAATTTTTGGCCCACTAAAATATAGTAAATTTTTTTAAATGGACACAATGTTTAAATAAAATACACTGGGTTAATTAGGGTTAGGGTTAAAATTTGAATTGGGTTGGGCTGGGTTAGGGTAGGATTTAAAAAAATCACTTTCATCTTTTATTTGTATTTAAAAAAACCACACTCATCTTTTATTTGTATTTTAAAAAATATCACTCAACTAATCAGATGTTTAAATAAACCCTCCGAACTAATCCTAACTCTAATCCTAACTAACCCAGTAGATCTTATTTAAACATTGTGTCATTTTTTATTAAAAAAAATTTAGTGCAGTTTTGTTTAGCTGGCAAAAAAATTTGTGTAGTTTTTTAAAATTTTACCATATTTTTTACCTTTGTGCTAGGAACTTGTTTTTTTATAATTATAAAAAAAAAAACAAACAAACAAACAAACAAACAAACAAACTCTGTCATCATTTCATTAATGATAATTAACGAAATCAAGTATTACAAATATATATCCAAAACAGGGTCCTAATGCCCCCAAAATACAACTACCGACTTACACAGATAGTCGGGATCAAGTAGCAACATGAAACATTATAAAAAGAAAATACATCACCAGCATTAACTGTAACACATCATCTATCGTCTAAATAAACAATCTTTCATTTCCACGATTTGATGCTTTACTCCTCCTCGCTCAACTTTAGCTTTCTGTGCTAGGAACTTGTTCCAAACAAAACCAGGTGAATTAGTTTTTTGTATTTTCTATGAGTTGTTATAATTATTAATTTCTACCAATTTAAGATTTTATATTCATTTTAAACAACTAAAATAATTTAAATAGTGGAATTGAAAATACTAATGCAACTAAGTAAAAATAAATAAATTTATGATTTTTCTATCAAAACAAATACGTCACACTAATATTATAACTAAATAATTCAGCTCGTACCTATCTCAAGACATGATCATCGACCATATCAAACCCACTACACAATCGCCTAAAACTCAAAAGAGTGGAATCTTGTGTAAGCTAAAATAGAAGAGTATAAGGGATCGTGTACTACATGAGAAGTATGCAAAATTGAGCTCAAAAGCACTGCTTCACCCATCTTCTGAAATCATACATTAATCAAAATGGGAGCAAAGTTGAAAAGCCCTAGTTATAATGGGAAATTGAACCATTAATTCATTATCATGAGGTAATACAATGGAAAAACTTATTGTTTAAAGTTTGGGTTAATGATTTAAAGGCGCCCAATGTTTATATTAATATTCTATACACACCTGAAGTTATAATAATATCCTAATAGCACATGTTGGCGCTGAATCTGGTGTGGGGCCAATAGATAGAATTTGTGGATTCTTGAGAAAACGAACATGACAAACTTGTTGACCTTCACCAAATTTTTGACTTGTTTCTTGCTGCTGCCGCGAACCTGAAAAAAGTGCGATACACCGGGATGGATCCCGACGGCGCACCTTCTGACGCTCTTGTCAGTAATCAGGAAGATTATGAAAGAGCTTTAACTGGAAGAAGATTAATTACCTTCTTATGGTGGGGGAAGAGGGGTTTTTATAGTCACCTTAGGGATCTATTTCGAGATAAGAACAAATCTCTACTTCCCGGTGTGAATGGATAGAAGTTGTTAAAACCCCCTCTTAGGGATAATTATGAATCTGAATTCTTTTTTATCCTTCTGAACTGGTTTGTAACGGGTTGGGACCCGTACCCAGTAAGACATATCCGTTCATGGGTTATTGGGCTTTGAAGAAAGACCAAGTTCCCATTTCAGACACGTTTGTAGGTGAAATTACCGTTTTACCCCTGAGCTTTAAGATTCATGTCCGATTTGAACGGTCCCGGTTTAATCCCATTTTTAGCCATATCAGCACATAATCTTTTTAAAATTTGATCAAAAGGCACTTGTCGTATACTTCTGTAAAAATTTTACAGCTAGTTGGTGAAATTACTTTTTTATCTCATGCCTCTTTAATACCTCTTCCTCTCTTCCATTCTCCTCTTCCAAAAACCACCAGTACCAGTTTTCGTCCAACATCGATGCACATATGCGCCTGCTGGAGATGCGATCGCAGGGAGTGGCGGGGGTGGTGGGGGCGGCCGCGCATCAGACGCAACTGTAAGCGGTGGCGGTGATGCAGCAGATGCATCAAAAGGTGAGGATGTTTGTCACGTATTTGCATTTGATAAACTTGTCAATTTGCTGCTTTTGCTGAACTGATGAATGAAGAGTTAAAACCCAAACCTACAATCAAAACCCAAGAGTTAAATTGTGACCAACAGATTGTTCTCCTTATGTTTCAACTTATCTATTAGTCTTTATGGATTATTTGTAGATTAGTTTAGGTTTTGATTGTAGTTTACTCTTAATTGTTAAATATTCTTAATGGATGTAGTATATTTTCTTCAATTGATGGTTGAATTTGAGATTGTTATAAATTAGGGTTGAGTTAGGATTCGAGTTTGTTGCAATTGATTCGGGTTATTTTGTTGGTGTAGTATTTTTGTGATGTTGATTGTTGATGAGGAGTTGAGTATATTTCCTTCATTTTAGTGTTTTATATTTCTTGATTTTGAATGTGCATTGGTAATTTAGGGCAAACTAGGTACACTGTTGAACCACCACACGCTATAAGGCCAAGAGGCAGAAAGAGAGAAAAAAAAGGTCAGAGAAAGAGATGAAGATGATGTTGGGAGTCACAAATTGGCCAAAGGTAGGGGTGGAAGAGGTAATTGAAGAACTGGTGGAGGAAGAGACAGGTGTAGAAGTGGAGGCACAGATGCAGATAATGTTTACAATGTAATAACATGCACACAAAAAATTTAAATGTAGATGAACCACATTATAGTAGTAGCATTGTAAACATTACATGCTGATTACATGTAGATTGAACACATTACATTGCATACATTATTATAGTCAAATGTTATTACAAACTGATTTGCTCCACTTTAAGTATACTTGAGTAGAAGCAGACACTCCAGTGCATCCTCATAAGGCAGAGGCATCAATTATCTGGCTTGGGGGTTCGAGAAGTAGTGGTGTAACAGTATATTTAAATACCTTACAACTTCATGGCATGCACTCCTCCTAGTCATGCTATTTTTTTGCATGATTGTGAGGTGTGTATGTCAATAAGTTGAAAAGTAGTGTGAATACAGTGTGACACCCTCTACTACTCCATCCTCCAAGCCAGAAAAATTATGCACTATACTTGATGGTGGTGCAATGAAGTGTACGCATAGAGAATAACTGCTACTTCTGCAATAAAAATGAGGCAGAGTTAGTAGTCCTCCATACCCATTGAGAAAAACTTAGTATGTACTTATATACTAACATGGACATGCATCTATCTCCCTTCTTAAACTCATATTTAAACATGTGATCATCTACTACCCACAATTTCCCAAATTGGAATTGGGGGAGATGGCTGGGCAGACTAAAGCGACATAATGGTAATCTGTTGTACGAGTTATTCGGTATACTCCTACACCTTCCATACACTCAACTACTGCAACCCCCAAGACCAAACTCATATTTTAACCACACATAATCCTACCAACAGTGAGAGTATCTTATTATTCTTCATCTTCTTCCTATTTTTTTTTCCTGTATCATGTTCAAGAGAAACATGATGTCCAATACACTACTTTACTTGGGTATATATAGCAGTGGTCAAACCATTGGAGTAAAAGGCAGTTAATGGTCTGCTTCATTTACATGTCTATAAAACTTCGTCAGATGTTCATTGATACACCTTAAAAAAACAACAAAGGTTAATGAAGATGTTGTCAAAATAGGCACATATGTTCATCGATACACCTTCAAAAAATAACAAGGGCCAATGGAGAAGTTGCCAAAATATGTCAGATGTTCATTGATACACCATCAAAAAATAACAAAGGCCTATGAAGCAAGTTACCAAAATATGTCAGTGTCCGGGTATACACCATTCAAAATAGTCGAGACAAATGAATAGAGAATGACCAAAAAGGTTAGTTGTTCATTGAAACACTATTCAAAAGCATTGATACAAGTCTCAAAACCATTGATAAAAGACTAAAAAAATATTAATACAAGGCTCAACACATTGATATACAAGTCTAAAATAAACATGGCATAAAATAAACAACAGCATTGATTGTATGTTGACAAATCTTACTAATTAGACGTCTCATCACAATAAACAAGTATTCACTCAATTGTACATTGATACTACACTCGAAACACTCTTATATGTCATGAGGTGCGCTTCACTTTGTATTTTATGTTCCATTAATGTACATTATATGTATTGAAGCTCAACAACACTCTTTTATGTCACGAGACAAGTGATAGTTCTTTAATCGTTTCTCAAGTGGCTTCACATCTTTGCATTTGATGAACTTGTCAATTTGCTGCTTTTGCTGAACCGATGAATGGTTTTTTGGCAGTTCTTATAATTTCTCAAAGACAAGTGTGTTCTGAGCCTATTGTGCTATACATTTCCTCAAATTTCTATTGAATTTGTAGGTTTGAAAACATGCAGCAACAATGAAGATAATCAAAAGTTAATCATTGTTTTGTATTTTTTTTGTTTCAACAAAAGATGATATGCAACAGGAGAGGAAGAAGTAGTAGGAGCAACAACAGCATAATCAGCAACAACATAAGCATCAACGTAAGAATATGTATTTTGTACAATATGTGTATGAAGTTCACATGACATTCACATTTTTTTGTAAATATGTATTTTGTCGCCGAGTGTAATCTATGAACTATCTCCTTTATAAATGAACTAGGTTTTCCCGTTGACACGTGCCTAGGGCACGTCTTCGGAACGGTGCACCTGGTTTGATTATATAAAATAATTTTGGAGGTCCAGCAAATTAATTAAAATAGCAAACATATTATACGAGAAAGTAGTATATCTATCTTCAAGTTCAACCATCCCCTTCTTGATCATTAGCTTGAACTTATCTGGAATGCATATAGTTTGTTAGAATCACTGCGTAGAGTTTTTTTTAACTTCAATATCACTTTTAGATGCTTGCAATCGTTTTGCAAGGATATTATCATACAGGTTTATAGAGTTTACTCTAATCCCATAACCACTATGAGCATGTCTAAATATAATAATAACGCAAGTGCAGGTGTGAAGGTATCTACAATATCAATAATCTAAACATTTGTTTGTCTGGGACGCAGTTTGCAATTAAAATACCTCTTATTATTATTTCAACCAAAATGAAATACATGAAGTTCTCAAAACTCGAATCCAAGCTAATCGTTTTGTTTATCTCCACTTTGTCTTCCCATTGCAAATTTTTTTTAAAAAAATCAAAATTGATAAATAACAAATTTACTTTAGCTGTCTTTCTTGAGTGGAGAGTTTGCACTCTTCACTGGTAAACTCGAGTCATCTCAATCATATATATCCAAGCATACACTAAAGGTTCTTATATGTTATATCATCCATGGTTTATAATAACCAGTGAAGGGAATACTTCGTGATAGTATTTTCTCTTATAGTAAAGAAATTAATGTTGCATATTTGCCAAGTTATTTTAGGTTGCTGGTCAGCTTACCTGTCCTGCTATGGTTTGGAAGCCCAAATTGAGGCTACCAAATAATTCATCTCTCACTTGCGTACACCTTAAATCAAAACCAATAAAAAAACTCATCAAATAAATCACTAAATACAAATTTTTTATACCAAAAAATAAAACAATCTTACCTCTCTGAACTTAGATACCATGCACACACAAAATTCGAGTCAGCAGAAAACAGAGTAATCCCCTGCACACACAAAACTAAAAATTATAATGAGAATTCGGTTAATGAGATGAAATTAGGGTCGTTGCATCGCATATAGAAGCTTTTGATTTGGTGGAAGGGAGTCACCGATACGGAATCACTTGATATTCGCGCTTGATTTGGTGGAGGGGAGTCACCAATACGGAATCAACAGCGGATCAGATATCGACGACGACCTCTTGATTGAGGTTCGACATTGGATTTGGATTTGGATTTGCTTTGAGATTTTCAAATTTTCAAAATTTAAATTTTTAAATTTTTCAAAAATTTAAAATTTCTCGATTTTTTTTTAAAAATTATATATATATATATATATATTGTTTTACAAATGTTTAAATTTTTTAAATTTCTTTAAAATTTTTGATTTTTTAAAAATATTTTAAAAAATTTAATATTTTTGATATTTTGGAATGATTTTTAAGGATTTTAAAATTTTTATTTTTTTGGTTTTAAAGTTTTTAAGTATTTTTTTTGAAAATTTTATTTTCTTAATTTATTTAATAGGAGAGAGAAAAATAATTAAATAAATAAAGGAGTTGTTTTGGGTGGGGGGTTTGAATTTGACTTTTAGGGGGAAACCTTTTTTTTTTAGGGAGGGGGGGGGGGGGGGGGGGATGTGTTTTGTGAGGTTAGATCTGAACCTTTAATTTTAGGGGAATTGAAGGAGAGCCACTTGATAGCTTTCTTTGTGTTTTATTATATTGATGAAAATGATAGTTATCATCTATTTGTTATCATCCACAATGCATTTCTCGGATGAATTTGTGGAGAAGTGGAGCATCTCTCTTCTTTCTTTTTTTTATGTAAATGCTATAGCTCACAAAATCCTTCAAAAAATAGATACTTATTGATAACACAGAAAATATTTCAAAATTCCTTAAAATTTTTGTTCTCTAGATCATTAACAACAACCATAATGTATTCAGAATAAAAAATCATTAATTATCATATATCAGTATATCCTAACATCAAGAACAAACAAACGATTCAGAACCAACATAGAGCAAAGACTTTATTGACATACATTTTCATTTCTAGATCATAAGATAGCAAGGAAAAAAACTGGAGAATATATATACATAATGCATAACTATTTTGCATACTGCAAATGCACAATCAGTATTACATAACATCAAGTAAGCTCAACTGCTTCTTCTTCTTATTATTATTCAAAGCAAGCTCAACTGCTGCATAATCAGCAAGCAAGCTCATCTTTTGTTGCTTCAGCAAGCAAGCTACTGCTTCTTCTTCTTCAGTAAGCAAGTTAAACTGTTGTTTCTTCTTTTGCTGCCAACCACAAAAAAACAAAAGAGTTACAGGAATAATCATGTATTTGTATGTACACGAAACTAAACAATATATGAAACAAATACTTGTAGGCTCAAAACACAATTGCCAACAATGATTTATCAATGTCATGCAAACTAGGGCTGCATTGCAATGTCATGCCAACTAGCTCAAATGCAAAAATAACCCTCTCTCGTATTTAGAGGGATATCATATAATAGTCTCAAGAATGCGTAAAGAGTATCTCATACAAATTGAGCTCGATCTGATACATCAAAATCCTTAATCAGATAATGGTCTGATGAATTTCTATTCACATAGCAATAACATCACCATTAGCATGAACAAATATATTATTCAGAACTAACATAGAGCAAAGATGCTAGTCAGAAACAATGTCATATCTAGATCATAAGTATCTAACAGATAGCAATCTCAAGAATTTGATAATACAGACACAATCCAAAATGCATAACTATTCAGAATCATAATTGTACTGACTTTCCAAATGCATAATCAATATTACATAACAGCAAGCAAATTGTTGTCACTTATTCAATATAATTTTGGATGAACTGTATATGACTTCCATCCACCATCAAGAAAAAATAACTAAGTATCATATAAAAACCAACAATACTATTTTGTGTGACTCATCATTGCCCTACTGACGCGAAAATTTTTTTAAAAATGCAAGAAATTCATCAAAATCCTTAAAAGCATGTATGAGAATCAAACACTTCCCTCCAGTATCATATTGTCAAATTGCAGTCACTATTTGAAGAACCCAAATTCGAGCCTCATACTTAGGTGGGCTTCGACAACGGAGTCCAATCTTCCTACAAGCATAAAGAGTACATGTATGATAATTTGGGGGTGCGCACAAAGGGATAGAGATTCAGGATGTCGGGGGAGAAGCGTCGGGGGCATCAAGGAAGAGAATGAGAGAGATTTAGTACTTAGGGTTTTGATTTAGGATTCAGGATTTAGGGTTTCGATCTTTAAGATTTAGGGTTTCGATTTGGAGCGGGATAAATGAGAGAGCTAACAGAGATAGAAGGAGAGAAGGAGAGGGGAATGAGTGTAATGTTGTTTGGATAAGACATTTTCATAATTTTACATGCTTCTTAACGAGTTCATACTCTTCAAGAGGTATATTCATGAAATATTTCAGTAACTTAGCGGATAAATGAACAACATGGACCTTTTGGTCCAATTTAAAAATGTTTGGGTGTTATCGGGGTATTATTTTCATTCTAGGTGGAAAATTTTACCGAAATGCCCTCTTTTTTTGAAATTAATCAGCGACCTACCCTACTTTCGAAAACATTTAGCGAGATGCCCTTGTCTGTGACATGTCAGCAACAAACGTTATTGGGAAAAAGGGCATCAACTATTTGTATGCCGTTCTTCCCAATAACGGCATCAGTTTTTGAAAAAATTGTCATGTCGTTATTCCTAATAATGACATTGCTTATTTTTTGTAAAGATCTCCATTGTCACAATCTTGACTCGAGATTGAAATGCAAAAAAGAAATTAACTGATGTCGTTCTTCGTGAGAACGACATCGTTTATACTGATGTCGTTTTCCACAATAACGACATCAGTTATTATCTTTTTGCACAAGTCCCTATAATCGAAAACCCCCTTCTTCTTCCCCTTTTCTTCCCCTTCTGATTCGTAAACATCTCTCTCTCGCATCGCTCCTTTTACCCACAAACCCTAGATCTCAAAATCAAAAAATTTCAACCATTTGAGTCCTGTAAAATTCCATACATCCAACCTCCTCACCCCCACTCTCATTTTCAGTCTTCCTCAACAAAGAAATTTTTGCCAGTGGTTTTTTTGGTTTAATTTGAAGGTATTATCATCTTAACCTTATGTTTGATTTTTATTTCAATGTTTTGTTTATTGTGAGTAGTGAATGACTTGAATATGTTTTAATTTTTATGCATAGGTATGGAATTTGATATCCCTATTTGGTTATATTATGGGGGTGAAGTAATTAAGGTTCCAAAAATTGGATATTTTTATAGTGATGTTGATTCGGTAATTATTTGGGCTACCCCCAATTTTGGTTACTCAGAATTAATAGATAAGATATATGAAGTCACCAATTGGGACATAAGTGAAATGAGTCTGAAACTGAGAGCCCGTTATTCTGCTGGTAAAGGGGATGGGCAGTACTTCATGTTGGTACCCATAGACAGTGACAGTTCTCTGAGGTCTGTCTTGCTTAGGACACTTCATCCAAGTTGTGGTTGGAATATAGTTGAGTTATATATTGATCAAACGAGGCTTCCAAATACTACAAGAGTTGTTATCGAATGTCCAAGGCCCACAAGGACTTTGAAACCATTTGCAGAGTCACACGCAAGGATTTCAAATACAATTGGAGATACTAGCACAACTCCAACGGAACCTTCTTCCTCCGAATTTGAGCAGCTACATCCGACCCCATTGCCACAAAATTTTTTGGTAGCTGGCATTGCTTTGGAAGACTTTGGCAATGCCGTTGTAAATAACGACTTGGTAGAAGAGGAAGAAGATGAGGTACGCGGTCTCGAGGATGATGATGAGGAGATTGCCGTTGAAGCTCCAGTTATTGATGCCAATGTTCATGTGCCGGTTAACAATATCTGTGTGTTGCCAAGTCAGGACACAAGTGCAGCTATGCGTGGATCGCAATCAAGCGAATGGATGTCCCGTGCCACCGTACATGAACATGACCAGTCTTCCGTTGGTTCTTCCAACTTGGATGAACTCTTCATTGGTCAGAGAATTCCATCAAAAGATGCTCTACAACATCAAGTGAAGATGTATGCCGTGAAGAACCACAGAGAATTCGTGACGGTAAAATCAGATTGTTGTCTATACCATGTGAAATGTAAATACGCGGCCATCCACCATTCAGCCGAGCAGATTGCAGAAAATCCATCACTTCAAAATGAAGTTGGTTGTCCATGGCGCTTGCGTGCAATTGTTCCCAAAGGTTGTGATTATTTTGTGGTGAAAAAGCTTGAAGGTGTACACACATGTGTCAATCCTACATTGACTCAGGATCACAGCAAAATTGACTCGACGGTCGTATCGATGATGATAATGGATACTCTGAAGGAACAATTCTCAATAACACCAAGAGCCATAATTGGGCAGGTGAAGGGTAGGCTCCAATACACAATATCATATTGGAAAGCTTGGAAGGCAAAACATAAAGCAATTGAGAAACTATATGGTTCTTTTGAAACAGCGAACACTAAATTACCATATCTACTCAATGCAATTCAAGCTTCAAAACCGGGTACGGCTGTACATTGGACGAAGACTACGACTGGGCCGGGTATAGAAACATTTAAGGGTGTTTTTTGGGCATTCGGTCCTTCCATCGAAGGATTCAAATCATGTAGACCAGTTATAAGTGTAGACGGTACTCACTTGTATGGAAAATACAAAGGCTGTTTGTTGATTGCGGTTTCACAAGACGCAAACGGGAGGTTGTTTCCGTTTGCGTTTGCACTTGTTGAAGGTGAAAGCATAGAAACGTGGACATGGTTCATGAACTGTATTCGGTGCTTTGTTACAGATCGTGAAAGTCTTTGTGTCATTTCTGACCGACATGCCGGTATTTTATCAGCAATGGAAAATGAGTTTGGCACGTGGAGGGAACCATTTGCATATCATCGGTACTGTATGCGGCATTTTGCTAGCAATTTTCAAAAAAAAAAATTGTTCGAAATTTTTGATGAATAAATTGAAGGTAATTGCGTGTCAAAATCAGTGGAAAAAGTACGAGGAAAAGATGGCACAACTTGAAGCTAGCAATGCTGATGCGGCTAATTAGGTAAAGGAAAAAGCAATTGAGAAGTGGGCATTTACTGTTGATGGTGGGCGTAGATATGGTATTATGACAACAAATCTGTCCGAAGTTTTCGACTCGGTTCTAAAAGGTGTTCGTAGTTTACATGTCACCGCAATTGTAGAACAGATATTTTTTCGTCTCAACATGTATTTCACCGACCGCCGTGAGGCCGCGCAGACACTTATCGCTGAAGGTAAACTGTGGGCACCCCGGATTCAGGACCTTATTGATGTCCGCCGTGAAAAATCCAATTTACTTGAGGCCATAATGTTTAATAATCGCGATGGTGTCTTTGGGGTGAAAACGGGCATTAGAATGGACGGTGGATATCAAAAGGGTGGCCATTGGCATACGGTGGACCTAAAAGGCCGAACTTGTACATGTGGTAAATTTCAACTGTTCCACGTTCCATGCTCTCATGTGTTAGCGGCATGTGCTTCCCGTGCGCTTGATTATCAACCGTACATAGATCCCTTCTACTCTACGAATTCGTTAGCAAAAATATGGGCACCATCTTTCAGTCCTATCCCAGATGAATCTTATTGGCCTACCCAAAGCGCACCGGTACTAATAGTTGATTCTAGTCTTCGTCAGGTGAAGGGGAGGCCTAAGAGTACTAGTATCCGCAATGACATGGACGCTCGAGAAGGTGAGAGTAGTGGAAAAGTATGTTCAAAATGTGGTGTCAGCGGGCACAATAGACGCAGTTGTAAGAATGTACAAAGTGTGGGGACTTCACAATCTACCCGCACTTGAATATTTTCCTACTTATTGGATGTTAGTTATATATTTTCCTTTGTAAGTGTTAGTACGAAATTATAAGGTTGTTTTTGAATGTTGATTAATTTAAGTTTAAATTATTTGGAATGAGATTTGTGGTTTGAATCGATGGTGGATATAGTTAAATTAGTTGATTATACTAAAACACAACAAAACATGCACACAAACATGCACAACTGTTCAAACAACAGATGCCGTTGTTGTGAATAATGACATCTTCTTTATATGCCGTTATTCTCAATAACGACTGTGGAGACAGAAAGTTTGGCAGAATACTCAAATGTTGAGATTTTGATGTATAACTGATGCCATGGTTCGGAACAACGGCATAGTTAAAAGATGCCGTTATTGAGAATAACGGCATAGTTAAGTGATGCCGTTATTCTGAACAATGACTGTGGTCACAGAATCATTTGGCAGCGAACTCCATAATGTCTAGTTTTCCCTATTAATGGAAGCCGTTATTCACAATAACGTTACAGGATTAAGATACCGTTATTGCGAATAACGGCATCGTTTATTCTTTTTTTTTATACTTAATAACAGACATGCACATACCACCATACTCTTCAAATTTCAACTCAATTCAACTTCACAGATTCAACTTCAAAATTCACAACATATACTTCACAGATACATGCACTTCAAGAGACATGCATCAAATTCATCAAAAATTTCACAAACATGCACAGATACATCAATGCATCAAAATCAAATTTATCAAATTCATCAATTCAACTAAATTCCTCAAGTTCATCCACATAAGGATTTCACAGACTTCAAACTTATAAATAAAGTGCTATCCAAATAAAGTGTTGTATTACAAAAAAACCATTAATACATAAATATTGCTTCCAATTAACTCGGCGTGAAGTGTTGGGGTGCTCTCCTCCTTCGAGCCGGGACTTTACGTCTACGTTCCAGTGGCTCTTGCGTTGCGGTTCCACTTGGTCCAACTCCTTCTTCTTCATCACCTCCTCTTACTTCAATCTCCGGATTTGCCAATTGGCTTTGAGGTGGAGGGAAGCGAACGGTCTTGGCTCTTCGATGATGTGATGAAATTTGAGGTTGAGTTTGAGGGGCGAGGGGATCTCCCAATTCCAACGCTTGTTGTGGTGGTAGTGGGGCTTGGCTTGCGGTAGGTCGTACTTATTGGCGTTGATCTTCGGTTGACCGCATTAGTTCATTGAAACTTGGACCATCTCCAACCTCCTCAAGAGAGCTACGACAATTGCGCAGGAGGTCTCGTGTCAATTCTTTGCATGCCATATTGGCGTTGCTCTTCAAGACACTCGCACATTTTCTTGCCATGGCCCATGTGTTGTCAATCTACAATAGTAAACCATATATGACATGATTAAAGATGCACAATTAAAATTAATCGAAATAAATGAAATTCAACAAACAATCTTATTTGCCATTAGACGGTATGATGATGCTTTTGGTTGATACATGGGTTGTGATGATGAATGTGCAGGTGGTGGTTCAACCTGGTGCGCGGGTATTGGTTGTTGGACACCCGCAGGAAGATCAGTTTTTGGCGCGACATACAACCTTGTGATGCATCTGTACCATGCCATATAAGCTGTATGCATCGATCCGTCATACGGCTGTACAATACCCTCAACTACCAACTCGTACCTCCGCTCATTCTAAGCTCCAACATAAGCACGGTGGTGATCGGCCCAGTCCATGTTTGGTAAACGACCTTGATCCGTAATGTTGTGTAGCCTACGATCGTACAATGAGTTCGCCGGGACGGTTTGTTGTGCGTTGAATTGGCGAAGGACGCGTTCGGGGTAATAAAACTCCACAACTGAGAAGTTCACAAGTGGAGCTAAGGTCAACCACAACTGATTGTTGGCGGTGCAAATGGGTGGTAGACGCTGCAGCCTATCGTCTGTGTACGGGGTCCAATTGACGAACTCTTCCCTCAACTGATCGAGTTTGTCCCTGTAGTAGGTGAGGACACCACGTGGGTTATCCCTCCATGTACGCTTCCCCGCCCAGTAGGCACCGAGAGGAGCTCTCAGCACAGGATTATCCTGTAGTACTCTCCAACTCTCTGATAAAACCGTGACACGGGGTCGGCCGAGGTGTATTCTTTCCCAACACCATATTTGCAAGATAGACATCGGCCCGGTCATTTGTATCGATCCCATAGAACAGTTACAAAGTGCACGGTAGAGGGAGGCTAAAGCCGCACTTCCCCAACTATATCGGCCGGCCGTCTGCAGGTCAGCTATGAGAGGAAGGTACATTAGGTGGACTACGTCACCTGAAGAGTTAGGGAATAGGATCCCTCCGATCAACGATAGTAGATATGCGCGCGTATAGTTCCGGAGTTCGATGTCCGTCGGCGAAGGTGACATTCGATGAGTGAACTGATCGCCAAGGAATGAACGTCTAATGGATTCCCCAACCCATATGTCGTGGTCCTCTTCAGGCACATCCAAGCCGAGATAGTCCTGTACCAATGCAACCTTGTTGAACATCAAATTGCCGGTGACGGCCATCCCATCAATCGGAAAACCCGCAATCACAGCGACATCTTGTAAGGTGACCGTCATCTCTCCAACCGGCAAGTTAAATGTGTGAGTCTCCAGCCTCCATCGCTCCACAAGTGCGGTAAGTAGAGCGTGGTCACACTTTATTTTCGTCAGCTTCGACATCCCGTAGAATCCGCTGCTGACCATGTAATTTTCAATACCGGGGATCACCGGCATGATGTTGTGAATCCGGAAACTCATCTTCTCTACATCCCCGGTCCAAACGGCCTGTGATCTGTGGTCTGGTTGCAAATATAGAACCGTAGGATCTAGTGGACCAGGATGTCCCTATGGTCCAAATGAAGAAGTAGAAGAAGCACCGGCACCATGTGAAGAAGATGGTTGTGTAGGATCCATTGGCCTGTCAACAATAACAAACAGTAATCAACAATAATTTTAGTAAAAGAATTTTCAAAATAAACAATTCCACATTTCATTGTATTCCTAACAAAATGATCAATTCCACCTTTCTCAACAATTCAATATTTTGTAAACCCTGCATCACTAACAATACATAATATTATTTTCAAAATTACTACTTCAATAACACAAATCTACATTACTTGTACTATACTACCAATGCACACATCTATCATACTATCAAAATCAAATTTACAAAATACAAATTAGGGTTTTTGGATACTTACAATATTCTCAGATTCGGAATGATTCGGGACTCTTAATGAAAGATTGAAGAGTAGACTCCCAACTTCAAATCGATTACACAGCCTCTTAGGTTTTTTTTTTTAAGGGTTTAGGGTTTTCGAAGTGAAAGTGGGGAAGGAAACAAACCGCAAGTGAAAAGGGGAAGAAGAAGGGGTTTTCGATTATAGGGACTTGTGCAAAAAGATAATAACTGATGCCGTTATTGTGGAAAACGGCATCAATATAAACGATGCCGTTCTTCGTGAGAACGACATCAATTAATTTTTTTTTGCATTTCAATCTCGAGTCAAGATTGTGACAGTGGAGATCTTTACAAAAAATAAGCAATGCCGTTATTGGGAATAACGGCATGACAATTTTTTCAAAAACTGATGCCGTTATTGGGAAGAACGGCATACAAATAGCTGATGCCGTTTTTCCCAATAACGTTTGTTGCTGACATGTCACATACAAGGGCATCTCGCTAAATATTTTCGAAAGTAGGATAGATCGCTAATTAATTTCAAAAAAGAGGGCATTTCGGCAAAATTTTCTTTTAGGTGTGCGTAGGGTATCAGTATAAAGTTTGGGTGTGCTTTTACGTCATTATCTGCAGTCGTGGGCTAAATACCCAAAATTTGGGGAAAAATCAAAAAAACGAGCTGCGGTCGTCTTCCAAATACCCAAAATTTGGGTGTACGATGAACAGTTCGCTGCCAAATATAGCAGACGATTTGGCAAAAGCCAAAATATAGCTAACGAACCATTATAGTTCGTCCGTCCGAATTGACGAAAAATAATAGTTCGTCTCGTAGGTGAGACGTACGAAGAGGATGAGAGATAAAACAACGAACGAACAATTATACTCCGTCCGAACCAATTGACGGAAGATTATATCCCGTCTTTGGTTTTTTTTTTTTTTTTTAAAAAAAAACAAAGTCAGCCAACGACCTATTACACACCGTCCAAGGAGATTGACGGTAGATTATATCCCGTCCGAACCAAATTTTTTATAAAAAAAATTCAAAAAAACGACCCAATTGGCCGACGGAAGATTATGCACCGTCATTTGAAATTGACGGGAGATTATCTCCCGTCCCAGGCCAACTTTTGTTTTTTTTTTTTGTCTTTTAGTGCATTAAAAAAAAAATTTTAAAAAAACCCAGGCTAGATGCCAAAATAGCAAATGACGGGAAGTAATCTTCCGTCCCAGGCCATTTTTTGATTTTTTTTTTTTTTTTGTCTTTTAGTGCATTAAAAAATTTTTAAAAAAAAGGGACGAGAGGTAATCGATCGTCCAGCCATATTTTAGCTTTGAACGACTGCATCAACATTCTTTTTTCCCTATTCCCTATTTGCTATTTACCCAAAATTTGACAAGAACGACTACAGATGCTCTTAAACCTTTAAGTTTTAACTACCATATACATTATTTAAAAAATTGAATTAGCTTTACAAACTTGATGGACAACGCGTTGTTGTCATTCTTTTATCATTTCCAATGAGTTTCCACTTTTATACAATCCAATCACATGTGTATAACATTTTCACTTTTATGCAATCTAATCACATGTGTATATTATGTGCATTTTGAAAAACACAACTTAGGTGCAAAAGAATACCAATATTGCTAGAGTATATTTTATTTTATTTTTGTTTATTCTGAGAGTAGATGTAAGAGCATCCACAGTCGTTGAATGTGAAAAATGGCAAAATGCATTTTTTGTCCATCCAATTCGACGAAACGCTGCAGTCGTCGAATGGCAAAAAAATGCATAAGTTCGTTAAAAAAGAATTTGCAAAAAGGGGACAAAACATCATGTTTCGTCTGTAACTAAAAAAAATTACGGGACAAAACATGATGTTTCGTCCCAAAAAGAGGAAAAAAGAAAGTTTTTTTTAATAAAAATAATTTGCAAATTTTTTTTAAAAAATAGTTTGTAAATAATATTTGCAAAAACAATTTAAAAATTTGCAAAATAAAATTAAAAATTTGCAAAAAACAATTAAAAAAATTACAAAAAATTCCAAAAAATTCACTGTAGCTGGACGAAGCATGGTGCTTCGTCCGGAAATTCTGGATGTTTTTTTTAAAAAAAAACTGCAAAAAGAATTTTTTAAATAAATTGTAAATTTTTTTTCAAAAACAATTTAAAATTTTGCAAAATCAATTTAGATAATTGCAAAAAAAATTTACAATTTACAATTTTTTTAAAAAATTGGATTGGGACGAAGTATGATGTTTCGTCTCAAATTGGGACGAAACATCATGTTCATTCCCACGTTTAAAGGTTATTTTATTTGGTTTTTTTTTTTTTTTTACTTCGGATGAAACATCATGTTTCGTTGATGTTTTGTCCGATCAATTAAAATAATAATTAAATAATCCAAACGAAACATGATGTTTCGTCTGCTATAATATGCATTTTGCTATATCGAATGCTATTCGCCTCTTTCTACTGTAGCGATTTTGCCAAAAAATAGCAAAATAGCGAACGACTGTGTGAGCAGCAGTAAAAAAATGGCAAATAAGCAAACGATTGTGGATGCTCTAAGAGGGATATTCACAGGGATTATGAAGGACTTGTCATATTCACATATTGGCCATAGTTTTTATGAAGGTAACATGTGTGTAGATCGTGTAGTCATGCTTGTCAGGGAGGGTCAAGAACATTTTATATGAGTTTCAATTTTAACAAGGGAGTGATTTGTAACGCTTTATTTCCTTAATTATCAAAGTATTTTTTTAATAAAAAGTATTATGTCATCATTAGGATATTATACATTCTACAAAGAATAAAAAATAGTTGTTTCAAAATTAATGTTCTTGATTCAAAATGCTGCAACCCATAAATTTTATGAAAATAATAACTCGTCATTGTTTACGATTTTTCAAAAACTTTACCGTTAACTATCCTAAATTTGTTAATGTTTTATTTTCGCATTAAGGTTTGCACTCATATATATATTTTTTATATATCTCTTTACATTTTCAAAATGTAAATGGGGAAAAAGAGAAAAATACCATAAATAAATGCACTATGCTTCAAAATAAGCATGGAACTCCCATCACCATGTTTTAATTGAAAAAGAAACACGGTAGTGTTATTCTTTTCGGTTCTAAACCCAACCCGTTTGGTACAGGTAGAGTCCCTGACTGATCACTATAAAATCCCTCAACTTAGATCCATCCAAATATATACTAGCCCATTCCAGAGAGCTCCCCCAAAGAAACCCCAAAAAATGTTTCGAAAACCCTAGATCTAAGCTGGGGGTGGTGGCTAGGGCTCGTCGCCGTCCTGTTTTCCTCCAGCTGTATGCCCCTCCCAAGGGCACACCCATATAGATGTAATCATGGAGGTGCCACCCTCCATACGAACTCCACCTACATCAAGGTTTTCTCCACCTTCCAACGGTATTCGAATGTTGTAGTCTCGCGTCGGTAATTCTAGTGACGGCTTACTAGATAATGCTTTAGGAACAATAGGCTTCCATACACTCGGCCGAGTTTTTCTGCTCCCACAAAGCTGGTAGAGGTTGTGCTGACCCTGCCCAATCCCACTCTTACCCTTTATTACCTTACGATGACTATCCCATACTATCAAAACTCCACCTCGAGCAGTGTACCTGCAACCACGAGCATCAAGAGTACCCAAGGATATAAGATTCTTCTATATCGAAGGAATATGCATGACCTCTTTTAGTGTGAACCCTTTACCATCTGGCGTCTCCAATTCAACAGTTCCCTCACCCACTACTTCACAAACCTCACCACTCCCTGTTCTCACACTGGCATGTTGATGACTTGTAAGTAGAAAACATCTCCATCTCAGAGCAAATGTGAGAAGAACTTTCCGAATCAAGATATCAACTTGAATCCACATTTGAAGAACTTGAAACAAGAAGACAACAATCAACATTATTACTTGACTCAGTTGCGCTGACTATATGGGTTTGTTCCCCTTCTTTAGTAACACTATTGTGACTCAACCACCTGTGACAGTCTCTCCTGTAATGCCCAACTCCTATATAGTAATGGCAATGAATCTTACCCTTGTGTGCCGCATCCCTTCCAATTGAAGAATCACCATTCACCGCAAAACACCCTAAAGAAGTAGACTCTCCTTTATGAGTCTCCTTTCTTAGTTCATCTTCCTTCAGACCCTTAATCACCCCGGCTACAGTGAGTGTCTCCTTGGCCGATTTTCCATGTAGCATGGTAGTTATCAAGTGATCATAAGAAGTTGGCAGTGAATATATAAAGTTGAAAGCTTTATCCTCTTCGCTAAGATCATCAGCGTTAATCGCCTTCAGTTCAGATATTACTTTATTGAACTCCACAATATAATCTTGAAAATGGGTACCTTCCTTCATTGAGAACCTAAACAACTTTCTTTTTCAATACATTCGATCTAGCAACGACGATCCCGAGTAGTCAGTTTTGAGTCTCGCCCATAGACTCGCCGTATTTTTCTCCTCAAGGATATTACACTTGACTTCATCCGCCAATTGCAATCGGATTAAACTCAAGGCCTTCAAATAAATCTCATCCCACTTCTCTTGCTTCGTGTTGGTTGGCTTCTTCTTTTCTAGGGCAAGGTGCAAGTCATTCTGAACCAAAACATCATACATGTCCACCTTCCATAGATTGAAGTTGATCTTACCGTCGAACTGCTTGATCTTCGTCTTTTGATCTACCATCTCCAAGGAACTCGAACAAACCCACGAATCCTGATTGCTCTGATACCACTTGTTAGGAAATATGAGGATCTTGTTGAGTCTTTGACACAATCAGCACAAAACCACCAAGCAAGACTAGATTCCACCATACACACAAAGCACACAAGAGTTGTCCAGGTTGGGGCTTTCGCCTTAATCCAGAGGAGGAAGAACCGAGATATTATTCAACTAGAGAAGATACAAGAATACAATTCTCACCATGACCCTTTCTCAAGCCTAATAGAACTTGATGCTGCTTACAATGGAGAACTCTCTCACCCTCTCAAATGAAGTACTATCTTCTTCTATTCAGCACTCAATAGAATCATATGGATCTATGAGCCTTTACAATTGTTTATATAGATCTAGAGACAAACCTTAAGTTAATATCTTGTTACAATAGCCATTAGATGGTACCTAAGAGATAACCATACGATAGGATCCACACGATCCAACTTGAAGAGCAGATTGGGCCTTTCCTGAATCACCTAGATTCAAGCCCGAAAACCCATTAGCACCGTTTCCGGTCGACCTACCCTAAGGTATGGCTGACCGCAACCTTCTGAAGTCCACCCGAGACCATACCGATCGACCACGTAGTCGACTGTCGTTTTGCTGCAGTAGGGCAGTCGACCGACCCCAATGTCCAGTCGACTGCAACCTCCTCTGTTGTCTTCTGCTGACTGTTTCTTGCCTCCACTCCATTTCCAATCGCATTTGTCTATCCATCGTCTTATCGTCTTCTTATCCAATATAGTATGCAAGACATAAACCCAACAACACCCTGAACTCGACTTTTTTTTAACTAACTGTCACAGGCTTCGCGACAGCACCGCCACTACGCCCTCATCATTGAACCTAAAATCTACAACGTCCACCGCCTGTAGGGGCGAGAAGAGAAGGTGATGCTTCAGTTAGTTGTGATTCGTTTCGGGTTTTTTGCATGAGAGAGAGAGTGAAGATGTTGCTTATCACTGCTCTATGCAGGTGTATGTTTGTGTTTGTGAGAAATCACTTAAGAGAGTAAAAGCGTGAGAGAGGCGAATGTATCCTTTTCATGGCTCTCTCTGTGACTGTATCTGTGGTTAGGGTGCGTGAGAGTTTTGGTTGGGGAGAAATCACTTGAGAGAGCTAAAGCGTGAGGGAGGTGAAGGTATCATATCCTCGGCTCTCCTTTTGGTTGTGACTTTGACTGGGCCAAGTGTGAGAGTGTTTTGGTGAGTTAGCAGGAGTTGGGGAGGAAAAGGATGGGAGCGGCGATTACCTAAATCCCGCGTGTGTAACGCCCCGAATTTTTAAATAAGGATAAACTCGGGATTTCACAGGATCTTTACTTCACTTCGTACAATTTTACAAGGAAATTAAAACTTTTCATTCACAATACATCAGAGTTCAATTACAACTTGGTTTTTCACAGCGGAAGAATGAAATTTACAATAAAACATTTACAACATCTTTAAAATAAAACAGCATCAGCATATCCACTTTATAGCTCCATGAATAGTCCTTTACCTGCATATCAATCTGTGGGCACGTCAGTTACTTAGAACTGACGAAGTGTTATACACGGCTATCCTCTCTATGCCGGGAATAGTATAACGATCTCATACTTTAACAAATCAACAAAAAGATTGAATGAACAAGTAAAGTGTCAAAGGTGATTATTCGAAACATAAGTGTATGTCATGCCTTAATGCCTAATGCATACATTTCTATACTAGGATGACACTAATGCACACTTGTTCGGATTCTATGCATCCCATACTACATAGGTCCGAGGGCAAGCGCCTACGTACTCCACATTGAAGGGTTCGATCCCTCGCCATGAGACTACCCAGTAATAAAACAAGTTTTAGAGTTATTTCACAGATACGGATCTCAGCCTCCCTGGCTAGCCTCCCTGGCTTATATTAACAGATCCCAGCCTCCCTGGCTATTATATCGTGATGATAATCCCGTAAATGCCCTTCTAGCCCCAGTATATACATATTCTTTGGAGTGTGGTAAACATCCGTCGACTACCCTAAGTCCCGGATAAAATACAGTCCATCTCCTATGGGGCAACCACAGTCCACCAACTGGGTCTATAGCCACGGAGATCCACCGCCGACTATATAGAAGCACCCATTTACGTTTGCACAAGTTTATCACATCTTCACTTAAGTGCCTAATTATTCTTAAGTTTAAGACATGAATAATTTCCACTCATAGAATTAGTTTTACCTCCTACCGGACTTAATCAACAAATATGAGATCACCCCACGGCAATATCTCAAAATCATATCAATCCTTTCTTTCATTTTTGCCGGTAACCGAAGTCTTACTAATTCTTAATCATAATCTTTCATGTACATGAAACATGGGTACACATACCCCGTAATAATCATATCTTAAACTTATTATATTCATATCTCTAACTTATCCATAATCTAATCAATGTCTCATTTTTGCATTACCCATGATTCATTCATTCATTCATAATTTTCCATAAAAATAAATAATCCTTTTTCATGAACAAAATTTTCATCCATTATCATTCTTTTTAACAACTTAGGCACATATTCATAATCAACTTATTCATTCAAAATCTTTATAAGCAAAATATTTTCTTTCAAGTACGCAACTTCATCACATGAAATTTTATCAACAAATTCAAACTCTCACAATATCTCAACTCACTTTAAAACATTCTTTACACAAATAAGAGTATAATTTTCTTCAAGAAAAATCACTTCACAAACTACTACTTTACTCTTCTTAATAAAATAAAGGTCTATCATAGAATTTTGAAGTCAATAATAATGTTAAAATTACTCAGTTTCGGAAAATATAATAATGGACTAACTTTGGTAAATATTTTCAAAAGTGGACCAGTCGGGTAAATATTTTCCACGGTGGATCAGTTTCGGAAATTATTTTCTTTTTACCCTTTTCATTATCATGTCTTCACTTAGATATTTCCATGTCTCTAGCCATCCACAATTTGATCTATATCTCATTTGGCATCAATCATAATTCTCTTTTAGTCCATTCATGAATCAACAACAATAGCAATTTCATTTGCAAATTTTAAACTCATGAAGTCTCTCCAATTAATCAAATACAAATAATTCACAACTTAATCAATGTTCTATTCATAATTCACTTATTTTCAATTCTTTCCAACAAGAATTCTATTCATGCATTCATCTAATTTAAACTCATTAACAATTTGAGTACACATAGAAATCTAGAATTTCACATTCATCATAATTGCATAATCTCAACAAGAGAAACTAATTCTCACATCAAAGTCTTTTTTTTTTATAAAAAAAAATTCATATTCTTAAAAATAATTAACTTAAGAACAAAATTTCATTCTATCTTCAAATATCTCTTTTACTTCTCAAATATACTTGAAAAATTCTACAACTATTTTTACTATATTCTATTTCATTTTATAAGAGTATTAGAATTTTTTCCCAAATTTAATTTGCATTTAAACTTATTAAGAAGTCTCAACAATCTTCCTACAAATTATACATTTCGACAATTACAATCATGAGCACTAGTATGGTTTGTGACAGTAATTCATTTTATTATTTTTAACTATCGTGATGGAAAATTGTTCTCTTAGTCATAACAATATTTCTACCATTCATAAACACAATATATTTATCCCATCACATTTTACTTTATTTATCAAAATTAGCATGTTTGTACTACAATATAAAAATCAACCACTAACACAATATTAATCTTTCTTTCTTATTCATTAATCAACATGACCCTAAAACATAAAACAACATTTTTCAACAAATTTCCCATACACAAAAAAAATACACTTTTAACATGCATAACATTTTACAAGCATTTTAACATGATCTATGGTATTAGCTCTTTAGTCAAAATTTTCTATTATTTGTTTAATCATAACAATATTGTTATCATTCATAGCATGTAACATTAACATGAAATTTTAACTACACATCAAAACAAAAATATCACTAGCATGCATAATTCTAAATTAGAAAGCATGAGAACCCACCTCTTGTTTGAAGGTTGAAAACTACAAATGAATGGCTCCTTCTTGCTCCTAGCAACTCCTAGTTCTCTTCTCCTCCTAGCAAGCTCCAAGCAAGAGATCCTCAAAGCACAATAACTCTCTTTCTTTTATTCTTCTCTTTCTCTTATTTATTTTATTTTTGGTGTGAAAAAGAATGAGAAATGGGTTGCTATTTATAGGACAATGCTAGGGACTATATTGCAAAATCTCCCACCTAATAACTTCTCATTTTAATTCTCTTTTTAATTCTCACCTCTTCATATTTTTAACTCCTAAAACCTCCATCTCTTCATCTCCCCACTCTCCACTAACTCAACCTACCAACTCTTCTCCTCCCCTTGCCCAAAAAATGGTCCAAATACATTTGTGTATGCATGCACACATGTATAAACAAATATGAACACATTTCTATAACTCTAAATGTGTACTAATATGTGTAACTTGTCATGTATTAGTACATGTTTAACTAAAAAAGTGATTTTAATAGTGGGCTTGCTACATGGGCTCATTACTAATTAATTTATTTAATTATCTAGTGGGCTTGCTACATGGGCTCATTACTAATTAATTTATTTAATTATCTAGTGGGCTCCTCTCCTAATGGGCTACATTTTAGTTTATAGGTCCATGGATCAAAAGAAAGGCTAAATAAAACCATTGCATGCCAAAATAGAAAAATGAGAGTAGCAAAATGAGAATAAAAATTTGCACGTGCACCATACGTGCAGAAAATTAAAAAATGCATTTTAATCAAAACAAGGGGAAAATAAATTTTCGTTTTATAAAATAGATTTAAATACATAAAAATAAATAATTTAAACCTATAGAAAATATTATACGTAGTGGTGGAAACACGTGCATCAAAACACGTAAAAAGCACGTAAATCCCAGGGATTGAAATATTATATTTTAGTTGACTGAAATCAATACGGAAAATATATAAATAGTACGAATCCAAAATATGTAGTGAAACACATTACAAAAATATACGTGCGTAACACCCAGGGACAAAATTGTAATTTCAATTTTGCGGGGTGTTACACTCTCCCCCCCTTAGAGTAGTTCCGTCCCCGGAACTCGCTAGGGTAAAGGTTGTATTTTGTACACGTCAAAGAAAATATTATTCTTGTATTTAGGAAACTGCAACTAAAAAAATTATAAATGTAGTAATAAGATGAGGGTAAAAGAATATTGGAATATAATATATATATATATAGATCATTGGAAAAATATAAGTAATAACTAAGAATGTAAAGACAGTTAAAATTTGAGAAAGATAATGTATAAATAGTGAGTATATGCATTATATTAAAGAAACATAAAACTATAAAAGTAATGAATAGCGATTAATAGAAAAATGAATTTATCTAAACAAATATGCAATAATAGTACCGAACAATAATAGGTCACATTTATATAGGTAGAAAATTTCAATCTTGTTAAAAACATATAGGATAAGATAATATAGTACCACAAAAATCAAATCATATGAAATGAGTGCACATAAGAAAATTTCATAAGAAAAATCCAAAATAATGAAGAAAATAATTGTTGAAATATTAATTTAATAAATGGAAATTTAAAACTTGGCAAAATACGTAAAGTAATAGCAGATATAAACGGGTAAACATAAAGTGACATAAATAAATGAAAGACAAAATTTTAAGTTTGAAAAATAGGTTTAAAATATCAAGACTAAGGAAGATAGATAAATAATAAATATTCAAATCATAAAAATATTTATTTGAAAAATATTGACTACAGAGAAAGTACCATGATAAAAATCTACAAAAATAATTTGAGAGGGATGTGTGTAAGGTATCATGAATGACGGTCCTAGCCAACCACGCTTTCACTGCGCCACTCTGATACCCAGGAGAAAATGTGGTCGCATACACTCTCATATTAATGTATACAAGGAGAACATCATGACGGCTCCAGCCATCCAAAAGAGAGAGAAAAATATCAGTGCATAGAGCAACACAAATGTAAATCACTTACATTTAAATCTCTATAGACTGAAACTCACACTCTAGTGTCTGCAGGAATAATCTTGTAACTACTCAATAAGGTGTCATGGGTTCTAGACTATAGTTAATGATCTTACTACTCTTCCTAAACAAATCTTTAGTCTATCAAGTTCTGATTTACTTGGGTTAGCCGTAAGAGTCGGTTCCCAGCTAGCGGTGGTCCGAAGACGCTTAAATACCGTGTCGCTTAGGGTTGTTTACACCCGGTTGACAGAAGGACTCTTTTGGTTTGTTCCCAAATTTATCGTCACTTTTTATCGTTCCTTATAAACTTGTACTACTTGTGAAGCATGCTCTATACCATCTGTAACGCCCCGAATTTTTAAATAAGGATAAACTCGGGATTTCACAGGATCTTTACTTCACTTCGTACAATTTTACAAGGAAATTAAAACTTTTAATTCACAATACATCAGAGTTCAATTACAACTTGGTTTTTCACAGCGGAAGAATGAAATTTACAATAAAACATTTACAACATCTTTAAAATAAAACAGCATCAGCATATCCACTTTATAGCTCCATGAATAGTCCTTTACCTGCATATCAATCTGTGGGCACGTCAGTTACTTAGAACTGACGAAGTGTTATACACGGCTATCCTCTCTATGCCGGGAATAGTATAACGATCTCATACTTTAACAAATCAACAAAAAGATTGAATGAACAAGTAAAGTGTCAAAGGTGATTATTCTAAACATAAGTGTATGTCATGCCTTAATGCCTAATGCATACATTTCTATACTAGGATGACACTAATGCACACTTGTTCGGATTCTATGCATCCCATACTACATAGGTCCGAGGGCAAGCGCCTACGTACTTCACATTGAAGGGTTCGATCCCTCGCCATGAGACTACCCAATAATAAAACAAGTTTTAGAGTTATTTCACAGATACGGATCTCAGCCTCCCTGGCTAGCCTCCCTGGCTTATATTAACAGATCCCAGCCTCCCTGGCTATTATATCGTGATGATAATCCCGTAAATGCCCTTCTAGCCCCATTATATACATATTCTTTGGAGTATGGTAAACATCCGTCGACTACCCTAAGTCCCGGATAAAATACAGTCCATCTCCTATGGGGCAACCACAGTCCACCAACTGGGTCTATAGCCACGGAGATCCACCGCCGACTATATAGAAGCACCCATTTACGTTTGCACAAGTTTATCACATCTTCACTTAAGTGCCTAATTATTCTTAAGTTTAAGACATGAATAATTTCCACTCATAGAATTAGTTTTACCTCCTACCGGACTTAATCAACAAATATGAGATCACCCCACGGCAATATCTCAAAATCATATCAATCCTTTCTTTCATTTTTGCCGGTAACCGAAGTCTTACTAATTCTTAATCATAATCTTTCATGTACATGAAACATGGGTACACATACCCCGTAATAATCATATCTTAAACTTATTATATTCATATCTCTAACTTATCCATAATCTAATCAATGTCTCATTTTTGCATTACCCATGATTCATTCATTCATTCATAATTTTCCATAAAAACAAATAATCCTTTTTCATGAACAAAATTTTCATCCATTATCATTCTTTTTAACAACTTAGGCACATATTCATAATCAACTTATTCATTCAAAATCTTTATAAGCAAAATATTTTCTTTCAAGTACGCAACTTCATCACATGAAATTTTATCAATAAATTCAAACTCTCACAATATCTCAACTCACTTTAAAACATTCTTTACACAAATAAGAGTATAATTTTCTTCAAGAAAAATCACTTCACAAACTACTACTTTACTCTTCTTAATAAAATAAAGGTCTATCATAGAATTTTGAAGTCAATAATAATGTTAAAATTACTCAGTTTCGGAAAATATAATAATGGACTAACTTTGGTAAATATTTTCAAAAGTGGACCAGTCGGGTAAATATTTTCCACGGTGGATCAGTTTCGGAAATTATTTTCTTTTTACCCTTTTCATTATCATGTCTTCACTTAGATATTTCCATGTCTCTAGCCATCCACAATTTGATCTATATCTCATTTGGCATCAATCATAATTCTCTTTTAGTCCATTCATGAATCAACAACAATAGCAATTTCATTTGCAAATTTTAAACTCATGAAGTCTCTCCAATTAATCAAATACAAATAATTCACAACTTAATCAATGTTCTATTCATAATTCACTTATTTTCAATTCTTTCCAACAAGAATTCTATTCATGCATTCATCTAATTTAAACTCATTAACAATTTGAGTACACATAGAAATCTAGAATTTCACATTCATCATAATTGCATAATCTCAACAAGAGAAACTAATTCTCACATCAAAGTCTTTTTTTTTTATAAAAAAAAATTCATATTCTTAAAAATAATTAACTTAAGAACAAAATTTCATTCTATCTTCAAATATCTCTTTTACTTCTCAAATATACTTGAAAAATTCTACAACTATTTTTACTATATTCTATTTCATTTTACAAGAGTATTAGAATTTTTTCCCAAATTTAATTTGCATTTAAACTTATTAAGAAGTCTCAACAATCTTCCTACAAATTATACATTTCGACAATTACAATCATGAGCACTAGTATGGTTTGTGACAGTAATTCATTTTATTATTTTTAACTATCGTGATGGAAAATTGTTCTCTTAGTCATAACAATATTTCTACCATTCATAAACACAATATATTTATCTCATCACATTTTACTTTATTTATCAAAATTAGCATGTTTGTACTACAATATAAAAATCAACCACTAACACAATATTAATCTTTCTTTCTTATTCATTAATCAACATGACCCTAAAACATAAAACAACATTTTTCAACAAATTTCCCATACACAAAAAAAATACACTTTTAACATGCATAACATTTTACAAGCATTTTAACATGATCTATGGTATTAGCTCTTTAGTCAAAATTTTCTATTATTTGTTTAATCATAACAATATTGTTATCATTCATAGCATGTAACATTAACATGAAATTTTAACTACACATCAAAACAAAAATATCACTAGCATGCATAATTCTAAATTAGAAAGCATGAGAAGCCACCTCTTGTTTGAAGGTTGAAAACTACAAATGAATGGCTCCTTCTTGCTCCTAGCAACTCCTAGTTCTCTTCTCCTCCTAGCAAGCTCCAAGCAAGAGATCCTCCAAGCACAATAACTCTCTTTCTTTTATTCTTCTCTTTCTCTTATTTATTTTATTTTTGGTGTGAAAAAGAATGAGAAATGGGTTGCTATTTATAGGACAATGCTAGGGACTATATTGCAAAATCTCCCACCTAATAACTTCTCATTTTAATTCTCTTTTTAATTCTCACCTCTTCATATTTTTAACTCCTAAAACCCCCATCTCTTCATCTCCCCACTCTCCACTAACTCAACCTACCAACTCTTCTCCTCCCCTTGCCCAAAAAATGGTCCAAATACATTTGTGTATGCATGCACACATGTATAAACAAATATGAACACATTTCTATAACTCTAAATGTGTACTAATATGTGTAACTTGTCATATATTAGTACATGTTTAACTAAAAATGTGATTTTAATAGTGGGCTTGCTACATGGGCTCATTACTAATTAATTTATTTAATTATCTAGTGGGCTTGCTACATGTGCTCATTACTAATTAATTTATTTAATTATCTAGTGGGCTCCTCTCCTAATGGGCTACATTTTAGTTTATAGGTCCATGGATCAAAAGAAAGGCTAAATAAAACCATTGCATGCCAAAATAGAAAAATGAGAGTAGCAAAATGAGAATAAAAATTTGCACGTGCACCATACGTGCAGAAAATTAAAGAATGCATTTTAATCAAAACAAGGGGAAAATAAATTTTCGTTTTATAAAATAGATTTAAATACATAAAAATAAATAATTTAAACCTATAGAAAATATTATACGTAGTGGTGGAAACACGTGCATCAAAACACGTAAAAAGCACGTAAATCCCAGGGATTGAAATATTATATTTTAGTTGACTGAAATCAATACGGAAAATATATAAATAGTACGAATCCAAAATATGTAGTGAAACACATTACAAAAATATACGTGCGTAACACCCAGGGGCAAAATTGTAATTTCAATTTTGCGGGGTGTTACAGCGTGATACTCTTCTGGTGGGTGTGCGCGTGCCGTGGAGGTGGTGCACGAAGCTTATTTGACGTACATACAATTAATTGGTCCTTGCTTCGTGACAGGGCCCAGTACGGGGTCCAATATAATATTGGTGGAGGTAGGGGCCAAGCTGTGCTCGGTTCGTCCTAGCCGATTGTGGGTTGTTGGTTATTGGTTTGTCAGCCCACCCGCTAAGGGTGTTGGAGTGAAATCTGATTGTATGTACTGGTTATGTTGCTTCATGTTCTATTTTCTGTTTGTAGTTTGTAATTTGGTTCAGTACGTTGGGTTTGTTTGGTTAATTTATTATTAATGAAACATGGTGGCAATACGGGGTCCAATATAATATTGGTGGAGATAGGGGCCAAGCTGTGACTGGTTCGTCCTAGCCGAATGTGGGTTGTGGATTATTGGTTTGTCGGCCAACCCCTAAGGGTGTTGGAGTGAAATCTGATTGTATGTACTGGTTATGTTGCTTCATGTTCTATTTTCTGTTTGTAGTTTGTAATTTGGTCCAGTACGCTTGGTTTGTTTGGTTAATTTCTTAGTAATGAAATATTCCACATTTTCCTTCACAAAAAACTTAGATCCATCAAGGTCCATACTTTTTCCCGAAATAGACCAATTTTGGAAGCTAATTCCTAAAATTAGGTTTCTTTTGAAACTAATTTTCAAAATAAACCAATATAGTATCCAACTACGACCTGTTTGATTTCGAGGTCGCAATTTACAACTGCGACATAAGTATATATCATACATATTTGATAAATAGGTTTGGAGACTTGAAAAAAATTGCCTATGTGAAAAATAGGAGGCTGCAGTTGAATATTGCGACCTCAGTTATATGGTCAAATGAATATTAGAAGTTTTAAGAATTCGACCCCATTAACCATATAATTGAGGCCGTAGTTGTGAACTGCGGCCTCTGTAATATCGAGGTCGCAGTTTCTCATTTTACACCAAAACATTTTTTTCCTAAGTCTCCGAGTCTATAAGCCTAGTAAGTGTAATATATGCTTGAGCTGCAGTTGTGAACTGCAACCTATGTAGTATCGATGCCCTACCGCGGCATCATATTTTTCATATTTCACATTTGAGCAATTTTTTTTTAAGTCTCCGAGCCTATTAGTTAAATATATAATATATACATAGACCGTAGTTGTGAACTGCAGCTTGGAAATCAAAGATGCTTCAGTTGAGTTGCATTTTTTTTTTGGATAAAAGATGACACTCGTCATCGTTCCATTAATAAGAAATAACGAAATAAAGTAGTACAACTAAATAAAACATGTGAGCAACAGGCTACACGATACATCAACAGTACTCGGACCTACCCGAGTTCAAAAGTAAACAACAAAAGTCTAAGACACAGCAGTCAGCTCCACCCAGTACAACCTCTCTACCCTTGCTGACACAAAGGGTAGGATTCGACATACAACAACAAAATGCACTGTGCTAGTACTCCGCCTCGACTGTACAAAGCTTGTTTCTCCTCCTTGTCTATGCCCCATCGCTGGTCTTTGACTTCTTGGCTGCCTCCTCGGCTCCTACCCAATCATGAATCAGAAGAAAAATCTTATCCATTGAGTTAGGAAATCTAGAAAAACTGTTGCGGAAAATAAAATCATTTCGATCTAGCCACAGGTTCCACATTGAAGCTGCTATTGCTATATCCCAACCCATTTTATCCTCTGATCTAATATTTGCATCTCGAAAAGAACCCCAAATATCAGATGTTGAGTTCGGTACCAAATTACAACCAAATCCTCTACAGACTACCTCCCAGGTCAGACGAGCTTTAGGACATAGAAAGAAGATGTGCTGAACATCCTCTTCCGAACTTTGGCAAACCCCACGTGTAACGTCGATTTACATGCTTCTCTTCCTAAGATTGACTTTGGAGAGAACCGCGTTATTGTGAGCGAGCCAGCAGAATACTTTAACTCTGAATGGAACCTTAGCTCTCCAGATAACGGCTTGTTCTTTACATCTCAACCCTTCGTCGTTGATCCATTTATACATAGATAAAATCGAGAGCACCTTGGATGCGTCCCTATCCCACCATCTCTCGTCGTCCTGACTCTGAGATTGACACCCTACATCTAGGATTCATCTGTTCAGATCTTCGAATTGAGCTATACCCTCCGTGGTGATGTTAGGCGATACTATGAACGTGAGTTTGCCGTTTTTCTGAACGTCTGTCAGTGATAGGTCCAAGTTCGGCATAGCCTCTGCTGCTAGCGGGAATTGATTACGGGGAGTGGTACTTCCACACCATTTATCCTTCCAAAACCTGGTGCTCTTTCTTTGCCCAACACTGCATCTAGTGTTAGTATGGAATACCTCTCCTTGCTTCGCAATACCTTTCCATAGGAAAGATACTTTGGCTGACGAGCTTTTACCCCCAAATCTAATTTTTTTTCTCTTCCGGTACAGGTCGAAAGAATGACTCCACCATTCCTTGTGCTTAATAGTAATCTTCCACCACCACTTGCTGAGCAGTGCTCTATTCATATCATGTAGGTTCATAATACCTAGCCCACCGTATTCCCGCCTCTTACAGACTCTTCCCCATCTCACCAAGTGGAAACCTTTGTTGCTTTCGTCCGCTCCTTTCCATAAGAATCTTCTTTGAAGTTTGTCGATGTTGTTGACAACCCACTTAGGCAGTTCGTAGATGGACATCAGATACAGTGGGATCGCACTAAGAACTGAGTTTAGTAGTATGATCCTTCCTCCGAGAGAGAGGAAAAGACTCTGCTAGGAAGCTAGTTTCTTAGCGATCTTTTCGATGAGGAAACTCCAATCCTCCTTCAATAGCCCTCCGGGCCTAATAGGAATACCCAAGTATTTAATTGGGAATTCGCTTATCTTGCAATCTAGAATCTCTGTAATCACATCGGAAGCCATAAACATATGATCGGAGATGGGGCGATGCTTGTCTTGTTAAAGTTAATCTTGAGGCCCGACCATCCTTGGAAGCATAAGAGAACAACTTTCATGGCCACCACTTCTTCCGCAGTGGCTCTTCCGAATAGAAGTGTGTCATCCGCGTACTGTAAGATCGTCATTGCATGTGGAATTCTCTTTATCTGGATCCCTTTTATGATGTTCTGCTCTTGGGCTCTTCTCAACATTTCTGTCAGCCCATCAGCCACTATAGCAAATAGTAGGGAGGACAGTGGATCCCCTTGCCGCAGTCCTCTTTTGCATATAATTTCTTTCCCCTGCCATCTGTTGACTTGGATGGACGATTTTCCTTCCTGAATGCACATTTTCATCCATAACCTCCATTTCGTGCCAAAGCCCTTAAGGATAAGGGCTTCGTCCAGACAGTCCCACTGTACAGTATTGTAAGCCTTCTTGAAGTCTAACTTTAGGAGAAAACCATCCGATTTTGCTCTGTTGCCTCTGTATACAATCTCATGTGCCGAAGCTATGCTATCCATGATATCCCTACCCTTTATGAAACCCCATTGTGAGGGGGATATCACGTCTTGTCAATGAGGAGCTAGTCTCAGCGCTAAGACTTTCGTGATGATTTTGAAAGATCCGTTAAGCAGGCTGATTGGTCTAAGATCTTCGACAGAGGAGACCTTGCTTTTCTTGGGCACCAGCACAACTGTAGCGTAGTTTATTCTAGATAAGTCAGCAACTCCGTCGTACAGTTCATGGAAAATTTTCATTAGATCATCTTTTATTATTTGCCAGTAAAATCTATAGAAAAAGATAGGAAGCCCGTCCGGACCTGGAGCCTTGTCCTGTCCTAACATCTTAATAGCGGTGAAGACTTCTATGTCTGTGAATCGTGTTTCGATACCACCGCTGCCGTCTATTCTGGAGGAACTCCACATGTCTGGCACTAGCTTACATCTGCTAGATGTATTGCTGCCCAAAAGATCATGAAATTTGTTGTCCAGATGCTCCCTGATGCTGTTCTCGTTTTCGGTCCAGGTGCCATTCACCGAGAGCCTAGTGATAAGATTCTTTCTTCTTCTTCTGTTAGCCACTTTGTGGAAATACTTGGTGTTTGCATCCCTTTCGTTAAGCCATTGAATCATCGCTCTTTGTTGCCAGTACATCTCCTCCATCTTCCCTATCTGCTGGATATCCAGTCTAATGCTGGCTAGCTCGTCTTTCTCGCCCTCCAGTAGATCTCTATCCTCTTGGAGGGTTTCCAGAACAACGATTCTGTTGCTTATCGACTCTGTTCTACCATGGAGCTCTGTATTCTTCGGACGGGCCCACCCCTTTAAACGTCTACGTAGACGTCTAGTCTTCTCAACCCATATTTCGACTGCTGTTTTCTGACTGGTAGCACCACACCACGAATCAGCAATTATTTGGCGGGTATCTTCACAAACCGTCCACGCCTTCTCGAATTTAAACCCAGAAAACCTCTTCCTCCCTCCTAGAGAACAGTCTATCATCAGAGGAAGATGGTCTGAGGTATAGCACTTTGCGGTCTTGACATTTGCTACGGGATGTATATCCTCCCACTCGTTGGACACCAACACTCTATATAGTTTGGCCATGATCGGATCCCTCTGCATGTTAGACCATGTGAATTTCCTGTTAGACATTTCTAGCTCCAATAGATCCAAGTCGTCAATGGTCTCATTGAAGTCGACCTGATCGGCGCGATTGTGACCCCTACCCTTGTGTTCATCCTGGAATCTAGAGATGTTAAAATCTCCTCCGATCATCCATGGCCCTCCCCATTTATTCTTGATGTCCCCGAGTTCCTTCCAAAGCTATTTTCGCTGTCTACTGTCGTATGGACCGTACACACAAAAGATAGTTTGAATCCAATCATCACATCTACGTTTAATTCTAATTGACACTGTAAACGTTCCAATCAATTCGTTAATAATCTCGAAAATACGTGAGTTTGCCCCCAATGCAATTCCTTCCGAACAGCCAATACCTGGTTTAAATCTCCAATGAAAATCTCCCAAGCCTCTAAAGTGAGGTGAATTCCTCCTCTGTTGGAGACTCTAATCTCGTTTCTTGGAACCCACAGATTTGTGGTCGAATTTTGTTAAGAGTCACCCCTACCGCTCTTTTTTTTTATTTTTTGCCGCATTCCCCTCACGTGCCAAAAAAAATAAATCATTAAATCAACGATTTAAACTTCTGACGGTCTCCCACCCCCATCTAACCTCGGGATTAGTTACTAAATATTCTGGTATCTTTTCTAATGAATGCAACGTTTTTTAATTGTTCAGCTTTAATGGAACCCATGACCAGACCGTATATATTTTAAGATTAGTTTCGAAAATAGCGTGGAAATTAGTTTTAAAAAGTGGCCTATTCCGGGGGGAAATCGAAAAAAAAGGAAAAAAAGAAAGTCTAAAGGGTTTATCAAATAATGGATACCGAGCAGAAACAAGCGGAAAATAATGGATCACTACGTGAAGCAAGCGTCGATTCGAGAAGGTTCGGCGCTTGGCAATGTACTCGTCGAAGCCACTTCTCATCTTTCCCTCTTCGGCTTCTCCGAGATCCTCGCCGTTCCCAATCTATCCACGGTTAGATTTCTCTTTACTTATTGATTATGTTATTTTTGGGGGAATATTTTGAAACCCTAGTTTGGAAAGAATTGTGGAATGCAGCTTGAAGGAAGCTAGTATTCGTCGTACCTTGATAGGGTTCGCTTATGGGACTTGCAGCGATTACAAGAGTAAGTTACCGTTCTTCGCTTTTACAAGAGCAATTTCTTGAATTATGCACTATTGTATTGTATGTATGTGAATTGTGAATGTATGTTTGTTAATGAATAGGGTTTAATTGTGATAACCGCTTCAGCTTGTTTTGGGAAGTATTTAGATTGGGGGGGGGGGGGGGGGGGATTTTTTGTAAATAAGTAAGGGGAGCGAGAGCTCAATTAAGGTGCTTTTCCTGTGGCTAGGGCTGCAATCGAGCCGAGCCGAATATCTTCAGGCTCGAGCTCGGCTCGTTAAGGAATCGAGGCTCAGTTTTGAGCTCGAGCACGGCTCGAGCTCGGTTCGAGCCGAGCTTTGACCGAATTCGAGCCGAATAGCTCGCGAGCTTAGCCTAAAATTAAAAAAAACCCAAGCTCGAGCTCGGCTCGTTAAGCTATCGAGCTCGAGCTCGGGTCGAGTCGAGCTTTGACCGAGCTCGAGCCAAATAGCTCGCGAATAGCTCGATTCGTTTGCAGCGGCTGTAGATGTCACTTATGTTCTTGTTTGGATTGACCGATTCTTTCTCCCGTCAATGGATGGGAATTGTTTGATTTTGCTTGCACGGGTCATAGTCTAACATGTAGTGTTCACGCTATGATTTATGTGAATTGTGAATGTATAAGGAATAGCTTTAATTGCAATAACCTCTTTCAATTATGTTGTTGGGCAGCATCTATTGTGCCATACTGTGTTTATATGTTTCTCAAAGTAAAGATGCAAGTAAATGAGGGTATTCAGTGTAATTTCCAATCTCACAGTTTGCTAAGTTCGGTATTGCTTATGGAAAGTCAACAAGCACCTTACGTACTTTAGAAGGACTTCTCCACAACTGTAATTTCCCCCTTTTTCCCATCACATATTGCGAGGCGCTTTTAGCTTTTTGAATAAGAATTTTTCCCATTCAAGAAAATTGTAAGTAGATTTTTTTCTTAACGGCACATTTGTGTGCAACACTTTTTATTTACAATACGACAATACCAAACATACTATTGGTTGTTTAAGTTAACTAAGAATAGGTATAGGCAATTCAATGAGTGTCTAAGTAGTTCCAAAGAAAAGATATAGGCAATACAATACGACAATACCAAAGAATAGATATAGGCAATACCAAACATACTTTTGGTTGATTCAATTATTGTCAAAGTAGTAATTGGCTGATGGGTCAAATTTAAGCGTGCAAAAAAAAGGGAGGGGGGGGGGTGGTCTGGACGAACTTAGGATGAGTATTTAGATGATTTCCTAAGAGTCTTTGTGTTTGAATTCAATGGTCACCGGCACGCTAAGCGAAAGCAAGTTGCAGATAACTTATAACCCCCTTCAACAATGTATTAAATAAAATTTATAACATCTGATCTCTTTAAATTCAGAGTCATTAGACATTTGTAATTCAGTTTAGGTATCTACTTTTTGTACTCTGCAATAACGAATAGTTTAGTTTAGTAAAGGTCATTTGCAATTGTCCCTACATAAATCCAAAATGCTATGCAACTGGTAGGAAAACAAACCTATCATATGTTACAAGTGTTAAACTCATGCAATTGATATTTCCTAGATGAAGCAAAACTCTAGAAGAAGATAGAAGTGGATTGCTAGGGAAGATGAATCCTGAAAAGCTATCATGCACTACAAGCAATAGATTTTAGGTAATGTCCTACCTTTCTTATTAATCTTTCTCTTGAGGTTACTTTGGAAGTTTTTAAACTAAAGACCATGGTATCAATCTCAGCTAATATCGAGATGCATTGGCTTAGTTGGATTCAGAATTTGCATTCTGATACTCCTTGTATGTCTGATATTATTGATTAATGACATCCATTACACGATACCTTAACCGAGTTTTGAGACCATGCTTGCGGCCACCAAATGACCAAATACTTAGGAATGGAAGATGAACTTTCTGAAATTCCCGTCCAGCAATATGATCCTCTTCACTATTCCTTACTTCCGTGGTCGTTTGGTTTTGAACATTGTATTTAGAACATTGACTGATTTGAAGGGTGATGAACCACCAGCTCGTTACTATTATACTTTTTGGAACGCTAGTCATACTTATTAATTTGGTGTTATAAGAATACAAGTTGTCCATAAGGTAGGGCTTGAGGGAACACATACTATTTTTTTTTTTTGTTTTTTTGTTTTTTTGTTTTTTTCCCGGGGAAAGAATACATAATATTGTTTAACTTAGACATTTCTCATGTCGGCAGACAATCTAACAGTTAAATGAGATGAGAAGCCCAGAAGACGCGATATAATAGTTTATCAAGTAGGAATGTAAGATCTCCTCCCAAGAAAAAAATGGAATGTAAGATATCTTTGAAGAAGATGTGCATAGATTTTGATTACTATAGGACATTCGATTTTGTTCTCTATATTTGGTACTCCAGCATATAAAAATAATGTGTAGAGAGAATTAACCACTAATGATGAATCAAATGGTTACTTGCCAAATTGATCACTGATCAACCAATAGGAAGTCACATACTGTCATCTATCTTGGTCTCTCCTCACTTGTGTCACCTACCACATCACCTCCTGTCATCACTCAAAAACCAGTTGGATTGTCTGAATATCGTCACATAGGCTGTTAGAACTTACCAGATTTCTTCTGAAATGTCAGCGGATCTCTCAATATTTCACGTGTAAACACATCTGAGAAAATTGCAAGCCGGGGGATATACTATTTATTAGTTTTTGAGTGAGCAAACGATGTCAACTATCAAAACAGCGTATTGGTGTCATTCTTTTGCATTAGCAAAGAGTATGATGTCTTTCAAGGGCCGGTTCACAGTTTTTTGATCCATGCAACCCTACCTGTCATGGATATGTCGTGCCAGCTGTTGATTGGAACACATAGATGTCACCATCAACTTCGACTTTGGACATGAAGCAAGAAATCAAACTTTATTTTAATATTTTTTGTTCGGAGTAAAGGTACAAAGGGGACAATAATATTGAACTTCAAAGAATTACCAAGTTCTGTGTGGAATATGTCAACTTTCATACATAATTCCTAATGCATGTTCTCATTCACAAACTCCTGGCCCTACATCTCCTTTTTGAGAATCACTGCAGATATGGGCAGGTGCAGAGGGATGCCCATACCTACTTGAAAGCTAAATACAACCAGAGAAAGCATAATTAGAGGAAAAAGACGGCACCTTTTCAATTTCACTCTATGTATCTAAGGCAAATACAAGCAGTGAGAGAGGGATGCAAATCATTCTTATCGCAATCTTAAGAGTCTTGTTTTCTTCAACAACAAAAAAGGTCTTGTTGGCGGCCCTGTGGATTTTCCTGATGGTGATAGGTGATGTCATTAGCAACTTTAACCAATGTGGAATAATTTGTGTTGAAAATTTGATTGTCGAGTGAGGTCTGTAAGGAACAGCATGTTATATCTTGTAATAGTTCTTAGCCATGTTTTCTTCAAATGAGGTGATAGCTCAGATAGTTTGCTAATTTAAATTTCTTTGTCTGTACCATGTTAACTAATTGATCTTAGAATGTAATTTGCAATCTTAGGTTGTCGTCCTGCGCTACGTGTTTCTATCCATTGATATACAGAAAACTGGTATTTTTACTGTTTCTCTCTAGCTTGTAGTTGATCCATATTTAAGAAAAAGGAGTGCTCTTCAGTGCCTTATATTTCTGAGCTGTATAGCTTCACATTTATAGCTTCACTGGCCAACTTTTGTGTTTTCAAATCCATGACAGAACTGGAATGGTGCATCCAAATAGAAAAGTACCAGGAGCTTCTTTGTAAATTATCAAAATTTGTCTCGTCAAAAGTCCATGACCAGCAAGTCATTTGAAGAAGTGGACAAATGAAGAAACTATATGAGGACTTTGCTAATGCATTTGGGTTTAACATGTTTGAACAGAATAAATCTTCAGTCTTAGATTTTAGGTTAGATTTTGTTTAATGCGGAAGATAGATGTGAATTACAATTTCTGGCTAGTGTTGTATAATAAATAAGTTATCTGTTGACCACTTATGCAAGCGATTGAAAAGAATATTGAATATTCATCACCGGCGGTTCTCATATTAAATGTTTGATGGAAAAATGTTGACATCTGCTATTCATCATTCAAGAGCAGATTTCTTACATACTGAACATCAGATGCTGGTAGAGGTAGAATGTCTTTCTGAATGGAAATATTGAATGAGAAAATATACTATATTCTCTTCACATAAGGAATTTTTTCAAGCATCTTCATATCATTTCCTTCAATTGTTGTTTCATCCATGCTATTCCCAACCTATATTTACTATGTTGGTTTGGAAAAGGTGTTGATTTTTGATCCATAATCCATAGTTGTAGTGAGTATGCAGCATCTAATTTGGTTATGCTTTAAGGTTAGTAAATTACGATATATTCGGTTGCCTGTACTTTATTGGGCACCTGACTGTGGGCAGCATGGGTTTGGTTCATTGGTATGATGCTATTAATATCATTGTTTATGTAATTTGAAGTAACTAATTGGGCTGGTATGGAGCCCACTATGATTATTTTATGAGATTCACATGTTTAACTTGGGAAATGCATTCATGTTTTAGGTAGCGCTGTTCATCTTCCAGCTCTGGTGGCTGATCAACTCCGCAAATTAAGGCAACTTACTGTGTTGACACTGAGGTTAGCATGGTACTCCTTTTCATTCGTCAACCTTTTTCAGCATCAGGCAAAAAATGTACACAAAATTTGTAGCTGGTTAGCAAAAATCAGTTGGAACCTGGAGCTAATGAGTGGTGAAAGAAACTCAGAGAGATAATAAGCATACAGTACAAAAGGTTAAAGTAGCTGGAACGGTTCTGTGGCTTTGTTTCTTATTCAGACCCCCCCCCCCCCCCCCCCCCCCCCCCCCCCCCCCGCGCGCTCTCTCTCCCTCTCTCTCTGCCCTTCCGTTTCCAGCCTAAGATCAATGCAACTTGTATCAGGAGCATGAATTGGGTTTATCTACATATTGATGTGGGTGCGGTCTATAGCTACAGAGTTAAACCTTGTTCTCTTCTTCTGTGTCCTAACTTTTAGATAGAGTTATTATTATTTGTGAACAAGGCAGTTAATGGCATTTAATTGGAACACAGAACTCAAGTCATCCCTTATCCCTTCTGTCCCTATTTTTCTCCCACTTCTTTCCCTTGTGACCGTTTTCCCTTCTTTGATGACAATGCTTGAATTTATGCGATAATCACATATGGATTACACATTTGAACAACTAGACCACAACCGAAGATAGTTTTTTCATGTGTTTGTAGGCAGGCTTAGCCAAAACCATAAATATGTAAAAGACATGCTGATGAGGACATCTTTCCTGTTTAGTTTATTTCACTACCATTTTTATTTCTGGCAATTATAGCCATATGTAATCTTTTTGTATTTTTTTAGATTTTGAGAATATTTTGGAGATTTGTATCAAGATGTATTTTGAGCCAATTTAAAGGCCTTGAGATTAATGAGAAAGTATGTCATTATTGATTAAAAAAATCCGTGTTAGAGTTATTGCTCTTCCTCCTTCTCTTTTGTGTGATACAATTGAGATCCCCATTATTAGGGTTTGTGATAAATTCTAATACATTTTTAGAGTTAGTGATTCATTCTAAAAGTTACCCCAAATTAAAATCCCCAAATAAAACCAATTTCAAAACCCTAATTTTCCTAATCCCAATTATAAACCCTAATCACAAAAATAAACCATCCCTACTTCACCGTCCTCTTCCTATATCCCAAACCCCCCTCTCCATCAGACCCAACAGCCGACATCCCCTATCTCCCGTTCACGTCATCTCCAACTTCCCCTTTAATCTCCTTTTCCCGAACCCTAAACCCAAAGCTTCAGATCCGTTCCTCCCGTCGACCGCTACCCCCTTCAATCCCGCTATCAAAATCCCGACACTTCCCCTCACCGGCCTCACCGTCACCACCAACCTATCACCCCAATCCCAAACCCCGCCGTTGCCTCCTTCCCCCTCCACTCCCGACCTAGATCCTCACGCCAGAAGCAACCCCGAGCACCGTGCCTCCGTCGACTGCCATTGGGGTCGGTCTCCACCGCCGTACCTCGCCGACGACGCCCCCCCTTCGCTCGTCGCACTTCACCGTCGACCAGATCTGCTAGCCTTCTTGGCTTTGTTGCTGCTATTTGTTCACTGCGATTGCTGAGATCTTAGTTGCTGCCCAACTCCGAGATCTACGTTGGTTTTCTTCACATTCGGTATACTCTTTCCATTCTTAATATTTGTGTTTTACTGCCGTATCATCTAGTCTATTATCTAATTTGCCTGTCGTCCACAAAAATAATTGAGATTGAGTGTTCCACATGCTTGAATAGAGTACGAATCAGTATTGAATTTCTTACTTGCTAAAACACGTAGGGATTTAATTGATTATAAGGTTGAATTAGTAATTGAGACTGTTACACTTGATTCAATTCTTGAAAACCCATCAAACCTGTTAACTGTTAAAATTTCCAACTTAGATCCGCACTTTCATGTTGGTAAAATTAACCCATTAAGATTCTTGGAAATTCTCTATTTTAGGGTTGGTTTTACATCACATGCTTTTTCTGATTTTCGAACTTTGGGTTTGGCTTAAATAATTATTTCTGTTTAGGCCTTTCCTTACTCTAATTACTGCAGCTGATTGATTGTGACTCTTGCTCCTCTTCCTCTACTTTGCTTCCTAGACAAATCTATATTCAGTTGGATGCCATTCTTCTTACTAAGCATCTGAGATCAACACTTCTGCTTTAACGAATAGTCATAGAACCAAAGTTCTAGAAGAAAAGATGTTATAAACCTGTAATCTTGTTGCCAGACCACTATTCAGCATCTTCCCTTTCTTTAATACTATGGGTTTTGTGGTAATTGTAATATTTATTTTCTCCATTTCTTGTTACTGTTTTTTTTTTCCTTCTCTCCTTGAGATCAAAATATTTATAAGAAAATATGTTAGCAACCTCATGCAATTTTGAATTAAACCATTGTGCATTATTTTATAAATTTTATCACTTAATAATCCTTTAAATTAATATCCTCATTTATGCATAACAAGATGTCTAGGAAAGCACTCTCTCAAGTAGCGCCTGCTCTATATTTGCCTTGATGTTCAATGTAATTATCTATAGAAAATCTATACCTTTATCCTTCTAAACTTTCAGCTTCGATCTAGGAGATTTTGGATAATTCCAGCTCCTCTATTAGAATTATGAGAAACTCTTTCCTGTCCACAGTTTCTCGAACTCGGCTCCTAATAAGGAGGGTTCTACATCCTATCCCACATTGCTCGAGTTTGTTCTAACCTTCAAAGAGCTTTCTGCTTTACATGGACTGCACTTTGATGCAAAACGGTTTAGATTCAAAAAATATCGGAAATGGTTACAAAAATGTTTTATCAACAATCTTCTATTATTTTTTCTTATACTTTTATGACGACGATGACGATGATGATGTCTTAAATGCAGAAGACATTGTGTCATCAACAAATCACAATTGCTTATTCTTTTTAATCCTGTCTGATCTTCTTATTTATGTATCAGTTGGACAACAGACTCCTGATTAATTTAGAAGTAAACAATTTTCATCCATGAGGTTGAATTGGGTTAAGTAGTGCTACTGTGAGAAGTATGCAAAATGCAAATACACCCACCCAAGGTGATTATCGGAATTCAAAAATCATTTTGTTGAATGTGAGTCACGTGCCACAATATTAACGTCTGAAAAGGATATATCAACATTTGAAGAGGAGCTAAATGTCAATGTTAAAAAAAAGGAACTGACATACTTTTGGTTACTTGATGCATCTGTAAAATGCATTGATATTTTCTGAGCTTTTGTTTTAAGATAGTTCCTATAATGTACACCACAGTCAACTATGCACATTTTCACTTTGGATGGCCATTCATACCTTTCTAAATGAGAGTATTTGCATCCTGAACAATTCTGAACTTGAAAGGATGCACATCTGCATCTCAAATTTGAAAAAAGAAAACTTCTACTTCTGAGAGAGGTCAATTCCACTCTAATTGCTGTGATGCCCCAGGTGGAAAATTCGCTTCTCCCAACCAGAACCTCATCATTGGGTAGTGCTCGACCTGAGTAAAGTTGTATTGATCCTTCCTACCGAAAAGGTCGGAAAGTCTCTGTCGTCCGGCTCCTCATAATTTATGTTTGGATTGGCTGGCTCATCCTCGGAATCCGAAAAAGAAAAAGTGAACTATTGAACAGTGTGATTGATCAGAAGTCAAGTCTGATTAGGACCAATTGCTCTTGCTTGAGAGAGCTAGGTTTTCCCTAGAAAGAATGATGGTTGGAATAAACTGCATGACAATAAGTGTTGTGCCCAAATACATATTTGACTTGTATGGGTGACAATATTATTTCTCATATATATATATATATATATATATCTATATAATAAAACACAAAGAAAGCTATCAAGTGGCTATCCTTCAATTCCCAAAAAATTAAAGGCCTAGATCTAACCTCACAAAACATATTTTCCCGCCAAAAGTTTCTCCCCAAAATTCAAATTCAAATCTCCCAACCAAAACAACTCCTATATTTATTTAATTATTTTCTTTCTCTCTCTCTCCCTCCCTCCTCTTTTCAAAAAATTAAGAAAATAAAAGTTTAAAAAAAATTAAAAATTTTAAAAATAAAAAATTTAAAAACTTTAAAAATAATTCAAAAAAATTCAAAAAAATCATATAATATGTTTTTTTGCTCTATGTTTTCTACTTCGATTAGTTTGCTGGACCTCCAAAATTATTTTATATGATCAAATAAGATGCACCGTTCCGAAGACGTGCCGTAGGCACGTGTCAACGGGCAAACCTAGTGTGTGTATATATATATATATATATATATATATATGGGCAATGTTCCATTGCAAACGGATATACAAACCACCTAGGCCGTTGTTGGGAACAATGACCTAGGTTATAAATGTAAGCCGTTGTTGGAGTCCAACAACGGCTTAGATTATAACCTAAGCTGCTGTTGGGAACAACGGCTTAGGTTATAATAAGCCTGAAGCGGCAATTCCCCAACAACAGCATAGGTGGTTTGCAATGGAGCATATATTTGATTATAGTTGTCAATATCCCTACTGTTTTCAGAAACATTTTTGAATTGATACTGTAAATTTAATCCCATCATATGTCATAAATTTCATCATTGATGCGACATTATTCATTGTTTTGTGAACAGGTTAAAGTTGATTCTTTGTTCCTTCAGGAACTGCCATATAGTCAATTGATGCTTGAGCTAGACATTTCCAATGTTAGGGAGCTTTAGGACTTCCTTATTAATAACTGCATGTATGCGGTATGTATGTACTCTATTTTATTGTACTTAGAGCATCTGTTGTCATTTAATCTCAAATTTTGGGTATTTTGCATATAGGAATATGAATTTTAGATTTGAGTTGTAGTCGTTTTATCCCAAAGTTTGGGTTTTGATTTAAAAAAAATCGACGGACGATAGATGATGTCTCGTCCCACACACACAAAAAAATGTTTTAAAAATGTGTCAGACGAGGAATGATTTCCCGTCCATTGATTTTAAAAAAAAAATAAATAACCAACGGATGGGAAATCATTTCCCATCAAAGGATTAAAAAAAAAAATTAACCACGGACCGTCCAAGAGTTTTTTTCTTCTTCAAAACTCCTAATTAACTTTTAATTTAATCCTAATTAAATCTTAAATAAATCTTTTATCTTAATTAAATTTCAATTATAACCTAATATATACACATAATAATTTTTATAGGCCTACTTCTTTATAATTTTTTCTACACAGAGAAAAAATGTCCAAATTTTTTAAAATTTTTTTAAAAAAAAGTGTTTGGACGATATATGATTTCCCATCTGATCGTTTTTAATGATGATTTTTCGTTCGATTCTTTTTTTTTAATAAAAATGAATGGACGAAAGATCATCGTTCGTTGGCTATATTTTCCAAATTCCTACATCTTCTCCTAAATATAGGCGACCACTGTTCAAACCCAAAGTTTGGGTATTTAGCCAACGACTACATCACTCTTTTTTCCAAAAAATGGAAAAATTGAGTTTTAGCCAGCAACTGCAGATGCTCTTATGGTTTATATACTGTAATGAATGGGTATTCTTATCACTGTCTAGATGAGCTTTCTGATCTAGTTTACATGTACTTTAAGAGATACCTTACAATTGTATTGTTGGTATACATTAAATTCTGTGGTTTGCAAATTTATTTTCTTCAATATGTAATTTTTGTGGAGGATCTGGCATGCACCGTAGATTGACAAAAAGGATAGGAAGCAACCTTCCCTTGTTTTACCATTCCTCTGTTATTTTAAAAGACAAATGTTACCACTTGAGCGATTTGTTTATTAATCTTGATATTGTGATCAACAAGGTGATGTAAAGAAACTAAGTTTTGTTTTATGGTTTTTATAGGGAATAGTTAAGAGGAAAGTTGGACCAGTTGCGGTGCTTTGAGGTTAGAATATACTTCTGGTTATATCTTCTAGTTGCATTTTATCATCAAGCTGGTACTCTTAGATTCTAATACATAATTTTTGATATAGGTGCAGTTTGCAGCTGGGAGGGTTCTTAGGCCTGAACAACTCAACAATATGAATCATACACTCGCAAATTGGTAATATTCTTTGTTTCAAAGTGAAATTTATCAGATATTTTGTTTGTTTGTTTTGTTCTTTGCCAATGAAGCTGTGGGATGTGCTAGATTCCCACGGACCATTATATTGATTTATTAATAGGGTATCCTTAAAAAACATTCTATTTTGCCACTGCTTATATTATGCACTGTATCAGGTTATCCAAGTAACATTCTTATATTTCATTCTTGCAAAATGAATGTAAAGTGAATGTGAATTATTGATTTTTTTACTTTTACCTTTCTGCTTTCATATTAAACAGAATTAATTCGAATTGTGTGTGACACTTTATGGGACCTTCTGATATAGATAGTATCTGACCAAGCCATTGTGCTGGGGGTCCACAAGTCAGGATGCGGCGGGGCGTGCACATTATGTCAGGTCTTCTTGATTAATTAGAGATTATGGGTACTGATTTTTTTTCCCTACAAGGTTTATCGAATTTGACTTCTTGAAGTATCATTGATTAGAGGTAGCTTAGGTTGTGGTTGAGTTAGATTGAGGAGGATATTCATAGAATAGAGGGTGGTTGAAGTGGAGAATGAAGATTTACTTTTAGAATATTCTGTAATTGTACTCTGGATGATTGTTAGACAGTTACAGTACCAACCATGCTTAATGGGCGACATCGTTAAAATTATGAAGCAGCTGCAAGAAGTTAGATGTTACTCTAATATGGAGAACCACTTGGAATCTGGCCATGCTGAACAATTGAAGTTGGAGTAACGAATAGTTGAGTTTGATGGCATGATGTCAGCCTAAACGAACATGAATTGGGATAATAGAAAAATTATGCTAATTGTTGACAAAGGAAGCGACCTAAAACTGCTGAATGGTGAAATTGTATTCATATAGCTGAATCCAAAGATTTGAAACAAAGACAGTGTTTGTCATTGTAGGCTGTAGGAACATTTACTATAGATTATTAAATTATATGTTTTTATTCTTTGTTTTAAATAAGACAGTAATTGGAACCATCGTATTTACCTAAATTCTGAAACTTCAGCTAGATCATGCTTTGACCCAGATGCAGTCATTTTGGTGTTTAAACGTTAGCTTATGCATCTGCACACAAACCATACTACTCTACCCTTGAAGGTGTAAGATACTGCCCAGGGACAAAGATTTGTTGTCGTCGTCATTATAGGTTTTGTCTAGTTGCTAAAAATTTACTTTGTAATTTTGAGCTTCGATTCTTTTTTGTTTTATGAAAGACTGCAACTGGATCATGCCTGGTCCAGAGTCAGCATTGCTTTGGTGTTTAAAGGTTGGAGAGAGAGATTACAGTAGTGAATGATCCCCGATAGAGAGATTACAAGTAAATAAAAGAAATCATTAAAATTCAGTTGAATTGCAATACACCTCTTACTTCGAGTACAAACCCGATATGTGAATCCCTCCATCCACCGATCTCCGCCTAGGCATGTTGAGGTTTTATTTAGTGTTTACTGAGTAAAGTTGATTTAGTCAAGTTTGTTATTTACTGCTGTTAATAATCCCTACAAGTTAGGGACGTCTAGCTAAAGCTTTGAATCATTCCCATTAGGTATACCACGTTTAGAGTTATTGTTAGAGTGGTGCTCTATTCGTGGAGAGTTGTTGTGAATTTCATATGGTGTAAAGGCTATTTAAGCCATTGAAAATAATGAATACATACTACAATATTCTCCAGTTTGTGTGTTTGTGTATTTCTTATTGCTGTAGCTAACAATCTGGTATCAGAGCCAGGTTAGAGAAACACGAGAGACAAGGAGGAAGAAAAGAAGTGCAGAGATGGGAAGTGAAGGGCAAGGTAGTATGTTAAGCATTCCTAAATTTGACGGGGATTATGAGCATTGGGCTATGCTCATGGGGAACTTGCTCAGATCAAAGGAGTGGTGGCATCTTGTTGAAACGGGGTACGCCGAGCCTGTTAGAGGAGAAGTGTTGACAGGAGCGCAGAGAGCAACCCTAGCTGATTTGAAGCTGAAGGACCTAAAGGTAAAAAATTATCTGTTCCAAGCAATCAACAAGACGATTCTGAAGACTATTCTTCAGAAGGATACAACCAAGGGATTCGATGAAGAGGAAGCACCAAGGGAATGAGCGAGCGCAGCGTGCGCAATTGCAAGCTCTTCGACGAGAGTTTGAACTTCTCGAAATGAAGTTTGGTGAGTCGGTCACCGATTATTTTTCAAGAGTGATGGTGGTGGCCAACAACATGGGAAATCTCGGAGAAGATATGCAGGATGGGAATATCGTTGAAAAGGTCATGCGTACACTCATTGAAAAGTTTAACTACATAGTGTGCTCCATTGAAGAATCGAAAGACATCAACAGTCTTTCAGTGGATGAACTTCAGAGTTCACTCGTAGTACACGAGCAGAAGTTTCGGAGGAACCCAAATGGTGATGAACATGTATTGAAGGCAGTTTCTGATGAAAAAGCAGAAGTGAAAGGGTTTGAAGCAAGAGGTGCAGTCCGAGGCAGAGGTAGAGGTCGTGGAAGAGCAGGGTTCAACAAAGCCCTGGTGGAGTGTTATAGATGCCACAAACTAGGGCATTTTCAGTATGAATGCCCTAACTGGGAGAAGGGAGTCAATTATGTGGAACTTGAAGCGGATTAAGAGCTCTTGCTGATGGCCTATGTGGAGTTGAACGATTCCAAAAGAGAAGACGTATGGTTTCTTGACAGTGGATGCAACAGCCACATGACTGGCCGGACGAAATGGCTTGCAGACCTCAATGAAGAATTTTGAGGCTCAGTCAAGCTCGGTAACAACTCAAGAATGGTAGTGAAAGGAAAAGGTAGAATCAAGATGAAAGTGGACGGGCTTGTTCAGGTAATCAATGATGTATTATGTTCCTGAATTAAGCAACAATTTACTCAGTATCGGGCAATTACAAGAGAGAGATTTGGCAATATGGATCCAAGGCGGTGTCTGCAATATCTATCATCCCAACAAGGGTCTTATTATACAGACTTCCATGAGTACCAACTGAATGTTCGTACTTCTTGCAACTACAACCTCCACAGAATCCTCTACATGTCTACAAGCAATCACATATGATCTTGCATACCTATGGCACTGCCGCTACGGTCCTTAAACTACAAGGGTCTACGAACCTTGTACTATAAGAAGATGGTATGGGGTTTGCCTTGCATTGGAGCTGCAAACAAAATTTGCGAAGACTGTTTGGTGGGGAAGCAGAAGAGAGATTCTTTTCCTAAGAAGAGCTCATGGAGGGCTTCGTATAACTTGCAGCTGGTGCATGCTGACATTTGCGGACCGATCACACCAACTTCACACAGTCAGAAAAGGTACCTTCTCAGTTTCATTGATGTTTATAGTAGGAAAATGTGGAGTTATTTTCTTACTGAGAAGTCAGAGGCTCTTATTGTGTTCAAGAATTATAAAGGCCTTGTTGAGAAGGAAATAGGCTATTATATCCTTTGCTTGAGAACTGACCGAGGGGGTGAATTCACTTCCACCGAGTTCAATGAATTTTGCAAGTATCAGGGAATCAAAAGACAACTCACTGCTGCTTATACTCCTCAACAGAACGGGGTTGCTGAATGTAGAAATCAAACGATCATGAATTTGGTGCGAAGCATTCTTTCAGAGAAGAAGATTCCTAAGGAATTTTGGGCCGAAGGGGCGAACTGGATCACCTATGTCCTTAAACGGAGTCCTACTGCAGCAGGACTAGATGTGACATCGGAAGAGGCATGGAGCGGTGTCCAACCCAGTGTTGATCATTTCCGTGTGTTCGACTGCATCGGATATGTTCATATACCAGAAGCAAAAAGAAGAAAGCTAGACGATAAGAGCTGCAAGTGCGTATTTCTAGGTGTCAGTGAAGAATCCAAGGAATATAGAATGTACAACTTCATCTGAAAGAAGATTATAGTAAGTCGGGATGTAGTTTTTGAGGAGACTGAAAGATGGGATTGGGGGAGGAGCAGTGAGGAGGTCGAAATGGATGTGCTAGCTTGGGAGGATAGTGAAGAGGCTGACAATGGAAGTATTGGGGATGTTGTTGAGGAGGAACAACCAGCTTTTCAGAATGGTAATCAAGGTGCTTCATCCAACTTTACTCCTCAGGCTTCAAGATCGAATGAAGAGTTGCATCAAAGTCCAAAATCTGTTGAGGAAGAGAGACCGAGAAGGGAAAGAAGAGAACCTGCTTACTTGGGAGATTATGTTTCTGGGGAAGGACTAGGGCTGTCTGATGAGGAGGTAAATATGGCTCACAATTTTGCTGTTTTCTCGGTGAATTGAGGATCCAGTAACTTATGAAGAGGCAGCTCAGCATTTGAAATGGATAAAAGCAATAAAGCTGGAGATCGAAGCTATAAAGAAAAACAAGACCTGGGAGCTCACAGTGTTGCCTAAAGGAGAAAAGGCAATTGGTGTCGAATGGGTTTTTAAGATGAAGTATAATGAGCATGAGGAGGTGGATAAATGTAAGGCGAGATTGGTTGCAAAGGGCTACGTGCAGAGGTTTGGCATTGATAACACCGAAGTATATACTCCGGTAGCTCATTGGGACACCATTAGGATGATCATAGCAACAACAACTCAAAGGAATTGGTGCATTTATCAGTTGGATGTGAAAAGTGCATTTTTGCACGGTGAACTCAGTGAAGTGGTGTACATTGAGCAGCCCCAAGGCTTTGTGAGAAAGGGAGATGAAGGAAAATTTTACAAGCTTAAGAAAGCCCTTTACGGACTTAAACAAGCTTCGAGAGCTTGGTTCAGCAGAATTGAGACCTACTTCATCAAAGAGGGGTTCGAGAAGCGTGACTTTGAACACACTTTGTTAATTAAGTCCGAAAATGAAGGTATGCTCTTAATTGTGAGTCTTTATATAGACGACTTGATTTTTACTGGAAATAGTGAAGATATGATTGTCAAGTTCAAGCAGTCCATGAAACAAGCATTTGATATGACAGATCTTGGTAAAATGAGATACTTCCTTGGAGTAGAGGTATTACAAAGCTTGGAGGGAATTTACAACTGTCAGAGGAAGTTTGCAAAGGAGGTGTTGGAGAGATTTGGAATGGAGAGGAGCAATGGGGTGAATAATCCCATAGTTCCAGGAGTGAAATTATCGAAGAATGGGAAAGAAGCTAAAGTAGATGCCACAGTCTATAAGCAAATGATAGGGAGCCTGATGTACTTGACGGTTACGAGGCTAGACTTGATGTTTGTGGTTTGTATTGCTGGTAGATACATGGCAGTTCCAACAGAAATGCATTTACAAGTGGTGAGAAGGGTGCTTAGACATTTGAAAAGCACTGCGGAGTTCGGAATTTTCTATAAAAGATGGGGAGATGCAAGGCTAACTGTCTACACAGACAGTGATTATGCAGGGGACTCAGATGATCAGAAGAGTACTTCAGGTTTTGTTTTTTCAATGTGTGGAGGTGCAATTTCATGGAGCTCGAAAAAACAACCTGTGGTGACCTTATCAACAATAGAGGCAGAGTATATAGCAGCAGTCTCGTGTGCAACTCAAGCAGTATGGATGAAGAGTGTTAGACAAACTCGGAGAAGGTCAAGAGGAGTGCATCACAATTCTGTGTGACAATAGTTCAACAATTCAGCTGTCTAAAAATCCAGTTCTTCATGGACGCAGTAAACACATTGAGGTATGGTTTCATTTTCTGCGAGATTTGACTCAAGATGGCAAAGTAAAACTGGTGCATTGTGGTTCACGAGATCAGGTGGCAGATATCATGACCAAACCTTTGAAAGTTGATGCATTTGTGAAGCTAAGAGAACTGCTGGGGGTGTGTGAGGTTCCTGCTTAAACTGATTGCTTGCTGCACATCAGTTTAGGGGAGGAATTGTTTAGGTTTTATTTAGTGTTTACTGAGTAAAGTTGATTTAGTCAAGTTTGTTATTTACTGCCCTTAATAATCCCTACATGTTAGGGACTTCTAGCTAAGCTTTGAATCATTCCTGTTAGGTATACCACATTTAGAGTTTTTGTTAGTGGTGCTCTATTTGTGGAGAGTTGTGAATTTCATCTGGTGTAAAGGCTATTTGAGCCAATGAAAATAATGAATACATACTATAGTATTCTCCAGTTTGTGTGTTTGTGTATTTCTTATTGCTGTAGCTAACAGTTTAGACAGCTGCCCACAAACCGATGCATCATTGTCAGATTTTGACTTGTGTACCTGTCTAGGTTAGGTGGAATGGTGGATGCCCACAAGCTGATGCATTCTTGTCAGATTTTGACTTGTTTAAATGTTTTCCCCCAAAATAGAGGAGATATTTGTAACACATGCATCAATATAGGAACTCTTTTATGCTTCTAGTAATTTCTGTTTTTATTGAATTGAAATTGCCTTAATCAGCTTCCATCACTTGGATGAAACATATGCAGGCTGAAACTTTAGATAATCTGCTCAATGTCATTCAGAAGAAGATCGAATGGGCTGATGCAATGAGAGAGGGAAGGAAGAAACACCACAAAGAAATTGAAGATAAGATGGAAGATGCGAAAGAATCCTTGAAGGTGAGTTCAGTCCGCTTGTGTATCGATGATTAGTTAATAGTGAATTTTAGGCCCCAAAAAAAGTTAGTCCTGATAGTCTGATATCCTCAGATATGTCCACATTAACATATGATTGGACACAAACACAAATGCATTTTAAAAAAAATTCCTGTTACTGATTAACAATGTAATACAATAAAATAAGAAAACTGCTTATCAATTACGTGCGATTTTTTTTTTTTTTTTTTTTTTGAGGTTAAAGGTGGAATAACGCCACCCCGTTTCATTAATAAGAAATTAATAAAACAACCCTGGCATATCGGAGAAAATACAAAAATAAAGTACAGAAAATAGAACATAACCCCCTAACAATATCCTGGAGGGTGGGTCTAACCACACGTACATAAGTACAAACAAAGGTACAATAGATCGGAAAAAATACAGAATAGAGCTAGCTACGGACTGTGGATTTTCAATTGTATCATGTTCCATGTGAGTATGAGGGGCGCCTACCCCTCAGTCCAGTGTCGGTCCAAACTCGACCTCCTCATCATCGAATTCAATTCTCTACCTGAAAGACTGACAATCCCCCCTTTTGCTCATGTAGCAGCAGCTGTGGCCTAAAAGGAAATAAGATGCATGATATGAGTAGGGTTACCAGAAATACTATTACATAAAGCACGAAAATAGAAATAATTTCTGTCTAACCATAATACCCAAGTAGTTGCCGCAATGGCTATGTACCAAACATCTTTCATTTCGTGGCGAACCGAGGCAAATTTGGGGCCAACCCACAAATCCTCGTATTCGCTGGGATAGTCAAATATTCCTAAGGTCCGTAATACCTCTACCATAGTTGCCTTACGTGCGATGTTGGTCGATGTCTTTTACTTGATGGCATAAGCTGAACACTTTCAGCAGGCAAACATGGACCCACGAGGCCATGATGGGATCTACTATGTATCTGGAGGACTGATGGACTTTGAAGAGGATCGTGTACGAGCGCACGACCCAAGAGGTACTATTACCATTTGCAAAAGTATATTTAATACTTGGAGAATATAATGATTTTCGAGTCACTGCTAATGCTTGCAAATGTGTTTTTTTGGTACACTAGTTTGATGCAAATGAACCTTATGACTTTGATATGCATTCTGTTTACATAACAAATATTACTTTCCTTTTCATTTGAATATATTCATCGATCCCGTCGGTTCTGTTTCCTTACCAGCTCGTCTTTTTCTGACTTCTGAAGTTTAATGTCTCACTTTTTAAATTATTTTATGATATTTTTTTCATATAAAGAAAGGAAACATGTAACTTTTTGGGTGAGAAATTTTGGCCTTGTGGAATATTCAACATTCAATACAAATATAACGGTCAATTGTTGATACAAACTGGAACTAATTGTTTTTGTTTGTAAGCTCCCAAAGACTGTAAAGGTCAATGCAATTAGTGCCAGGGGCGAAACCAGAACAATTTGACCGGGAGGGCCAATAAAAAATTCTATGATTACATGTAAAAATATGAAGGTTTTTTCATAATTTTTAGGTGGACCAAACAATATAACTTAGAATTCAGTGGGGCCAAATTATAATTTTTTAAGGGTTTATAAAATTTTCAATAGTGTGATGAGAGTTTTTGAAAATTCGGTGGGAGACACCTCCGGGCCTTCACTATGCTCCGCCACTGATTAGTGCTGTGTATAAAATTTGGAGAAATGCTATACATAACTTATTTTCTACTCAAACATGTATAAAATTTGTCTTCTAGTAATTGTTGGACCTTACCCATGTGTCTTTTATGTTTAATGAATCTAATAATTATTAAAAGATAAACTTCATAAAAGTTCTCATAGAAAATGAGGTATGTGTAATATTTCTCCAAAGTTTGGTACGTGTATTCGGGTGGAAAAGAGTCGAGTCTCTATCTTGTAATCTGCCTCTTGACGTGATTTGCAGGAAAAGACGTCACCTTCCGTAGAAGCAGTATAAATAACTGTGCTGGGTCCCATCTAAATTATCGGATTTACTTTTTTTCTTCGTTAAAGATATTTTGTTCTCCTTAGAGCAACTCCAATGGGAGTCTCTATTTCTCATCTCTATAATGGAATATTCCTGAGAATATTCCATTATAGAGATGAAGAAATAGAGACCCATTCCAATGGGACATCTCTATAATTTTTAGGAATTTGTAATTAGTTTTGTTATAAATAATTTTACATTAAATTGCTTATATTAATAATCTATTTGGGAAAATAAAAATTATGCTGTTGGAAATATCTCGCCGAATGCTTTAAAACGAGCCTAATATTAGTACTTTTTGGAACTAATTTTAAATTATGAAATTTTTACTTGTATTAACAATGTAAAATAATCAAGTGTAAAATTACTTTGGAATTAATTTAATAATATCATATATAACATTAATCAAATAAATTTTCTAATTTAGTATATTTTAATATTAAATTTTGACAGAAATAGAATTTTTTTTTTAAATTTTTGGGGATTATTATAACATTAATCAGCTGGGGATTATTAATGTTATAATTTTTTTTTTTTTTATTATTCAGTTCTATGTATTTCAATGTCCACCGTTTGTATTTTCAATTAATGATTCTATGTATTTGTCGTTTATCTATTTCCAATTAATGATCACATTGTATGAGTGGGTAGTCTTTTTAAAATATGTTAAGCTAACACAAAATAACTAAATAATCTTATCTATAAATATTGTATCAATTATTTTTTTCAAACAATAAAAAAATATTCAAAATTGGTATCATTTTAAAGCTATCGTCGAGACATTTCCAACTGTACCAAAATAATAAAACTTTGTTTAATATTTTATAAGATACATTCACTAAATATACAATACACATTTTAATTAAAGGATATGGAAGGAATTTTTAAAAAGATATTAAAGTAATAAAGGGTAAAATGGGAATTAAAAAAAGGGAATAGTAATTTGGAGATGGGATGAAAGGTCTCCAAATTTGGAGACCTTTTTCACCCATCTCCATATTTGGAGATGGAGATAGAGCCCGGTTGGAGTGGAAACCATCTCCATATTTGGAGATGGAGATGGAGATAGAGCACGGTGGGAGTTGCTCTTAGAGCATCTGTAGTCGTTTATTTCTAAATTTTGAGTATTTGGCTTTTGGAAATAGAAAATATGGCTGCGCGTTGCAGTCGTTAAAAGGTAAAATATGGCCGGATGATCGATTATCTCTCGTCCAATTTTTTTTTTAAAAAATTTTTTTTAGCACTAAAAGACAAAATAATAATAATAATAATTGGAATAAGGCCTGGGACGGTGGATTATACACTGGCCCAGGCCATTTTGTCTTATTCAAATTGGAAATGACGGTGTATAATACACCGTCGGTGGTTTTTTTTTTTTTTTTTTTTAAAAGGTGGGCAGGCCAATTGACGGTGTATAATCACTCGTCCGAACCAATTTTTGTACGTCTCACATACGAGACGAAATTTAATATTTCGTCAATTCTGACGGACGAAATAAAATAGTTCGTTAGCTATATTTTGCATTTGGCCAAATCGTCTGCTATATTTGGCAAGGAACTGTTCATCGTACACCCAAATTTTGCAAATTTGGACGACGACTGCAGCTCTTTTTTTGGAAAATTTTCCAAAATTTGGGTATTTAGCCCACGACAAGAGCATCCACAATGGTTTTTTTCATTTGCTAAAATATGACATCCACAGTAATAGCAAATAGGATCGATCGCTGCAGTGATCGTTTGCTATATTGTTCGCCAAAAATTGAGTGGGACGGTATATCATATACCGTCTCAACTTTTAAAAATAAATTAAAAAAATTAATTACTTATTAACTATTAAACTATATTAATTAAATAAAATATATAATATAATAATAACTAAACCTAATTAACTACCTAAACCTAATTAACTACCTAAACCTACCCACTCAGCATCCATTTTTCATGACGGTACATCATGTACCGTCCGGGGAATCATTCCCCGTCCCACCATTTCGATTTTTTTTCTTCTAATCGGCCAATCATGGCTGTTCATTTAAAAAAAAAATAAAAAAAAATAAAATAAAGGGGAAAGACGGGATTTGATATCCCGTCCGACCCTTTTTTTTTAAAAAAAAATAAAATAAAATTCAACAGACGGTATAAGATACCCCTTCTGTTGATAATAAAATATATTAAAATTTGAGAGACGGGGAATCATTTTCCGTCCGGGGAATGGACGGGGAATGATTCTCCGTCCTTTATAATCTGAGAATTCTCATTTTCGTTTCTCATATTTGACAAACAAGAATAGCAACTTTGCTATAAAATAGCAAAATGAGATCCCGTTGCAGCCATTCGTTTGCTAAAAAATGGCAAATTGGCATTTATAGCAAACGACTATGGATGCTCTTACTATGTTCTTTTCTCACGAAGCATTCAAGATATTCGCATATTCTCTTGTTCTTGTAGCATTTCATGTCGAAACATCTCTTCTGCTCCTGAAATTGGCCAACTTCTACTGCCTTTTTAAAACCCTTTTTAAAACCCTTTGTACCTTGGGTTTGGTCCTCCATCGGATGCGGCAGTTTGGTTTGGCTCCATCAGCTGTTTATTTTTCCTGGCCGTTTGCTCCGCCCTCTTGTTTCGGTGTGGTGCTTCTGTTTCTTGCGCAAGCCTCTGTTTCGCCGGCATTCTAGCCGTTTTTAGTTTCTTTTGTTTTTCGCTTATTTAAGTTTTACCACTTGTAAAACCATTGATTATTTATTTATAACTTAACTGTTTTTATTGATTAATATATTTTTTGATGGCCGAAACCGTTTGGCTCTATCCCATGTATAAAAAAAACCCTTTGTACCTATACTAAGCAAAGACAGTTAAAAGTATTTTCCCTAGGGTTTTTAAAACTCAAAAAGAGAATGATATTTATATCTTGCTCTGTATATCATTTTGCTAGTCATGTTAATATGTTTGTTCCCATCCTATGTACAGCTGGCTGTGATGCATACTTGGTCATTTTTAGGGATTCCACTGGAGTCTGAATCAGTGGGAATTTGAGGTCTATTGTGGGGCCCATCTGACTGTGGTTATGGGATTTGGCTAGTGGCCAAGTTGGCTACTTGCAGGTAACAGTGATTGGTGTTTAATACTTTTTAACTGTTGGTGGTTTTGCATGAAGTTTAGGCCACAAGAATCCATGAACTCAAAAAACAGGCATGGGGATCAGTCATTTCAATGATTAGATTGATGAGGATAAATCTTTGAAACTTAAGCTTGTAGAATTTGACCACCCAGGGTGATTTTACTTTCTGGATGAAAAATGATACTAATATATTAGTTTCTATCCCAAACATGTATTGGACTTAACCTTAGTGTACATGTATTGGACTTATTCTTAGTGATTATTGGGTCAATTTCTCAGTAAAATCGACAGGTGCACCATAAATAGCACATAGCAGAGCAACGCCTAATACTCCGGTAACTCCCATCATATGAAACGGATTCAATGTCCAATTATGAAACCCTTGGAAGAAGAGGATGAATCGAAATATAGCTGCTACAACAAAACTGGGCGCAAAGAACCAACTAGATTGACCCAGTGGATAAATCAAGTATACAGAAACAAAAACAACAATTGGACTAGAAAATACAATTGCATTATAAGGTTGCAGTTGAACAAATTGAGCAAGTTCGAATTGTCGTAACATGAAACCTATTAATTCGAAAGCACCATGAAGAGCCACAGAAGTCCACAACCCACCTAATTGACACCAGCGAGTAAAATCTCCTTGTGCTTCAGGGCCCCATAGTAGCAACAAAGAATGTGCTAAACTATTTGCGGGCTAGAAACTGCAGCGGTTAAGAAATTATAGCCTTTCAAATTCAATAATTACTGAAAGACAAGCTCAATGTATATTTGAGATAGTAACCAATGAATGTATAACATTTCTCTTTCTGGATTGAATGGTATTTTGTTATTTTCTTGAAAGTGGCTATTTTCTTTACAATTGCAAGTATGGTTTTGTACTGACTATTCTGTGCCCCCTTCCTCAATTTCTGTTCCCTGTCAAAGACTCCTTGTAGGTGAGAATTGTGTATTGACCTTCAATTTTGTCATAAAATTTGTTGATTTATAAGTTTAGGATAGGAGTTGAAAGTGACTAGTAGGGACGTGGTAAGTATCAATTTTACGAACGAGGTGAATGGAGTTGAGTGAAAGAGAGGAGAAGGATTTATGTAGCCAATATAAAAATTTTGGTATAAAAGGCTTCGTTGTTATTGCGATAATTTCCGGAAGTAAATAAATAGGTTGGGTTAAATGAGAGGATTAAAGGGATTTGTATATGATCTGATCAATTTTGGAGAGAGTAGTTTCCTTCTCTCACATTTTGTAACATGTTTTCACTCTTGGCGATGTCCTTTGATATGTTCTGAACATTTATTCTTTCACCATGTTATAAGAACTTGGAATCTGAAATAATTATAGACCTCTTTTTAAGACTTGTTGTGGACCATGAATCTGGTTCTAAGTAGGGCTGCAAACGAATTGAGCTATTCGCAAGCTATTCGGCTCGAGCTCGGCTCGAACTGAGCGCGAGCCGAGTTCGAGCTCAAAACTGAGCTCGTTTCCTTAACGAGCCGAGCTCGAATTTGGGTTTTTTTAAAGGCTAAGCTCGCGAGCTATTCGGCTCGAATACGGTTAAAGCTCGGTCAAAGCTCGGTTCGAGCCGAGCTCGAGCTCAAAACTGAACTCGTTTCCTTAACGAGCCGGGCTCGAGTCTTAAGGTATTTGGCTTGGCTCGATTCGATTGCAGCCCTAGTTCTAAGTACGGGTTGTTATTAGGTTGGCATGCGGATACAGTTGTTTTAACCATTATGACTATAGGAAGTTTGTCTCCTCATTGTGTATCATATATGCATTGCATTAGCCAACTAAATCTGATTATGATTTCTTTATGATGCTACTATCTATTTCTTCTCAAATTTGTGTGCGATGAACGTCTAAACTTACCTAGTTTGATTATGATCAACTGTAACAGATGATCCTGATCAAGACTGATGTTTGCTTTATTTAAAGCCAAACCCTATTATTTGTGGCTGAAATAATTTAAAACCCTATTACCGTCGCGTGGCTGAAACAAAAACAGCTGGCAGCTAATATTCCTCAGTCTGTGGATCCCTTAATTTTAATACTCCATATGAGTAGGATCAGGATTAGTATTAATTATAATTTACACTACAATAGAATGGTCCTGGATGTTAATAATTGGTGGTTAGCATTGTTTGATTATGCTAGGGTTCGTGATTAATGCCTACTTGTCCTTGTTATGATTCATTACTTATGTACCGACACAGTTTATTTGCAAAGAAAACAAAGTGTTTCATACACTTATGGCCCACCTTTTAGTGACAAGTTATGAAATTTTTCCGTACTGACACACTTTTTGAAATATTGATCACACCGACCCACTTTCGAAAATATTTACCTAATTGACCTAGTTTTGGACATGTCGGTATAAAACACTATTGACAATAACGGCATATGTTACTTTCATGCCGTTGTTGCCAATAGCGACACCTGTGAATTTTTTTCTTTCCGTTGCCGCTATTGAGAATAACTGCATTAGTATATCTCGTATTCACTTAGGAGCGCTCTGACTTGAGGAAAAAATTGTAAGAGAAAATATCTTATAACTCGTGTGCTCGTGTGCACTCGGTCTTTCCGCATTCGTATCGACGATCCGAACCGTTCACGTTGATCTGCATATCTAAATTAGTCTAAATATGTAAAATCAAATCATTTGAAATTCATTTGCCCATCCATCATGTGACTATAAAAACAATGATTTTTAGTCATACAATTTTGTAATACTTCAATGGATGGACAAATGAATTTCAAATAATTTGATTTTACATATTTAGACTAATTTAGTTGTGTAGATCAATGTGAACTGTTCAGATCGTCGATACGAAGGTGGGAAGGGCGAGTGCACACGCCGTGTGCATCATAGGTGGTGTACAACAGAAGACTTATATATATATATATATATATATATATATATATATATATTTATACTCCATTGAAAACGAGTTTGTGAAAGGTTGGAAAATAGCGATCTGAGCCATTGGATCGCTCTTGATCGTGATCAGCGGCTCAGATCGCTGCCGCCCATCACCCAATAACACTTAAGTGGCGTAGGGTTAATTTGAGAATTTTGTCCCAAATAACCCTTCGCCTGATTTGCTCTGAAAAAATTGATATAAATTAGGCTAAAAAATTTTGTTGTTCAAATAACCTAGGCTAAAAAATTTTATAACCTAGGCGGTTGTTGGGGTTATAAAAAAATTGAATGAAGGCCGTTGTTCCAAAGAACGGCCTATGATTCAATTTTTTATAACCTAGGTCATTGTTTCCAACAACGGCTTAGGTTATATCAATTTTTCAGAGCGAATCTGGCGAAGAGTTATTTGAGACGAAATTTCCAAATTACCCTTCCGCTGATCAATTGAAACGGTGATGGGGGGCTCGATCTGAGTCGCCGATCACGGTCATGAGTGATCCAACGACTCATATCGTTGTTTTTCAATCCGTGAAAACTAGACCCGTTTTCAATGGAGCATTTCCTATATATATATATATATAGTTATATATATAGGAAAATCTTCGGTTGTGCACTACCTCTAGTGCACACGACGTGTGCACTAGGCCTTCGGACATTCATATCGACGATCCGAACCGTTCACATTGATCTACACATCTAAATTAGTCTAAATATGTAAAATCAAATCATTTGAAATTCATTTACCCATCCATTGAAGTGTTACAAAATTGTATGGCTGAAAATCATTGTTTTTTATAGTCACATGATCGATGGGCTAATGAATTTCAAATGATTTGATTTTACATATTTATACTAATTTAAATGTGTAGATCAATGTGAACGGTTTGGATCGTCGATATGAACGCCCGAAGGCCTAGTGCACACGCCGTGTGTACTAGAGGAGTGCACCGAAGCTTTCCACACACACATATATATATATATATATATACACATACTAGATTTGCCCGTGGCCACGTGCCTACCTCACGTCTTCAGAACGATACAGCATATAAAAACAGTAAATCAACAATTATGTTGCTGAAATTTGAATGGTATGACAATAATTAGTTGTAAATAAAAGTTCATATTTTCATTAGTATATGGTAAAAAATAATTATAAATTGGGGTTTAAAAGTCCATGTTTTCATATATATATATATATATATATATATATATATATATATATATATATATATAATAAAACACAAAGAAAGCTATCAAGCGGCTCTGATTCAATCTCCCAAAAAAATCCAAAGCCTAGATCTAACCTCACAAAACATATTTTTCCCTCAAAAGTTTCCCCCCATAACTCAAATTCAAATCCCCCACCCAAAACAACTCCTATATTTATTTAATTATTTTTTTCCCTCTCTCTCTCCCTCACTCTTCTATTCAAAAATTAAAAAAATAAAAATTTTAAAATTTTTTAAAATTTTACAATTTTACAAATTAAAAAATTTAAAAACTTTTAAAATAATTCTGAAAAAATCACATAATATGATTTTTGCTCTTTGTTTGCTACTTCAATTAATTTGCTGGACCTCCAAAATTATTTTATATGATCAAATAAGGTGTACCGTTCCGAAGACGTGCCGTAGGCACGTGTCAACGGGCAAACCTAGTGTATATATATATATATATATAGAGAGAGAGAGAGAGAGAGAGAGAGAGAGAGAGAGAGAGAGAGAGAGAGAGAAATCTTCGGTTGCTCACTACTTTGGTGAGCACTCCGTGAGCACTCACGAAATAGAGCACCTATGACAAATCTGAACCGCTCATATTGTTCTATATACCTTAGATAGCCTCACAATAAAAAATCAAGTAATTTGAAGTTCATTTGCCCATGATTTACACCATTACAAAATTGTATGGCTGAAAATTCTAACAGCATGATGGATGGGCAAATGAACTTCAAATTACTTGATTTTTTATTGTTAGGCTATCTAAGGTATATAGAACAATATGAGCGGTTCGGATTTGTCATAGGTGCTCTAGTTCGTGAGTGCTCACCAAAAGTAGTGTGCAACCGAAGGGGACTCTATATATATATATATATATATATATATATACACACACACACACTATAATGGGGAAAGGCCTTAGTGTAATTTGTCCATCTACCGACCCATGCAACGCACGTGCATAACTATTGTAAATGAGGTTATAGATCAAATCCAAACTACGTCTGAATTTTTACTCTTAAAAAAAAGTATATTTATTAAGACGTGCATCGCACGTGTGTGTGTGTGGAGAGAGAGAGAGAGAGAGAAAAAAAAAAATAATTAAATAGATAATAAATAAATGATTTTTTTTTTTTGGGGGGGGGGGGGGGGGAATGTGTTTTGTGAGGTTAGATCTTGGCCTTTGATTTTGGGGGATTGAAGAAGGGCCACTTGATAGCTTTCTTTGTGTTTTATTATATAGATTATAGTGATGCCGACATAATAAAGATTGTAAAGTTATATCGGGAGGGTGTTTAACCTCACAACATAGATTGATGGTATTTGATGTTAAGATTGGGAAACACATATGTGCAAGAAAGGAGATTAGGAACTCAAGAATTAGGTGGTGGAACTTGAAGGGAGATAAACTGGAAGTTTTTAGTAATAAAGTCCTTAAATGAGCATCATGTAATTGGAAAGGTGAGACAAATATGATGTTGACTAAAATGGCTACGAAATTTCAAGGAAGATATTTGAAGAATCTAAAGCTAGAGGGTTGCTAAATAACAAAATATGGTGGTGACAAGAAGAACTCCAAAATATTGCGCGGAAAAAAGATCAACATTCAAAATATGACAAAAGAATAAAAATGAAGAGGATTTAGAGAGATATGAGATCGTTAGAAAAGAAAAAAGTGGTAAGAGATGCAAAAGAAAAAGCTTATGATAATTTTTACACAAAATTAGAAACAAAAGGAGTAAATAATATTTATAAGTTTGCTAAACAAAATGATAGAAAAATAAAAGATCTGGATACAATTAGGTGTATTAAGAGCGATGATTCAAGAGTCTTAGTAAAAGATGACGAAATTAAGGAAAGATGACGAAATTACTTTGAGAAGTTATTAAATGAAAAAGGTTGTGGGCAACTTAAATATAGAGGACTTGAGGGAGAGTCAAGAGCATATGTTTTTCCGTAGAATTAGAACCTCAGAGGTTCGAAATGCTATAGGAAGAATGAAAATAGGAAAAGCTTTAGGACCGGATTATATACCCATTGAAGTTTGGAAGTGTCTTGGGGATGTAGGAGTTGGTTGCCTAATAAAATTATTTAATTAAATTTTGAGGATTAAGAAGATGCTCGATGAATGGAGAAAAAGTATTTTAGTAACTATATATAAAAATAAAGAAGATATACAAAGTTGCTTATATTATTGAGGAATTAATTTAATGAGTTATACGATGAAAATTTGGGATAGAGTGATCGAACATAGATTGAGACTAGAAACTACAGTGTCTGAGAATTAGTTTGAGTTTATGTCTGGGAGGTCAACAATGGAAGCAACTTTGTATTGAGGAGACTTATGAAAAAATATAGGGAGAATAAAAAAGATCTACATATAATTTTTATAGATCTAAAAAAAAAACATATGATAAAGCCCCTAGAGACATAGTAGGGTGAGTGTTAAATAATAAAAGAGTAACTATCCGGTATATTGAGGTAAGGATATGTATGAAGGGGCAACGACCACAATTAGTACAACCATAGGAGAGACCAACGATTTCCCTATTACAGTAGGTTTTACACTAAGGTTCGATTTTAAGCTTATACCTCTTTACTTTGGTTATGGATTGACGCGAGGAATACAAGATGAGGTGCCTTGATGTATGCTTTTTACCGACGACATCGTTTTAGTGGACGAGACCAGAGCAGGAGTCAATGCTAAATTAGAATTGTAGAGAGAAACTTTGGGAGTTAGATGCTTTAGGATAAGCAGAACTAAAACAAAGTATATGAAGTGTAATTTTAGTGATATTCGGAACACAATAGAGGAAGTAGTGAAGCTTGATGGCCAAGAGATGCTTAAGAGAAACCGTTTCCGATATTTAAGTTCGATTATACAAAGAGATGGGGAGATTTGTGAAGATGTTGTATATATGATCCAAGTAGGGTGGCTTAAGTGGAGAAGTGTCAGTGGTGTTTTGTGTGACAAACGTATATTTTTGAAGTTGAAGGAAAAATTTTATAGGACGGCTGTTAGACCAGCAATGATGTATGAAGTAGAGTGTTGGGCAACAAAGAAACAACATGGCCAAAAAATGAGTGTAGCCGAGGTGAGGATGCTAAGATGAATGTATGGTAAAACAAAGAAGGATAGAATTAGAAACGAGTATATATGAGACATGCTAAAGGTAGCTCCAATCCAAGATAAGTTAAGAGAGAATCACCTCAGGTGGTTTGGACATGTTACACGTAGACCTAGCAGTGCCCCGTTAGAATGAGTGATTTGATAAGTATTGATGGTAGAGTTAAGGGTAGAGGAAGACCTAAACTAACTTGGGTGGAAACGGTGAAAAATGATATGATACCTTGTGACCTTATAGAAGATATTGTACTAAACCGGGCATAATGGAAAATCAGGATACATGTGGCGGACCCCAACTAGTTAGGAAAAAAGCTTTGTTGTTATTGTATTATAGTGATGCCGCTATTTTCAATAGTGGCATCAGTTATAATGATGCCGTTATTGGGAGTAACGACATCAGTTATAAGATGTTTTTTCTTGTATTTTTTTTCTTCAAGTCATAGAGCTGTTAAGTGAATGTGAGATGTACTGATGCCGTTATTTTCAATAGGGGCATCAAATTTATTTTTTAAGATGTCGCTATTGGCAACAACGACATAAAAGTAACATATGCAGTTATTGTCAATAGCGTTTTATATCGGCATTTTCAAAAGTGGGTGAGCGCGGAAAAAATTCCAAAGTTACGGACACACCACTGTTTAACCCATTTAAAAAGGACTCATCACGGGGTCTCTGAAATGTGATGCATTATTGGCCTTTTGCCTTCACATGATCAATGTGGATGTTGCAAAGCACATTTATAGTTTGGTTGTTCTTAATGTAGGTTATATTTCATATTTATTATATTTAAGAATCTTAATGTGCTACACATGAGTGGTTCAACCTTCAAATCTGTCCTTGGCAAAGGAGACCTGATAAATAAAAATCAAATCAAATTTGTCTTTACTTTTGTGTTTTGAAATTGGTTTAGTGAGTTATTTATGGCTCAGGTAAAGATTCTTGCTTAGTTAATTAACACAGTATGTAATGTAAAATCACATGAGAAGCAAAAAAGCGTACACTATAATTGGTTAGACGAGGCTGTCAGCTTTTATAACAACGTTCATCAAATTTCATATTATATACGAAGATGAAGGAATAAAGAATGGGAAAGGGTCATGCAACTAACCAACAGCAAAGTGGATGCTTATACTCAATAAATCCTCGTATTATTGAATTCATTAAGAAACCAAAAGTTAAATTTGCTTTCATATGAATACTTTGTTCTAAATAAGTTAATGCTCACATGTGAAGCTGATTTGTCTCGAACTCTTGATCTTTTTGGGAGATAACTTCATCTGAGGGTTAAGATACATCAAGATCACTCACTTCTTAATCAAAATTGGAGGAAAGGGTAGAGATTTATAGGGCAGGGTTTCCTTGCTTTAGACTGTAAAAGCTTTTAAGATCGTTATTTTTGGAGATTTCTATCACGGTTGCACTAAAATTGATAGATTAAATTACGCTAACGTTATTCTAATCTCAAAAAATCTGAGGTATTAAGGATGGCGATTTAAGACCGATTAGTCTACTGAACGGTTATTTAAGATCATTACCAAAATCATGGTGCAGAGGTTGTCTCCTCACATAAATGATGTGGTGGGAAAGTTCAGAGTGGCTTCGTCAAGGGGAGAGATATCATGGACAACGGTACATCTGGACATGAAATTGTCTTCAGAAGATGCAAGAAAAAAACATACGATTTTTTTGCTAAAACTAGATTTCGAAAAAGCGTACAAGTCAGTAGAATGAGATTGTGTGGAGGAGGTCCTACAGCCCAAATGAATTGGTCTGAAGTGGAGAATGTGGATTAGGAAGTGATGTTAGAGGAGGAAAATCTTTTATTTAGGTCAACGAGTTATTAGGAAAGAAAATTCGATGTCGTAGGGAACTCAGACAGGGAACCCTTTGTCTTCTCTTTTGTTCACCTTAATCGCGGACGTGTTGACAGAAATGATTAAGAGAGTTAGAAGAGCATGTTATTTGGGGTCTTGCAATAAAAGGTATACCTGTGATAATATCGATACTACAATACGCGGACAACACCTTATTGTTCGGTGCAGCGAAAGAAGTAGAAATTTTAGCTTTGAGGACTGTACTTAACTGTTTTGAGTCTTGGGTGGGTCTGAAAGTTAACCTCCACAAGAGCTGTGTTATCTTTCTTAGCGAAAATTTGTTCATCTCGATTGGTACAATCAAGAACTACTTTTGATGCGAGATAGCAGAATTTTCCTTGAAGTATCTTGGCATGCCCATTAGGTCAGGATCGATGCGAAGAGAGAATTGACAACCTCTGATAGAGAATGTAGAAAAGATATTGGCCGGATGGAAGCGACGATTTCTGTCGCTAGGTGGAACAGTTACGCTTACTAATTCAGCCCTAAGCAGTTTGCCAATGTACCTTATGTCAATCTACGAACTTTCTAAATGAGTTATTGGTCGAATTGACAAATGCAGGAGAAGATTATTGTGGAAAGGAGAAAACGAGGACTATAAAGATATTCACTTGGTTAATTGGGGTAGAGTTTGCATGGGAAAGAAATTTGGGGGATTAGGTATCCTAGATCTGGGTGACATGAACAAAGCATCGATGAGTAAGTGGTGGTAAAAAAGTTTCATGCTGTATCGGAGAAGGACGAAGTACAGATTTGGAGGGAGAAGTGAGCATTCCTCTGAAAAAGGATCGCAAAGGCGAGAGAGAATTTTCATGCTAATACAAGATGTGTGTTTGGCAACGAAAAAGATATACGATTCTGGAAAGATAAATGGTGTGGGAGAAACACACTTCAATTCATTTTTCCGGATATCGTTGGAGAAACAGCCAATGTTGAAATGCTTAGCAACGAGGTTTGGAGAAATGGTAAACTCAAGATTCATTTACGTGAGCAGCTAACTCAGGAATGTTTTCTTCAACTGCAAATACTGAAAGACTACATTAGGTTGGAGGGTAAGTACCTTAACAGAGCAGGCAATGAGAGAAGCTGGACTTTAAAGCCTAATGATACATTCACGGTGTCATCTATGTGCAAGTGGCTAAATGATGGAGAGATTAGAAGGAAGCTAGTTCAATCCAGAGAACCGATACACCAATGAAAGTGAAAGCTTTCATTTGGCTTGTTGCGAACGATGCATTTCTTTCAAAAGTCAACCTCCGCAAACGCTACCTGCAGTTGGATGTTAGGTGTTCGAGATGCCCCGTAGAAGATGATGACATTAATCACATTTTATTCACTTGTCCTATGACAATGTTAGCTTGGGAAGTAGTGTGCTTAGGCTTTGAGATATTTGAGTGTCAGAGCTCGACAATGGAGATTTGGGGTCAGTGGAGAGCGAGAATAGTCCGGAGGAGCTTAAAGAAGTTTGGAATATCTCCAATGCTGCTAAGTTATGGAGTTTATGCCTAGATCGTAATGAGTTGCGTTTTCGTAATCACAACAACAGATTTTCGGTCATGGTGCATAATTTTTTTTGCGTTTATTCATGCTTTGGCAAGTCAAGTAAATACGAATAGTAGAGTACGTATGAAGGACAGAGTATAGGCAGAGTAGAAGTTGTGGTGGGGGACGAGTTAGAGTTGTGATTGTATCTGTACAGTTTTTTGAGTGGTAGATACAATAGTAAAGTCTAGTTTTTTTGTAATTAGTCATACTTTGTTTTTTTAATTCATCATTAACGAAGCTCTGACGCGACGACGGACACCTTCATTCTAAAAGAAAAGTTTTTATGAAATTCTTTTTATGTTATATAAAATAAGCAATCATTATTCTCAGTAGTTTTTGACAAACTAGTGTTTTCTGCCATTGGATGTACCGCAAATCTTTTCAGATGTGTGCTATCTAATTTGATATTTTGGATCAACGAGTTTGGTTTAAATTTGTCCTAGAGGGGTTCCTTTCTTTTAGAATTTGTTTTAAATTTGCCCATTGGATGTACTGGGATCGTTTTGGATTGGAGATTTTGGTCCAACAAGTCATCGTGCAATTCATACAGTTAAAGGAGTAGTTGATTAGGCTTTAGAGGGATGAGTCTCGTTGAAATATGTTGTAAAAGTATATAATATATCAAATACTGTAGAACGTGCAATGCAATTATTTTTCTCTCTATAACATTAGTGTCATGCAGATATTTGTTGTCTAGATATTTAGTTATTCATTTCATTTATCTTTCGATGCAGAAATAATGAGCGCTTGCATACCAATTTCGAAATGGGTTTTTAACACGTGTACCCCTAACAAATAAGCTAATATCATATATGTCCCTCACAAACGAATATTATCATATTTACCCCTAACAATGTGAGCATTAACCATATATATCCGTTATTTTATAAGATAGTTGGGATTGAGATTGAGACTGAGATTGAGACTGAGATTGAGATTTTAGGTTTAGGGATGAAGTTGATAATGTGGCTGTGAGGTTTGAATATTATTTGTGGAGATGGATTCGGTTGAAGGTGGTGGTTGGGCAGCAGAAATACAGTGAAATTTGGTTGCAAGTAGGAATTGGTAATTGATAAAGAAGAAGATGATGAAACATCAAGAGAAATTTTTGCAGATCATTGTCGAAACTAAAAAGCATCCAGGCACCGGCATCCCATAATCGAATCCGACAGAAGGAAATACTACAATTGCAGACTTAATTCTAATCGAGTGTCAACTTGAGATGAATTTTAGATTGTTAGTGGCAAATGTGATAATATTCATTTGTGAGGGGTATATATGATATTAGCTTATTTGTTAGGGATATATATGTTAAAAACCCTTTCCAAATATAAAAGAAAACCTCCAATTACTGATAAGTGATAACCTTTGTACACACACCGCCAAAAAAATTATAAAAAAAAAAAAAAAAAAAACAGAAATCTGATTTTTTTTTTTTCCCTCTCTCAGGAATAAGTAACAGTAGCAACAATCGGGCGCCTTCTCATCGTCCCCCAAATCTTCCATTCTTTTTCGCATTTCCCCCCTCGAACTTTTAACATTATTCCTTCCAAAACTGGCAGACAAACAAAAAAGCTCTTTGATTGTTTTTGACAATTTCTGTCATTCCAAAACTGGAAACAAAAGCTTTTACCATTTCGGTCCAAATACTTATCTCCCTTCATTCAACTAACTAATAGCTGGCCGATGCGTACACCATCGAAAACCTCCGCCCTATTCTCGCACCCCGTCTTCTTACTCCTCTTCGGCGACGCCGACGAAACCTCCGCCGCTTCCCTCTTCACCGGCGAACCCCGTACCGCGTCTACCTCCGCCGAAATCCTCACCGGAAAATTCAATAGCGCACGTGACCCGCGCATGCGGAAAGCCGCCCTGTCGTACGCCAGCGCCGCGTCCTCCGCCGTCTCGAACGTCCCCAACCAAACCCTAGCCCCGTTCTTCGCCGGATCCCTAATCTCCGCCGCGAACTTCCCCCACGGCCTCCGCCTCACTCCTCTGTAGTGCTTCCCCTTCTCCGTCGCCGGACCAATCGGCGGCGATTCGATCAGCGGCTCAGAATTGACGGAGACTTGGGAGGTGACGTCAACGGTGGGTGTGGGGGACGGGGACGGGGACGGGGACCAGCCGTGGGAGAAGGCGTGGTGGAGGGTGCCGAAGACAACCATGTCGTCGGAGTCGTCGGCTTGGAAGGGGCAGTCCTGCCACGTGTCGGCAACGATGGTGTTGAAGCTAGAGCTACGGCTGTAGGCGGCGGAGGGCGGTAAGGTTACCGGAGGTAACTGGACGTCGTCTAAGAGGTACTGACGGACTGAATCGAGGAAAGTGAGATCAGATTCCTGATTCATTTTATTTTATGTTAAAGTTACTGACGGTGAATATAAGAGTGGGTGAGTGAGTGAGCGAGTGGAGTTGATTTGGCGAAAGGGGAATGTGGAGGCTTTATATAGAGGGAGAAGATATAGAGAGAGAAGTGAGAGGGAAGGCTGGGAAATTTTATGGGGAGATGTGTATAGTACTTGGTAACTCTTATTAGGTGAGGGTGGATGACGTGGTCTTGTGAAATTTCCACTTTGCATGCACGTGTGTTAATTAATTAAATGTAGAGTAATGTTACCTCCACTATCAATTTCACTACATTTCTCTTCACTATCTTAGGTGACACATTTTAATAAGTAGGGAAAGGTAGAATAGGTGAGAAAATTTTTCAATAGGAGTATGCCACCTAAGACAGTGAAGAGAATAATAGTGAAATTGGTAGCGGCTGAAGTATTACTCTTAAATGGAAGATGAGTAATGCAACACCCAGTATCAAAAGTACTAATAAAAGTTATTAGAGCATCCACAATCATTTTGCTATAATATATGGCAAAATGAGAAATAGCAAATAACAGCAAAAGTTTTGTTCGTCACAGTAGTTCGTTTCTCAATTTTTGAGTAAAAATTAATTTTTTAATCGGATTCGTTCCAAAAGTTATTTTTGATTAATTAAATAGTAATTAGTTATTAAATCGTAATTAATTTATTAATTATTGATTAAAATAATTCTAAATATTTATTAAATAGTTACTAATAGTGATTAGTGTGTTAATTAGTGGGTTTAAGTGTGAAAGTGACAACAAAAGCTTCAATCGGGTCATGTTTGTCCAATTTTGAGATCGATATGTCCCGTCCCGTTCCAATTTTTTATATTTAATTTCTTTTTATTGAGACGAAACAACATGTTCTATCTGATCTTAAAAAAAAAAGAAAAAAAATTCAGGACGAAACAATATGTTTCGTCCGATTAAAAATAAAAAATAAGGTCACCGATAATTTGAGAATCGCCAATTTATTTTTCAGATATGAGAACGCATTGTAGTTATTTTTTCAAAATATGACAAAATAGCAAACGACTGCAGACCAGTATTTCTTAAAAAATGAAAATTTGGCAAATATAGCAAACGATTGTGGATGCTCTTATAGAATAGATATAAAGTAGGTGGTATAAATCTCCATTAATAGTGTGCCACTTAGGACAGTGAAGAAGATAGTGGGTATAGCATTACCCATACTTATTATTTGTTGTTCTACCGTATTATTTAGGGATTAATTGAAACATTACAATAACTAGTCCAATCTAAGACGAGAAGGATCATAGGTATACTACTACATCTCTAATCTCTAATCTCTAATCTCTAATACTATAATGGGAGAACCCCTTAGTCAGTAACCCAACCCGTGGGTTACTTTGGTAAATATTTTCGAAAGTGGACCTGTTTGGTAAATATTTTCGAAAGTGGATCAGTTTGAAAATTATTTTCCTTTTACTTATGGACTACCTTGGGTAAATATTTTCGAAAGTGGACCTGTTTTGTAAATATTTTCGAAAGTGGATCGGTTTGGAAATTATTTTCTTTTTACCCTTTTCATTATCATTCAATTTTTTCCACGTGCACGTGTGCACGTGTATGATACTTGTAATACTATGAACGGAGATGCTAAAATATGGTCAAGAGGCCCACACTAGCGCAAATTCAAATCAACTCGACCAAGCTCAATATGTTAATGGTAGTAAGTAGGTAGAGCAATTATGCAGGCTTAGTTCAGACTAGATTACTCTGTATGCAGCGCAAGTGTCCCCTATTTTTCTCTCGTTTCAAAGCTTTTTAGTGCGGTGCGCTATTGACTATCTAGCATATAGTAAAATAATCACCTAAAAAAAAGGAAAGACAATGCTTTATTGTAAGAGAAGTGTAACTAACTTTAGCAAGTGCCATCTTGGTGCAGTGGTAAGTGCTTTTATTAGAGCATCTGTAGTCGTTGAATGTAAAAATATGAATATATGGATAAATGGAAATAAGAATTGCAGTTTTGCTGCATTCGTTCAAAGCTATATTTTAGCTAACGGCACATGAAGTGCCGACCAAAAAAAATTCAAGCCCTGGACGGACGGCACATGAAGTGCCGTCCAAGACATGAAGTGCCATTTTCCACTTTTCCGGAAATTACAAAAACATTTCAGTAATTACAAAAAAATTACAAAAAATTCCAAAAACATTTCAAAAATTGCAAAAAAAAATAAAAAATTGCAAAAAAAAAAAATCGAAAATTACAAAAACCTCCGGACGGCACTTCATGTGCCGTCCGAGGAATTTGGGCTGGATTTTTTTTTTCTTTTTCAAAGGACGGCACTTCATGTGCCGTCCGATGGGAGGGGGTGTTTTTTAATTGAAAAAAAAAAAAAAAAATCAAGGGACGGCAGTTGAAGTGCCGTTCGACGTGCCAAATTTTTTTTTTTTGGGTGCGACGGCACTCGAAGTGCCGTCGCTCAAATGTGGATAATTCTCAAATCGATTCTCATTTATAGCACACGACTGTAGCGATTTATCGATAAAATGGATATTTGGCAAACGAGTGCAGCACGTTCGTTTGCCAAATATCCATTTTATCGATATTTAGCAAACGACTACAGATGCTCTTAGTGAAAAAAAGATCACGAGTTTGAGCCTCTACTTTCACCAATTCCCTTATTATAGATGAGAGCGTGAGTATATGTTGTTATAGGCTTGTTTATATATATATATATATATATATATGGGAAAAAGGGGTACGAGCAACTTGCTCATTTAGTAAATAAGCAATTGATGATGTGGCATGCATATAATTGGAAAATTCTTAAAAGAGTTAGTTGTTCAATGTATCACATACATGCCATATAATCAATTGCTCATTTACTAAATGAGCAAGTTGCTCATATCCCTTTTACTCTCTCTCTCTATATATATATATGCTAAATATTTTAAGGGGTAGATTTCACTAAACCCTACCTAGTTTTTATGAGTTTGAAGAAACCCTACTCATATCTTTTTTTTTTGTGGTTTGGCATACTTTGTACAAAAGTCGTTGCGGTTTACCTTATTTTATCCAAAATCTTCCTACATTAGTGTTTTCCGGGGTTTTTGTGGTTTTTCTTTTTACCTAAAATACCCTTGATTGGTTATTTAGGCATTAGAGGGATTTTAATATATAATTTTCAAAAAAAATGGTGAACAGAGAGTCTATTTTTTAATAGGCCTAATAATTTTGAAACACAAAATCTATTTTTATTATAAAAACAAGAATAAATCTATTTATATGAAATTTGAGTCGTCCATCTTGTTTTAATTAGATCAACGGATTTAATCTTGGTCGTTCATCTGATCTATATAATGATTTGATCATGGCCGTTGATTACCCGATCCTATTAAAACTGGTCCAAACTTTCAAACTCATCTCAAAGGCCCATATATAAATAGGGCCCTCATTTTGTCCGATCTTTCTGTTAGATCCTGTATGCAAGGTAAATAATACAGAGGGGAGGGGGGATGAATAGTGTTATGTAAAAACTAAAAAATATTTAACTTTGAATCTACTGTTCAGTCCACTGGAAAGACAAACCAGTCGACTGAATCGACAGATAAAAAAAGAGTTTATCAAATAGAAGAACAACGAATCTGTAAGTCGACTTAATAAGACAATCAGTCAACTGATCAGACACAGATAAACTATAAAATGCAGCAAAATTAAAACTGCAAGTTAGAGAGATCAAACCACAGAGAATCAACGATGCTAACACAATGATATATCCTGGTTTGGTCCTTCCGACCTACGTCTAGTTTCCAAGCAACCCATTTGAGATTTCCCACTATTCTTGAAAAGATTTACAAGAATACCCTACGACCTTTTGCAACAACTATGCCAAATCCGTAAACATCTCTCACCACTAGAGAGAGCAAGACCCCACTCTATAAGCTAGAGTGAACACTGACTCTACTGCAAGAGTCCTTCTCTTCAACCAAGAGCACCACTCTCACAACCCGAGAGTGAACAACAAAGAAATAGAAAATTACAACACCTAGAGCCTTAATTTTTGAATGTGCTTTTTGTATTGAGGCTATAGGTCAACTTCTAATTGCAGTCTTGAACTTAATAATTGTTATACAAGACTGAGATTAGAGAACCAAGTCTAAGAGAATGAGAGTTCTTGAAAACTTTGAGTTCTTTTTCACAAATAAAAGCAAAGACTTGATTAAAGTATTGGGTAACATTTTCCAAAAGCAATCTGAACTCTATTTATAGAGTAAAAACTCCAAAGATGTTGGAAAATAATTAGCCAACTGCCATAAAATGGCATCAATGATTTGAATTCGAAAAATCAAATTTTAAACTTTCAGAAAACTAATAAAGTTGCTTGAACAGTCGACTGGGTTGCTAAAGAAGTCGACTGGTCAGAGCATGAGTAAGTTCAGTCTGTTTTGTACTCGAACAGTCGACTGCTTATCTAAGTAAGTCGACTAGTACTTTGACAGCTGAACTCATACAAGCTTGAATTTGACATTTTTGATTTGTAATAAACTTTATTTTAGTTTCTGGGGGATGTGTGAGTATGTGCATCAAGGCTATTACAAGATTCCTAAGCATACATATCAAAGATTACAATTTTGTACATCAATTTTCAAGACACTCTTGTAGCTTGTTCTTGAGCTGATCACTTTGAAAATCTTTGAAGCTTTGAATGATACTTGTCTTGTAGTTTGATCATGAGCCTTGAAAGCTTTGTGTACACACTGCAAGAGACATGTTTAGAACATATGTGTATCGTGTTGTAGTCATCAAAATCAAGAATTTACATTCTCCCCCTTATTGATGATGACAACTCAATAACTAAACAATATAGAATAGTAAATTTTAAAACAACACGATTCTCCTGAACATGACACACAGATGGATATGCAAATTTTACAATTTAAAGTTGCTCCCCCTAAATAAAATAAAACATGCACAAAATAATAAGATACACATACATAATCAAGCATGTACACAACCAAGCATTTAAAATTCCCCCCTTTGGCGTCAACAAAAATAGAGAGAAATAATCTAAAAGACCTAAAGAGAAGAGAACAGTTCTTTACCCAACAACAAAGAGAGACAGAGAAAATCTGATAAAACTCCGAGCAAAAACAATCGAGCTGCCAACTCCAATCCGCAATTGCGTGAGCAAAAGACACCCAAAAACCTTCACAGCAGCAGCCGCCTGGTCTTGATGAGGAAGAAGAGTCAAAAGTAAAAGGGGAAAGTGAAAAGAGGCTAGGGAATTTGCAAGATATTAAGGGTGGAGATTAAAAGAAAGGATGAATTGATGGTGTAGATCGCATAGAGAGTAAAAGTGGAACGGGTCGGGTCTAAGAAGAGCAAAAGAAACCCCCAAAAGTGATGATTCAGTTTAAAAAAATCTGAACACAGCCGCGACATTCGACTGGGATTGAGGGAAGTCGACTGAGGCGAGAGAAAAATAAATCCAATAATAAACAATTTATGAAGTATCGTCTGTCAACTGTGAAAGCAAGACAGTCGACCGCTCATTAAAAAAAAATCAAGAAAAGAAAACAAATACATAAGCTTGGTATAAGATGATCGAAAAACTAACTAAGTTGACTTAGACAAAAAAAAAATAAAAATATTTAGGAAATATCATGATATGAGCAAATTTCTAGTTCTCGTCTAAATTTGAAAAAATGTCTTTTTTCAATGGTTTGGTAAAAATATCTGCTATTTGTTATCAATGGAAATAAAATCCAATAAGATAACTCCTTTTAAAACATGATCACGTAGAAAATGATGTCGAATATCAATATGTTTCGTACGTGAATGTTGAACCGGATTTTTAGATAGATTAATGGCACTGGTATTGTCACACATTATAGAAGATTTTGAAAAAGAAATACCGTAATCTAAAAGAGTTTGTTTCATCCATAAGATTTGAGCACAAGCCAAACTTGCAGCAATATATTCAGCCTCTGTGGTAGATAGTGTAGCGCCCCAAATTTTCAATACGATATATCAGAAATACGTGACACAATTTCCAGCATCAACTTCAATTGCAATAGTAAATATAGCCAAAAACACAAATAATTTTTATTTCAACTTTTATTACATCACTTATTTACAAAACACAACAGAATAGAAAACACCTTTAATTACAATCTTTTCTTTTACAATACTTTCTTTTACAATTTACATAAGCTCAAACATCATTCTATCTCAAGCATCCAAGTCCAAAGCTATAAGCACCTACCTGTAAAATATGAGGCTAGAGATAATCCTAACCCCCAAAACTACAGGGGTCAGCCATAACGGTGTGAGTGACATAAAAAGAAAACAACACAAATAAAACGAAAAGCATAGAGTCATAAACAACATGTATTAACAACAAGAAATATATGAAATAAGAAATAACAATAAGTAAAGCATGAAAACATCAAGGAACATAAGATAGTAAATAGTAGAGCATGAAAAGAACAAGTGAAACTAGACTAAGTGTCAAGTGTAGGAAAACAGAAAAACAACATGCATAAAACCAAGTTAAGAAACATCAATGCTATATGCCGACTCTCTAATGCATACTTGTCGGATTCTATGCATTCCATACTACATAGGTCCGGTGCAAGCCCTTTACGATATCCACTTTATAGGGTTAAATCCCTCGTTATGCAACTAATCCTACTGCGGTGATGGAAACAAGATCCAGAATACTCTGCGAATAGGCACCATAGCCCTCGACGCGCAAGCATCATGTAAGAATAGCTCTAAAATTGGAGAATCACCTCCCAACCGTGTACCCCACGAATAGGCTTGCGAGGCCCTCGACATGCAATACACCGAGTACATCCCGTGAATAGGCCCGCCGACCCTCGACATGCGAATACACCCTGCATGCTCCGTAAATAGGCCTGTAGATCCTCGACACTCGAATATACAAATGTCCTCTCGAGACAGAACACAAACAGTCCTGGAACGCATCCGTTGGACTAAACAGACCAAGAGCATATACTCATGTTTTTCAAGTTCCATCACATCTCCACTAGTGCCTGTCCGTAAGTTGATTATTATTAAAACACAAAAATCCTCATCTCTAGAGTTAGTGTATCCTGCTGGACTTAATTTCTCAACAACAAACCCAAGACCCCGCAGGTCTAAATCAACAATTCTCAACTGTCGGTTTATAAGACTCCCGCTCAACTCCTAGAGAAACACAACCTATCCATCAAGACCAAAACTTTCAATAAAACTCACAAATCCATCGTCAAAACGATTATATGAAGAAACTTTTTAAATCAACAAAAATCCAATTCTTATATAAAATTTCAGAATCCAAATAAATATTAAATCTGTTAAATAACTGAAAATCATATTTTTAAGTTGTAGAATATCACAAAACGTCAATTTCTTTGAAAACACGTATAACTCAAATAAGGTCCAAAAGAATACATTTAAAGCTCCAATATAAATCTCGGTAAAACCTTTTTAATCTGTAGCAACACATCTTTTTTTTAAAAAAACAATATAATATTGAAGGAACAATCGATCAAAAGAAGCATCAGAAAACTCAAGAAAACATCAGTCAGAGCGGTAGTAGTCGACTTCATAGGGTAATCAGTCGACTGTCCCGCATGAAATCCAAACTCAAGAAAACATAAAATCAGAGCAGTGGCAGTCGACTGTCCCGCATGGAAATCCAATACATCAAGAAAACACAAATCTGAGCAGTAGCAGTCGACTGTGTAATCTGGACAGTCACTGTCCCGCAGGAAAATCCAACACTTAAAGAAAACATTAATTCAGAGCAGAGACAGTCGACTGTATAAGGTAGTCAGTCGATTGTCTCGCAGGAAAATTCGAGACTCAGGAAAATACTTCAGCTAGGACCCCGACAGTTGACTGTCGACATTGGTCTGTCGACTGTCAGACCTCTAGACTGCAGTTTAAAGGTTGTGCATGTTTTAACCGATACACGATTCCACTTTGTAAAATCACAAATTTGAATAAATAATTTCCTGAGATAATTAATTGTGACTTGTATAACATATAGGAGTTATTATAACACATCAAAACATATCAAGATTTCGAAATAGGAGTTTTACCAGAAAATCTTCCAAAATAACATCTTATATACATATATGTTCGAATACGAATTTTTAACATCAGTTTAGACTTCAAAAATCCATCAATAAGAGTAGTGAAGAGTTTAACTATCTTAGAATCAAAACAATTGAAATCCAATCAAAACTCCATCAAAACACACGAAAACCCAATTTATTCGAAAACAACGAAATGAAAGATATGTACACATGTTTGTGCACCAAGAATACTTCAAAACTCATTAATTAGAAATAGTGAAATATTTAGATTTAATCTCAGTACTAAAACCAATCATGTCCAATTGAAAACTTCTCAAAACTTCACAAAATCACAAAATTCTCAAATTGATCATAATGCATAGATCCAAATCTAAACCCCTTTCTCAAAACTCCACGACTTAATTCTTAGATCCAAAAGCCCTTAAACTCATCCACAATCATTCACAATAATTTGTCCATGCATATGAGCAATTATAACAATCCATAATCAAGTTTCTACTCAACGAAAAGCCCCTAAATAGAGTTTATGCATTTATACACAAGGTAATCTTTTTGTCCACTTTTATGCAATATCATCATACAACACATCATGATAAGTTAAAACAACAAGTATATGAAGGAAAGCATCGTACTCATGATTTCTATTCAGTTCTTTAACAATCTCAAGTCAACAAATTAGGGGTCCAATTATCAACAATATAGTTCATGAAAGGATTCACTTTTAATTCATCTACTCAACAAAACTTCACATATCATCATGCAAACTCCTAGCATGCTTTCTAACGGATAGATCATCACATACAACATTCATAAAACAAAACAAAACAAAACATGTCACTCACCTTGTTGAAGAGATCAAACAACGATAATAAAGCAATACGAAAAATCCCTCATTCGCAAGAAATCCAAGATCTTCTCTTTAAACTCCAAGAAATAATAATAATAAAATCCCTTGTGTTGTGCAGCAAAAGATGGCTGCACTCCACCTTTTAAATAGGCCGAAATATAGGTTTTAGGGTTTTGAACACATTTGCAAAAATACTTCTTTTAAAACACATCTTTACATATATAGATCCATATACTTGGAAACTTGATAAAACCAATTTATTTGAGATTAAAAACAAAAACAACCATCATAAAGTCAGCCGAAACTGTTTAAAAAGCTCAGAAAAACAAATTTACACTTTTACCCCTCTAAATGGCAAATTTGCAAAAAGATCCTTTTTTAAACCAAAACTTGTAAAATAAACAAAATTTATTAAAACAAAAAGTAAACTCTTTACCTCAGAGTCGACTAGGCATCATACCCAGCCCAAAAATCTAAAAATTTGGAGTTTTTACTCCAAGTGGTAATTTTGCACAAAAATCGCTCTTTTTGTGATATTTGCAAATAGGTCCAATAAATATAAGAAAAATCCAGAAAATTCACATTTAATATCTAATAATAAATAATGATTTTCCACAAAATAGTTTTTAACTTTGAACTTCCCAAGAAAATATTTGCATGTGTTTTGCACGTGTAAAAAGATAAATCTTCAGAAAAATGTTTATTAAATCACCAAAAATTATTTCAGTTCATTTATTAATCTTAAAAACATTAAAAACCTGGGGTATTATAGATAGGGATACATAATTTTGCTTTTTACTACACCAAGATACTAGGGAATGTACAGGTTTCGCTAGTACTTTTGCGGTCAGTTTTACTTCCAGCAAAATCAGCATCACTATAAGAAGTAACTGAAAATTATTGGTGCGAGGATAAAATAAACCATATTCAGATGTGCCTTTAATATATCTTAAAATTCGTATCACTGCTTTTAAGTGAGATTCTTTTGGATCAGACTGATATCTAGCACACAAACATACTCTAAACATAATATCTGGTATACTAGTAGTTATATATAAGAGTGAGCCAATCATACCTCGATAGAGCTTTTGATCGACACTCTTACCTAATTCATCTTTTGTCAAGTGTAGTAGTAGTAGCCATAGGTGTGGTCTTACTACTAGTGCCATCCATGCCAAATCATTTGAGTAATTCCTTAGCATATTTTCCTTGATTAATAAATATGCCATTTTTGAACTGTTTTATTGGAAGCCCAAGGAAGTAATTGAGTTCACCCATGTGACTCATCTCAAACTCATTTTGCATGGTAGTAGCAAACTCTTGACATAGATTACTGTTAGTTGATCCAAAAATTATGTCATCTACATAAATCTGTGTGATTAATATGTCTGATTTTATTTTTCTAATAAACAATTTAGTGTCTACTTTACCAATTTCAAACCCTGTTTCTAAAAAAAAGTTTTTAGACGATCATATCAAGCACGAGGTGCTTGTTTAAGACCATATAAAGTATTTTTTATATTGTTCATGTTCGAAACCTGATGGTTGCTTAACATAAACATCCTCCTTAGTGAAACCGTTTAAGAAAGCACTTTTAACATCCATTTGGAAAAGTGTGAAATTCATAAAACATGCAAAAGATAACAAAATTCTTATGGATTCTAGTCTAGCAACAGGAGCATATGTTTCATCAAAATCAATTCATTCTTCTTGGTTATATCCTTGAGCAACTAGTCTAGCCTTGTTCCTAACAACTTGTCCTGATTCATCTAACTTATTTTTAAATACCCATTTGATACCAATAATAGTATGATTATGGGGTTGTGGAACTAAATCCCATACATCAATCCTTACAAATTGGTTAAGTTCATCTTGCATAACATTCAACCAAAATTCATTCCCACATGCTTCTTGAATATTTTTTGGTTCAAAATTCGATAAGAAGGCAGCATGAGAAATCATATTAAAGTGTGATCTTGTTTGAATACCATGTGAGATGTCACCAATAACTAACTCATGAGGATGATCTCGAATTTCAACAAATGACTTTGGTAAAGTTGGAGTTATCTCTACAGGATCAGTCGTCTTAATGAACCCATTAGCCGAATGATTCAACACAGCAGTCGACTTATCTAGAGTAATTTGCTCAAGTGATTTAACAATATTATCTAGTGGTGAAGATTCAATTTCATCATCTTGAATAACACTAGATGAAGGTAAAGATTCATCAAAATAAACATGCATAGATTCTTCAATGGTCATAGATGACTTATTGAAAATTCTATAAGCCTTACTCCTATTTGAATATCGAATGAAGATACCTTCATTAGATCTAGCATCAAATTCATCTAAGTTATCTTTTGTGTTTAATATCAAACACTTACAACCAAATACTTTAAAGTAAGAAACTTTAGGAATACGTTCAAAAAACGACTCAAAACAAGTATTCTTAAGCTTTGACCTAATTAGTATTCTATTTAAGACATAACATGCTGTAGAAATAGCTTCAGCCCAGAAGTATTTAGGTAAATTATTTTCAACAAGCATGGTACGTGCACATTCTTGCAAAGTCCTATTTTTTCTTTCAACCACTCCATTTTGTGGTGAAGCTCTAGGAAATGCAAAAGTATGTGTTATATCATTCTTGTTGCAATATTCTGAAAATGTTTCATTCTCAACTTCTCCACCATGATCACTTCTAATAGTGACTATGGTTAGAAATTTTTGATTTTGAACACGTTTACAGATATTTGCAAATTCTTCAAAAGCTTCGTTTTTATGTCTTCAAAAAATACCCATGTAAACCTTGAATAATCATTGACTAAAACAAATACATATATACTTTTATTTAAGAAAGCAACTCTAGTAGGACCAAATAAATCCAAATGGATCAATTCGAGAGGCCTACTAGTAGAAATCATTTTCTTTGTTTTAAAAGTGGATTTTACTTGTTTCCCTAGCTGACATGCATCGCACACTTTATCTTTCTTAAAAGATAATGTAGGCAATCCTTTAACTAGGTTATTCTTAGAGAGTTTAGCGATATTTTTTATGTTTACATGTCCAAATCTTTTATGCCAAAGCCAAGAATCGTTGTTCGAGGCAACTAAACAAAAATCATCCGAAAACTCATTTGTTTTAAAACAAAGTTCATATATGTTATTTTTTCTAATATCTTGAAAAATCACATTTTTCAAAGAAGAATCATAAATCAAGCATGCATCTTTTTTCAAATACTATCTTATAACTCTTATCACATAATTGACTAATGTTTAACAGGTTATGCTTTAAACCACTAACTAAGAATACATCTTCAATAATAGGAGTAGTATTCTTATCAACCATGCCTATTCCGATGACTTTTCCTTTGATATTGTCACCAAATGTAATGGTTCCTCCATCTATATCTTGAATGGAAGAGAGCAAGTTTGCATGGCCATTCATGCGTTTAGAATATCCATTGTCAAGTATAAATCATTCCCTTTTAGGTACCTACAAAATATTATTTGTGATTATGGTATCCTTTTCATTGGGTCTGAGAAAGATTAGTGCAGGTCTAAAATTAACAGAATTACAAACATTATTTACAAAATGAGTTTATATAAGAAATTCTTTCATTTAGACACAGATTAACTGGAACCCAAATATTTTTACACTGTCCAGTCGACTTATTTAAATCCATCAGTCGACTATTTTGTGTCTTCAGTCGACTGGGAGGTGAAAGTCGACTTATATGAGGCTGTTGTCTTTTCGAATAAGACTTCATTCTTCTGGACATGCGACTTATTTAAGAATCCAGTCGACTGGTCTTTTCGAAATACTTTCCATTTTCATGATTAAAAAGAATTTTTGGCTTTTCAAAGAAGTTATATAACTTATTCTTTACACTAGAACCAGAATAAAGCTTGTTATTACTAGTGTTGTTAGATGAATGACATTTTTCAAGAATTTTTTGAAAACCAAGTCCAAATCTTTTATTAGACTGAAATTGATTTTGCAGAACTTCATTTAAATTCTCTTTTCCCTTATTGAACTTAGATACATTCTTAGATATCTCTTCATAATTCTTTTTTAGAGATATAAGATCTATATCGAAGTTGGAAATCGAGAAGTTAAAGACTTGACTTCAACTTGTAAATCAAGATTTTCTTGAGAAATAGTTTGATTAACTTTTTCTAGATTTTTACCTTTTATTTCAGCTTTTTTAATTCTTGAAAATTTTTATTAAAAGCTTCTAACAAATCACTAGAATCTATATTATCACTTACATCGCTTTGATTTGCCATGAAGCACATGTTTGCAACTTCATTAGATTCATCATTTTCTTCTTTCGAAGATGAATCACTATCATCCCACATTGCTTGATAGTCCTTCTTGTTTTTCATGTACTTGTTCTTGGTAAATTTGTCTTTCTTGAAGTTTGAAACTTTGCCTTTAGACTTTGCATTCTCCAATATACAGTCTTTCTTCATGTGACCTATCTTATTGCATTTGAAACAAGTAGAAGGTTCATTAGTATCCTTTAATCTTGAATTAAATTAACCTTTGCGAAGGAATTTTTTGAATTTTCTTGTGAACATAGCCATTTCTTCTTCTTCATCATCTTCATCATCTTCTGATTCAGACATTACCTTAAAAGCGAGAGTTTTTGTTTTTGGCTTGTTTCGGTTCTAAGTCCTTCTTGCGCTCCTCTAATTGTACTTCATAAGCCATTAGATTTCCAACAAGATTTTCAAGCGAAAGTTGTGTTAAATCATTGACTTCTTCAATTGCGGTAGTCTTCTTTTTCCATTCAGGGGTAAGAGCACGAAGAACCTTTCTCACCATCTCTGCTTGCGTATATATTTTGTCAAGAGCCAAAAGGGAGTTTGTGATGTCGGTGAATCTTGTTATCATCTCCGATACACTTTCATTCTCCTTCATTCGGAACATCTCGAACCTTGAAACAAGAACAGAAATTTTAGATTCCTTGACCTTATTTGTGCCTTCATGTGTTACCTCAAGAGTATGCCATATTTGGAATGCCGTTGTTGTAGTTGACACACGGTTGAATTCTTTTTTGGTAAGTGCACAAAAGATGACATTCATCGCCTTTGCATTGTTCATGGTTTCACTCTTCATATCGTCATTCCATTGAGCATAAGGAAGAGAAGGCAATGTATACTCCATCACAGTCATGTTCCAAATTTCATAGTTGATGCATTATAAGTAAATCTTCATTCTACATTTTCAGTAGTTGTAGTTTGTTCCATCAAAGAGCGGCGACCTTGTGTAGATTGACCTTCGTGGTATTGATTCGCATTTGAAAAAAGAAGTATATTCTATTGCGATTAACCAGGCTCTGATACCAAGTGTTGGATCCTGTATGTAAGGCAAATAACACTAGTTTAGGGGGGGGGGGGGTGAATAGTGTTATGTAAAAACTAAAAAATATTTAACTTTGAAACTACTGTTCAGTCAACTAAATCGACAGATAAAAATAGAGTTTATTAAATAGAAGAACAGCGAATCTGTAAGTCGATTTAATAGGACAATCAATCGACTAATCAGACACTGATAAACTATAAAATACAGCGAAATTAAAATTGCAAGTTAGAGAGATCAAACCACAGAGAATCAACAACGCAAACACAGTGATTTATCCTGGTTCGATCCTCCCGACCTACGTCCAGTCCCCAAGCAACCCACTTGAGATTTTTCACTATTCTTGAAAAGATTTACAAGAATATCCTATGACCTTTTGGCAACAACTATGCCAAATTCGTAGACCTTTCTCACCACTAGAGAGAGCAAGACCCCAGTTTACAACCTAGGGTGAACATTGACTCCACACCAAGAGTCATTCTCTCCAACCGAGAGGACTACTCTCACAACCTGAGAGTGAACAAAAAAGAAATAGAAAATTACAACACATAGAGTCTTGATTTTTGAATGTGTTTTTTGTATTGAGGCTATAGGTTAACTTCTAATCGTAGTCCTAAACTTAATCGTTGTTATACAAGACTGAGATTAGAAAACCAAGTCTAAGAGAATGAGAGTTCTTGAAAACTTTGAGTTCTTTTTCACAAATAAAGGCAAAGACTTGATTAAAGCATTGGGTAACCTTTTCCAAGTGCAATCTGAACTCTATTTATAGAGTAAAGACTCCAAAGACATTGGAAAATAATTAGCCAACTGCCATAAAACGGCAGAAATGATTTGAATTCGAAAATCAAATTTTAAACTTTCAGAAAACTATCAAAGTTGCTCGAACAGTCGACTGGGTTGCCAAAGAAGTCGACTGGTCAGAGCATGAGTAAGTTCAGTCTGTTTTGTACTCGAACAGTCGACTGCTTATCTAAGTAAGTCGACTCGTACTTTGATAGCTGAACTCATACAAGCTTGAATTTGATATTTTTGATTTTTAATAAACTTTATTTTAGTTTCTAGGGGATGTGTGAATGTGCGCATCAAAGCTATTACAAGATTCCTAAGCATACATATCAAAGATTACAATTTTGTACATCAATTTTCAAGACACTCTTGTAACTTGTTTTTGAGCTGATCACTTTGAAAATCTTTGAAGCTTTGAATGATACTTGTCTTGTAGCTTGATCTTGAGCCTTGAAAGCTTTGTGTACACACTGCAAGAGGCATGTTTAGAACATATGTGTATCGTGTTGTAGTCATCAAAATCAAAAATCTACACTTTCTTCTCCCTCTTCCCCAACCGTCCTCTTCATCTAAGATTTTATGATGGCTATGGTTTCTACAATTTCTTCATAATCCGCGCCATGGCCGACAAAATCAACCAACCTGACAACTTCAATTTTACTGATCTCATCTCCATCCTCCTCAACCTTTCTATCGGTGACCTTCCCCACCTCCTCCATCTCTCCGGATCTTCCTCCATTTTGTTTAACTGTTATGCTTTGATTTCCGTGTTGTTGATAGGTTAGAGCAACGAGGAGAGAGCTGGCCTTGTTAGTGCTCTCAAGGTTTGTTTTGATGACCAATTGTGTTAGGGTTTTATAGGGGTTTCTTGATTTTTGGTGGTGCTTTAATTTTCGTGCTATGTTTTAGTGGTTGTAGAGTAAATTGCAGAGCTTGTCTGGGGGGCAGGTGGTAGACGTGCTATAGAGTCTGAGTCCATGTCGAGTTCTTGAGGGAGATTCAGGTTCTTTCTATTGGTTGTGATTTTTTGTTTGTTTGTTGATTTAGTGTTGATTTGTTTAGTGTAGATCATTTAAATGAAAATGATTGCAAGTTAGGATATGTGGAGCTTTGTAACCTGAGTCTATATGTATTGAGATTGTATTGAGATAATACAAGAGTTTGTTCAGATGAGTCCTCTGAATTTATGCACACATTGTTTTGTCAAAATGCTTGTGTAGCTGAACTTGCACCATGGTTGCTCGCTACAAGAATTTTAACTTGAACAAGTAATCGAAGGTTTCCATTTTCAATTCTCGTCAGTAAATTAAAGTGATTATAACGGCATATGCATCTTCACTGTTTTTCTGTTTTGGAAAAATTTAGCAAGAAATTAACCTGTTGTTGTATGGTTTTAGTGGACTTCATCTTGTCTATAAGTTTTGTTCGCTTATTATGTCAACTTATATCAGCAAGCTTTTTTTTTGTCCGAATCTATAAAATATTTTGGGGTAGGTTTACTGAAATTTACCCTTTATTCTTTCTGGGAGATAAATTATAACTGAACTGATATAAACTTACATTTGCCTTTTGAATTGCAGTCGGAAAGGATCATTTCCCGCTTTTTATGGTTGGAGGTGTACTTAATGCTGGGAAGGAAGTCATAAGCCGTATCTCCAACGTTTACCCATGGGTGAAACCTGTTCGACATGAGGTGGGTAAAGATAACATAACTTCTTCTCTTATTTTCTCTCCTTGTTAAAAAGTTATTTTGGGCAAAGGTGAGAAATCCCCATCTTTCAATAAAAATGGGACAAACTTTTTCATGGCTTGGTGTAAAAATGAGGTTGCTTAGGCTTATTAATTTCGTTTTAGCTGACATGTTTACAATCTACTGCTATTCGTGTAACATGTTTTATAAGGAGTTGGCAATTCATATGCTAGAACTTAATTTTTTTCACTATACTGTCAAATCCAGTCTTCATGTTTTATTTTGTGAATTAGGATAAGTAGACTTAATTTTATCATAGTTAAGTCACACTGTAGACTTTGATGGAATATGGAATTCCATAAGCTGTTCATTAGATTGATACAAACCATTGTTTAGATTTCACATGTTGTTAGAGAGCCATGCTGCGACGATGCACTTGTCTTTGTGATTCACAAATGTTTGAAAGGTCTTTATGGAGTAAGAATCCATGACTGTCTTCTCTCCTTCAATGCTAATTAGATGTAGCAACAAAAAAGGAAATGCTGCACCGTTGCAAGGTATCTCAATTTCCATGATTGATGGATGTTTTACTTTGTATTTAATGTTTGCATCCTTTACTATGAATGAATATATTATCGCTTTTCAACTTATATTATGAGATTGTGAAATTAAAAATTGAGGTTATCATGTGGGAAATATGCAAATTATTTAGAAAGATATGCCTCTTCAAAATTTAGATATAGGGTTCCGTCAATACCCTTTAGATATATGAATATCTCTTGACAAATTAAGGATAACTCGAAAACAATTTGAAAGTTATGTATATATTCAAGGTTTGTGACTTAACCATTTGCATGAAGCGGACTTGTAAATTTGCTTTGTTAGAGTGTAATTTATGTTGGAAGCTTAAATAACTTATATTAACAGCTTGCACACTCTAAACAGAGAATCTAAATGGTCTGAATAGTGAAAAGGAGAGAAAACATGCTTAAATAGATTACAATGATTAATTTTCAAAATTCATGACACTTAAAATACTAGCCGCTAGAAAACAAACAATAAATATATAATTTGTTGGGAGCATAGAAGTGAACTTCTATACCTATTAAATTGGCTTAGAAGATTTTTTTTAAAGAACTCATGCAACATATATTAGTGATAATAGTTCTTACTTAATAAGATCTATCCAACTTTGAAAATCAACCAAATAGAAAAGATCAATACAAAATTATCCATAGTTGCAAAGGACAAACTAGTTTTTGTCAAACTTATTTGTTGGATCTCTTTAATTATTTCTATTATGTAGTATGTATATCTTGAGATGTTAGGTGCAACTTGGATGTTATTGAGGGTAGAGGACTTCTTATATTTGTAATATGATTGTGGACATCTTTTTCATTTGTTTTCCCTAGAGAAATACTTATTGACCCTAAATTCAAATATTAGATTTGCTATACTATTTAATATTTTCAATATGTATATGTGTCTATATTTTTATAAAATACATTTTTTTTTCTAATTATTCGAATTCTTTTTTTCATCAACAGGTAGCACTAGAATAAAGATAAATCCAAAATATACCTTAAATAATTTATTTTATATATTTTATTCTAGAATTGATGTCTTTTGAAATATTATTTATTTATCGGGAATCTTTTTTGAAAATTATTTGTAAAGCATGTCATCAAATTTCATTGAACAATAATACCTTGAAATTAACTGAAAAAAGAAAAGTAATGAATGTGGAAGAAGGAAAAGTGTGAAACTAACATCTATTATTGATTGTTTTCGTTATTCGTACTTCAATCAAATATACAAAAAATGATTAATTATGAATACATTATTTCAGATATGTATTCAAATCATAACAAAAGACATGAGTGCATAAGCATATTTTGCTTTGTTTAATGAGGAAATACGATGCATCATTGGCTGCGAAAAACTTGGAATAGATTAAGAACAAGATATAATATCGAAAGTTAATTACTTAATATAAAAATTTAGTGATTGGTGCATTTAATTAATTTATTGATCATCTTGACTTGAATTTTCTCAATGAATTTTTATAATTTTATGCATATCCCATGTTCCGTCAGTTCACATTTGTAGGAGTTTCTGTGATTGATTTTCTCCATAATATAAAATATGTTAAAACATTGAACTGGCATGTGCACCAAGTCACTTGGTGCACGACAAATTTTCAACTAGTTTTGAGTGCACACGGAGTGCACACAATGGCTTCCGTTGTGCACTAGCCATGGTGTGCACTCTGTGTGCACTCCGCCTTCAGTCCTTTGTATTGACAATCCGAACCGTTCACATTGATCTACACGTCTAAATTAATCCAAATATTTAAAATCAAGTTATTTAAAATTCATTTGCCCATTCATCATGTCATTATAAAAAAAACAATATTCAACCATACAATTTTGTAACACTTCAATGCATGGGCAAATGAATTTTAAATAACTTGATTTTATATATTTGTACTAATTTAAACGTGTAGATCAATGTAAACAGTTCAGAACGTCGATACGAAGACCCGAAGGCCGAGTGCACACTATGACTAGTGCTCAACGATATATATATATATATATATATATATATATATATATAGAGAGAGAGAGAGAGAGAGAGAGAGAGAGAGAGAGTCTTCTTCCGTTGCAAACGGGTCTTGTGCATAGACCCGTGCGAATTTTGATCTGGACCGTTGGATCAAAGATCCAACGGTCCAGATAAATTTTTATTAAAATTTGCCTTAACCCGTCGTTGGGAAGGACGGGTTAAGTCTAAATTTTATTTTAAAAAATAGCCTTAACCCGTCCTTCCCAAGAACGGATTAAGGCAATCTATATTCATTTGTATTTGTATTCAGATCGTCTTCTTCGACGATTTCTCTCTCGCTCTTTCTTCTTTCTTCGACGAACCCAAAACGGAAAAAACCCCAATCCTTGGTCTAAACCCAAATTAGCCCTCTTCCGTCCACTCCCCCTCCTCTCTCCCAATATCTACTCCAAAGTTTGAAACCCTACTCTCTCATCCCCTCTTCGAAACGAAATCGAAACCCTAGTTCTCCTCCAAATTGATTCTTTTGCTTCATTTGGACCTATTTTGTAAGGTATAGACAATTTCTTGACCTCAGTAATCTATATTTGTGTTTATTTTTTAATTTGTGTATAGTAAATAATTTAGAAAGTGGAAAAAAATTAATTTGCCTTAGTAGATTTTAGATGTAGAATTGGGTTGACTTTAACTATATTCAATTGCCGAATTTTTTTGCTTGCGTTAGTAATTTGTAGAACTAGAATCGTATATACGAAATTAGTTTGAAAATTTTCAGTGCGGTTATGGTTGAAAACCCTGCAAACGACCGTAAAAAATACGAAACTTTGCGAGTAGGTTGGTCTCACGTAGTACAAGCCATCCCAAGTTGTAGAAGTGAGTTTTGACTCACGGTTCGAGAGATACGGTCGCGTATCGCTTTCGGTTGGAAAAAACCAAGTAAAGCGGTACATGACCGTATCTCGCAAACCGTGACTCGAAACTCGCTTCTACAAGTTTGGGTGGCTTGCCCTACGTGAATTCGACCAAGTTGGAAAGTTTTATAATTTTTTGATGCCGTTTGTGCGGTTTTCTCAAGTTCCTCGCTTGAGAATTTTTTGACTTAGAATTTTGTAAGTGCGGTTAGATTAGATTAGAAAACCCTTCAAACGATATCCAAAAAATTTGAAACTTTGCTAGTTGGTTGTTGTCCCCTATGAGAAGCCAACCCAACTTGTAGAAGTGAGTTTCGACTCACGGTTCGAGAGATACGGCCGCGTATCGCTTTCGGTTGAAAAAACCAAGTAAAACGGTACACGGCCGTATCTCGCAAACCGTGACTCGAAACCCGCTTCTACAAGTTCGGGTCGCTTGCGCTACGTGAATTTGACCAAGTCGAAAAGTTTTATAATTTTCGGATTTCGTTTGTGCGGTTTTCTGAAGTTCCTCGCATGAGAAGTTTTTGACTTAGAATTTTGTAAGTGCGGTTTGAGTTGAAAACCCTTCAAACGATATCCAAAAAATTTGAAACTTTGCTAGTTAGATGATCTCATGTAGCACAAGCAACCAGAACTTGTATAAGTCAATTTTGACTCACGGTTAGAGAGATACGGCCGTGTATCGCTTTCGGCTGATAAGAAGCCAAATAAAGTGATACACGGTCGTATCTCTCTAACCGTGAGTCGAAACTCACTTGTACAAGTTGGGGTGATTTGCGCTACGTGAATTCAGGCATGGTGCACTGATGTAATAATTTTGGATGCCGTTTGTGCAGTTTTGTGACGTTCCTAACATTAGAAGATAGTGAATTAGAAAATTTTAATTACGGTTAGATTAGAAAACCCTTCAAACGACCTCCAAAAAATACGAAACTTTGCGAATAGGATGATGTCATGTAGCACGAGCAACCCGCACTTGTATAAGTCAATTTGGACTCACGGTTAGATAGAAACGGCCGTGTATCGTTTTCGGTTGAAAAAAACCCAAATAAAGTGATACACGGCCGTATTTCTCGAACCGTTAGTCAAAACAGACTTGTACAAGTTGTGGTGACTTGCGCTACGTGAATTCAAGCAAGGTGCAAAGTTTTATTAATTTTGGATGCTGTTTGTGCCGTTCTGTCACGTTCTTCGCATTAGAAGTTAGTGACTTAGAATTTTTTAAGTGCGGTTAGATTAGAAAACCCTTCAAACGACCTCCAAAAAATACGAAACTTTGCGAGTAGGATGATCTCATGTAGCACAAGCAACCCCAATTTGTAAAAGTGAGTTTCGATTAAGTATCCGAGAGCTACAATCGTGTGTCGCTTTTGGTTATAAAAATACCAAATACAACGGTTTAGTACCCCTAACTGTTCTCCTTTTCACGGTTTCTTAGGTATGGACAGTTTTGAAGGAAGTTCTGTTGTCGGAGAGAAATTTGTTCGTTCACAAAAAATTGGCGAGTTTCTTCCTCATGTTGACGAGCACCTAAAACCGAAGATTGGTATGATATTTCCCACTCTTGAGGAAGCGAAAAAATTTTATTCATCATATTGCAAATGTGCGAAATTCTCTATGCGTAAGGGTGGAATTAAATACAAGGAAAACGATGTAGTGGATAAATCATATGTTTGTAATAAAGCCGGGGAGTCACCGAATAATCATAATGAAGCTAGACGAGGAACAACTTCTAGAACGGGTTGCAAAGTTTTCGTTCGTGTCAAACTAAACCCACACAGTAATTCACAAAGTAATTTGTGGATTCTTTATTCGTTAAATGAAGCACACAATCACGAATTTACTTCACCCGGTAGACGTCACTTGCTATCTCGAAACCGTGAATTGACTAAGACAGATAAAAAAGTAATTGGTCAACTTACCGAAGCTAATGTCTCTGTATGCAAACAAATGCTATTCTTCGAAGGTGCAAGTGGAGGTAATGAGAAAATTGGTTTCACTGAAACCGATGTCAGAAATCTCAGGAGAGACAAGATGGAGGGTTTAAAAGGACACGACGGGCAAATGCTAATTGAGTTCTTTGAATCCAAAAAGGATACCGATCCTTTATTCTATTTTGATTACCAATGTGATCCCGAAGGGTGATTGTCCCATTGTGTCTGGGTAGATGGTATCGGTAGAAAGAATTATGAAGTATTTGGAGATATTCTCTGCTTTGATGCTACCTACAACACAAACCGATACGGGATATTGTTCGTACCATTTGTTGGATTCAACCATCATTGACAATCAATATTCCTAGGTTGTGGGTTCATCCCCAATGAGAAGGCATCCTCATTTGAGTGGTTCTTTGAAAAGTGGCGAGAAGCAATGACATTCGATCCGATGAACATCGTGACAGATGAGGATCGTGGAATAACTTCTGCAGTTTCTAAAGTTTTTCCAGCCACGTCACATAGATATTGTATTTGGCATATTTTGGATAAGTTATCGCATGAAGTGCGTATGCAGAATAACGTTGACGAGTTCAGAGATGCTTTGAAGACTATCATTTATACGGTGGAATTTAAAACAGAATTTGAACAGAAGTGGAAAAATTTGATCTCCCAGTACAAACTTGAGAATAACAAATGTTTGAAGGAAAAATTTGAGATCCGCGAAAAATGGGCTCCCGTGTACGCAAGAGACTCATTTTGGGGCGGCATGTTGAGTACCCAACGTAGCGAATCGCTACATTAATCCTTGAAGCACCATATTTATAAGAAGTACTCATTACATGAATTTGCCGTCATCTTTGATCGACTTTTAGTAAAACAAAGACACGATGAACTTAAAGAAACACATCGTAATCGTGAGGAGAGGCCAAAATTAAAGACCGAATGGGCGTTGGAGTCACAAATGGCGGGAACATACACACTAAAGATTTTCTACAAATTCCAACAAGAAGTTGTAAAAAGCTTATTACTTAATGTGAGCTTAATTGCGAGTATAGATACACCGGATAGTGCAGCTTATTCTGTAATAGTTTGTGGAAATGCAGAACCGGGGAGAGTGATTTCTTATTGTAAAATCACTCAAATTGCTAAATGCCCTTCTGCCATGTACAACTTCGCAGGCATTCCCTGCAAACATCTATTGGCAGTTATTCGGTTCACAGATCACACCGCACTACCCGAGCAATATATTTATAGGCGATGGAGCAGAGAACAACTGAGAAGAAGCAGTATACCGGTTCTCAATAGTATGGGCGACAATTTTGCCTCTTGTTATTGTGAACTGACTATGCACTCAAGACATTTGGTCGATCTTGGTTGTTCTTCAGAGTGAGGGTACAAGTACATGCTCGACCACATGCTTAAGGAAATCGAAGGCTTTGCTAATATTGAATCAGTGAACAGCACACCACACGAAGGTAGCGCACAACCTGAGAGTGGTGAAAATACACATGCACATGCACATGCACATGTAGGTGATCCCGTGCAGTGCACCACAAAGGGGAGGCCTAAAGGGAAAAGGTTGAAGTCTATCAGAGAAGGCCAAAAAATGAAGAGGCCAAGACTCTGCAGGACATGCCTTCATGTCGTAGGTCACGATTCACGAAATTGCCCAAAAAATATAGCAAGGTAATATATCAGAGACTAAGTATTTGTTAATTGTACTCAATGAATCTAAACTTGTTGTAGTCGATACTAACCCATTCTTCTTCCTTATTTAGTGGATCGTTAGGGTTTGAAGAAGCTCCAAACGCTGGGGAGAGTGATGATGATGAAGGTGAAGGTTCTACTTAAGGGGTTTGTCATGTTATGTATGTCATATCAAACTTTCAAGATAAACACCGAATAATTGCTTACTTTTTTATTTTGTCGTGAAGATAATTACTAATTTCGACTCGATTATTAACTCCAATTTATATTTTTATTTTGGTGTAGGTCCGGAATGAAAGAAAATCGCGGCCATGGAAAGAATGAATGCGTTGAAAAATTCCTTACTTTTGATTGTATATATGTGGTTAATCGAACGTATCTATTTGGTACAATTAAATAACTGATGTATTTAATCATAGTTTAATCTCTGTATGTGTGCATTTTGTGTATTTGTGAACTACAAATGTTGTTGTGGGTTTTGATGTTGTAATTGGATAGCGATTGTTTTTTTTTGTTGAAATACGTGAATTTTGAAGATGTGCAATTTGGATGCCGATGTGTACAGATTTATTATTTGTGTTGCAGATTGTGTATTTCTGGATGATATATCTATGTTGTGGAAAATTGTGAAAATATATGCAAATATATGTCTGCTTTTTCATCTACAGACTTCAGATTAAAAATCTTCTGCAAATATATGTCTACTTAACCCGTTATTGAGAATAACGGGTAAAGTGATCTTAACCCGTTATTCACAATAACTGGTTAGGTAGGGATATTTTGGCAGAAAATTTTCATCTACAGACCTGAGATTAAAATTCTTCTGCCAAAATATCCCTACTTAACCCGTTATTGAGAATAACGGGTAAAGTGATCTTAACCCGCTATTCACAATAACGGGTTAGGTAGGGATATTTTGGCAGAACTTTTTCATCTACAGACCTGAGATTAAAATTCTTCTTCCAAAATATCCCTACTTAACCCGTTATTGAGAATAACGGATAAAGTGATCTTAATCCGTTATTCACAAAAACGAGTTAAGTAGGGATATTTTGGCAGAACTTTATCATCTGCAGACCTGAGATTAAAAATCTTCGTACCCAATATGTCTACTTAACCCGTCATTGTGGATAACGGGTTAGGTGATCTTAACCCGTTATTTACAATAACGGGTTAAGTAGAGATTTTTTTACAGAACTTCCGTCTGTGTAGGCTATATCTGCTTTTGTTGATACATATACAAATTTTTTCATTCACAACAAGCCGTACAGATGATAATTTGTTCACTCATCAAATTTCCAAGATAAAGTTCGGAGAATATAGGGATACGAGTTATATCTTATAACAGTGGTGTACATCAAACATTACAATCTGGCAAAAACATGTTATTTGAAGATACATAGAATGCATACATAACTCAAGCGAACTCATATTACAAAGTCATTCTTTGACACTTTCATCCAAAATTGAAATTAATTTAGTATACAAGTACATGCTGGGTTTCTTCTCAAAGAGGTAGGAAGGACTGCCGACTCTGCCTTTTTTTGAATGCATAAGTAGCGGTTATGTCCCTGCATACAATTTAGTTCACTACAATTACACAGATGCAACAATTCTCCGGTTCATGGGATAGAGTAGTAATGGGTGTAACCGTATATTCAAAGTACTTGACAACTTCTTAACACGCACTCCTCATATTCGTACTATTTGTTGCACGATTGTGAGGTGTGCATGCAAAGAAGTTGAAAAGTACTATGAATACATTGTGACACCCACCACTACTCCGTCCTACGAAACCAGAGAATTGTTTCAATCTGTGTAACAATAGGGAACGAATTTGTATGAAAGGAGGAGAATTGCTACTTATGCATACACTCAAAAAGCCCCAAAAAAAGATATAAGGGGAAAGAAGAAAAAAAAAAGGCAGAGTCGGGAGTCCTTCCTACCCCTTGAGAGAAACCCAGCATGCACTTGTACACTAAATCAGGCATGCACATGTCTCTCTACTCTTGCATCTTCAGCTTGTTTTTGAAACAATGTATTGAAGAACAGCAATTGAAGGAGACTCTCTTTGAACACAATTTTTTTGTAACTCAAACTTTTTCCCCCTTCAAGAAGAAAAGATTATAATGAAAAGAAGAAGAAAAGATTGGCACCTCCTACATTTTTGTAACTTATAGTTATTTGAAGTGTCTCCTCCCTTTTTTTTCCCTTTCTTCTCTACATTGAACTCAAGAGGCATGAACTCAATAGGCTTAGTTATGGGGAAATGAAGAAGGAGGGGTGCAGGACAGCAAGCATGCATCAAAATGCACAGCAAACAAGAAGGCAAGAAAACAAGAAGAAGATGAAGACAAGAAGTAAATGGTGATATACTTCTCAATACATTGATACAATTCTCAAAACTGTGATACACTTCTCAAAATGCAGCAACAAGGACAGCAAGCATGAATAGCAATTTGATACACATCTCAAAATGTACAGACCAAGTATTCATAAACTTCTGCATATATTTGTCTACTTAACCCGTTATTGGTGATAACAGGTTAAGTACATTAAACCCGTTATCACTAACAACGGGTTAAGTAGACATATATATGCAGTCCTTTCTGCCAATACTTGGTCTGTACATGATGAAGCACTGCCAATATTTGTCAATTTAACCCGTTATTATGGATAACGGGTTAAGTTTACGTAACCCGTCATCGACAAAAACGGGTGAAACACACTTATTTTGGCAGAAGTTTATGAATACTTGGTCTGTAGATGGTGAAGTTCTGCCAATATATGTTAACTTTAACCCGTTATTGAGGATAACGGGTTTAGTACAGTTTACCCGTTATCCTCAATAACGGGTTAAGTTAACATATATTGGCAGTACGACTAATTTTTACATTCCTCGGAAAAAAAAATTTATAAAAAGGTTTGTAAATATAACATATAATGTAGTTCTATTAATGAGAACGATTTATTAGAAATTATTCAAACACTACTTTAACCCTACTAAAGTCCGCTACAAAAAATCTGTTCATAAAATTTTATATAATCACCTATCCAGAGAAGTTCGTTACACGATTTTAACTTTAAAAGTAAACCAATAAATTTTCAAAACATTTATGTTCATTCAACGAAATCGGTTTAATTAATTTACAGTGTCAACAGGTAACGACTAGGGTAACAGGCTTATTGTTTGTTACGGTAGGGTTAAGTAGAGATATTATGAAAATAGGGTTAAATTAATTTTAAACATTATGAAAATAAATAATAGGTTTGAAAATCGTAAAAGGTTTATTACAAATGAATCTAACCCTACGAACTACTCTCACCCAAGTTGTAACCCTACGGTAAGGTTAGAGTCAGGTTTAGAATTAGGGTGCAGACAAGGTTAGAGTAGGGTTAGGATAAGGTTGTAGGTTTAGAAAAGGTTAGAGATAAGGTTAGAGAATGTTAGAGATAAGGTTAGAGTAGGTTAGGGTAGTTCGTAGGGTTAGAGTAGGGTTAAAGTAGGTTTGGATAGTTAAAGTAGGGTTAAAGTAGGGTTACGGGTTCTGTAAAATCCAACTTCTTAACACTTCCTAACCCGTAGGTTAGAGTAGTCAACCCGTAGGTTATAGTAGGTTAGATTTCTAACCCTATCCGTAACTCTACTGTAACCCTAAGGTGCTGCCAAGCCGGAACCTACATTTTTTGTAAAAGCAAGTTAACGACTTGTACTACATGTTAGGATTATTGCCATGTTGTACATGTGGTTCCACATGTTGTAATGTGAAATCTAAATGTGGGGATCTACAAATATTAACCTAATTAATCAAAACAAATAACAAACACAAACTACTAACCCTTAACCCTACCCTAACCCAACCCTAACCCTACACTAACCCTACCTTACCCTAACCCTAACCCTAGGTTAGTTATCATATTTTATTTTTTTTTCAACTTTTACACTACCTTTAATGTTAACGATTTTATATTGGTTAGTTACGTGGTAATAAATGGAAATTAATAAAAAATATAAACAATTATGGGCAAATTAATGTCACTTTGCACAGTTCAGGAGACAATGTTCGCAAAGAGCGAAGAGAAATTTATAGAAAGTATAAATATCACACATACATGGACATATTCAACAACCTAAGTTAGCTTGAATCATCTGGTTCTTCTTTTATATCCTCGATCGTTGTGCTTTTTCTCTTCAAATTGGGCACCACATGTAGTAGAACAAGTTCAATATGGAAAAAACCTAAAGTACATAACCACATGTAGATCCCCACATATAGCCTACATATGTGAAAAGCCACATGTAGATCCCCACATGTAGCCTATATATGGGGAAAACCATATGCACATCCCCACATGTACAACAAGAATAATATGGAAAAAACCACGCGTAGAAATATAAATGTACATTCCCACATGTATAACCCAATAAGATAAGAGAATAATTCTTCTATGTCTGGCTTGAATAAGAATGTATAATCTTCAAAATCCTCGTACATTGTTTACAATGAAAACGTTCCTGAAGACATTCTCCAGACATGCAACTGGGAAGAATTCCACAAGATTGGGAAGAAGAGGTGTGAATTTCCTGGATCCAATTACTTGGCCATCAAGAAATGGATCTAATCACATGTAGTAGAACAAGTTCATTATGGAAAGATCCGGATAGAGATGAAGAAGGAGAATTAATGGGATAACTGCGTGACGTTAGTACAACGCAAGACTAGGCACATTTGTAATGTAGCTCGGAGTAATGTAGATAGGACATTCATCTGGTTCTTCTTTTATATCCTCGGTCATTGTATTTTTTCCCCACATGTAGCCTATATATGGGAAAAACCACATGTAGATCCCCACATGTAGCCTATATATGGGAAAAACCATATGTACATCCCCACATGCATGTACAGGAAGACCAATACGGACGTGGAATCTCGTGGTGAAATAATTGTGTGCAGTTCTTCGAGACGCTGTGATAATGATGATATCCCTATTGGAAAAGCCTAAGTTCGCTTTAGAGCGCCACGCCATCAGATCCAATTACTTGGCCATCAAGAACTGGATCTAATTATTTTCGGAAACAACGGTCAAAATAGGGACCATCATGTATTGGGAAACCATAACAGAATAAGTATTGGAAAAGCCTAACCCTTTTTTTTGTAAAAGCAAGTTAACGACTTGTACTACAAGTTAGGATTATTGACATGTTGCACATGTGGTTCCACAGGTTACAAAGTGAAATCTAATTGTGGGGATCTACAAATATTAACCTAATTAATCAAAACAAAAAACAAACACTCACTACTAACCCTTAACCCTACCTTACCCTAACCCTAACCCTACACTAATCCTATCTTAACCTAACCCTTATCCTAGGTTAGTTATCATATTTTATTTTTTGTACTTTTACACCACCTATAATGTTAACGAATTTATAGTGGTTAGTTATGTGGCAATAAATGAAAATTAATAAAAAATATAAACAATTATGGGCATATTAATGTCACTTTGTAGAGTTCAGGAGACAATGCTCGCAAAGAGTGAAGAGAAATTTGTAGAAAGCATAAAAATACCTTTCTACTTAATCCGTTGTTCATAATAACGGGTTAAGATCACTTAACCTGTTATTCATAATAACGGGTTAAGTTGGGATATTTTGGCGGAACTTTATCATCTACAGACCTGAGATTAAAAATCTTCTGCCATTATATGTCTACTTAACCAGTCATTGTGGATAACGGGTTAAGATCACTTAACCCGTTATTCACAATAACGGGTTAAGTAGAGATATTTTGCCAGAACTTTATCATCTACAGACCTGAGATTAAAAATCTTCTGCCATTATATGTCTACTTAACCCGTGAATGTGGATAACGGGTTAAGTGATCTTAACCCGTTATTTACAATAACGGGTTAAGTAGAGATATTTTGGCAGAAATTTATCATCCACAGACCTAAGATTAAAAATCTTCGGCCAATATATGTCTACTTAACCCGTCATTGTGGATAACGGGTTAGGTGATCTTAACCCGTTATTTACAATAACAGGTTAAGTAGAGATATTTTGGCAGAACTTTATCATCTACAGACCTAAGTTTAAAAATCTTCGGCCAATATATATTTACTTAACCCGTCATTGTGGATAACGGGTTAGCTGATCTTAACACGTTATTTCCAATAACGGGTTAAGTAGAGATATTTTGGCAGAACTTTATCATCTACAGACCTGAGTTTAAAAATCTTCGGCCAATATATGTCTACTTAACCCGTTATTGGAAATAACGAGTTAGGTGTGGGTAACCCGTCATCACTAATAACGGGTTAGGTAGAGATATTTCGGAAGATAATCAGTACAGGTATCTTGGTGAAAATACAACATCACAACAACAATTCATAGCACAAGAATTGAGAAACTCAGTTCACAACAATACAACAACATATATATATCATACCACAACAACTCAGAAATCCATGTTGGCAACAATATATATGTTGACACATAAAATAAGACATTCATTAGCAAATACTAATCTCAACAATTCGTTCAACTACATTTCTGTATTTTTTTCAACTACCTATTACAAGACATTCACTACAAAAAAATCATCTCAACAATGAAGTCCGGTACATGGATCGATTCAGCTATCTTCATGGTTGACTTCCGTGGATGCCCGGAATTTATTTACAATATTTACAAACATAGAAACAAACAGTAGTTCTTAGTTATTTGAACGGAATAAAATCAAAAACCAAACAATAAAATACCACTAACCAACCTATTGTTAGATATTACCTTTTACGACCACGCGGTTTGCGACCACTTGGTGTAAATTGATCGGGTGGGTTCCTCTTTCGTTGAGGATTCTGTCGTCTACCTTCGGTTTCGGGAGATTGAGGGTCATCTTCCCATTGCTCCTCTTCATCCTCTTCAGATGGTTGTTGTTGTTGAACCTGTTGCGGCTCGGTGATGCGAATTCCCGGCCTAGTCACAGTTTGTTTTCGCCGAGGAAGTGGCACGTTGGATTTTAAATATGCATCAAGTTGTGGACCTTCACCAACCTCTTCGAGACTACGGCGGCACGTCTTTAGAATCTCCCGCATGATTTTCTTAACGTTCTTGGGTACCTTACTCTTCAAGCCACGAGTAGCTACCCGAACGGTCTCCCATGTGTTTTCAATCTACATAAGGTTGAAAATTTCAATTTAAACAACATGTACAATAATTTATCATTCTATCCTTATATCTTAACAATACATGCATACTAAATGTATGAAATTGTGTAAAAAAGTACTAACCAAGTTCCGATACGTCGACGCCTTTGGTTGATACATCGGATGTGAAAAGGAATATGCAGGGGCTGGTTCTTCCTCGGCAGGGGGAATCGAAATTTGCACACCGGCTGGTACAGCGGCTTGTGGAGAAACATACAACCATGTAATGCGCCTGTACCATGTCATGTATACATGCTGGAACGAGCCATCATAGGGATACACGGCCGTATCTCTCGAACCGTGAGTTGAAACTCACTTCTACAAGTTGGGTTGGCTTCTCATAGGGGACACCAACCAACTCGCAAAGTTTCAAATTTTTTGGATATCGTTTGAAGGGTTTTCAACTTTAACCGGACTTACAAAATTCTAAGTCAAAAACTTCTCGTGCGAGGAACTTCAGAAAACCGCACAAACGACATCCGAAAATTATAAAACTTTTCGATTTGGTCGAATTCACGTAGCGCAAACCACCCGAACTTGTAGAAGTGAGTTTCGAGTCACGGTTTGTGAGCTACGGCCGTGTACTGCTTTACTTGGTTTTTTTCAACCGAAATCGATACGCTGCCGTATCTTTCAAATCGTGAGTCGAAACTCACTTCTACAAATTAGGTTGACTTCTCATAGGGGACACCAACCAACTAGCAAAGTTTCAAATTTTTTGGATATCATTTGAAGTGTTTTCAACTCAAACCGCACTTACAAAATTCTAAGTCAAAAACTTCTCATGCAAGGAACTTCAGAAAACCGCATAAACGATATCCGAAAATTATAAAACTTTCCGACTTGGTCGAATTTACGTAGCGCAAGTGACCCGAACATCTAGAAGCAAGTTTCGAGTCACGGTTTGCGAGATACGGCCATGTACCGCTTTACTTGGTTTTTTTTAACTGAAAGCGATACGCGGCCGTATCTCTCGAACCGTGAGTCGAAACTCACTTCTACAAGTTGGGTTGGCTTCTCATAGGGGACACCAACTAACTTGCAAAGTTTCAAATTTTTTGGATATCGTTAGAAGGGTTTTCAACTCTAACCGCACTTACAAAATTCTAAGTAAAAAACTTCTCATGCGAGGAACTTCAGAAAACCGCACAAACGACATTTGAAAATTATAAAACTTTTCGACTTGGTCGAATTCACGTAGCGCAAGCCACCCGAATTTGTAGAAGCGAATTTCGAGTCACGGTTTGCGAGATACGGCCGTGTACCACTTTACTTGGTTTTTTCCAACCGAATGCGATACGCGGCCGTATCTCTCGAATCGTGAGTCGAAACTCACTTCTACAAGTTGGGTTGACCATAGGAAACACCATCCAACTAGCAAAGTTTCAAATTTTTTGGGTATCGTTTGAAGGGTTTTCAACTCAAATCACACTTACAAAATTCTAAGTCAAAAACTTCTCATGCGAGGAACTTCAGAAAACTGCACAAACGACATCCGAAAATTATAAAACTTTTCGACTTGGTCAAATTCACGTAGCGCAAGCGACCCAAACTTGTAGAAGCGAGTTTCGAGTCACGGTTTGCGAGATACGGCCGTGTACCGCTTTACTTGGTTTTTTCCAACCGAAAGCGATATGCGGCCGTATCTCTCGAACCGTGAGTCGAAACTCACTTCTACAAGTTGGTTGGCTTCTCATAGAGGACAACAACTAACTAGCAAAGTTTCAATTTTTTTGGATATCGTTTGAAGGGTTTTCTAATCTAATCTAACCGTACTTACAAAATTCTAAGTCAAAAACTTCTCATGCGAGGAACTTGAGAAAACTGCACAAACGGCATCCGAAAATTATAAAACTTTTCGACTTGGTCGAATTCACGCAGAGCAAGCCACTTGAACTTGTAGCAGCAAGTTTCGAGTCACGGTTTGCGAGATACGGCCGTGTACCGCTTTACTTGGTTTTTTCCAACCGAAAGCGATACGCGGCCGTATCTCTTGAACCGTGAGTCGAAACTCACTTCTACAACTTGGGGTGGCTTGTACTACGTGAGACCAACCTACTCGCAAAGTTTCGTATTTTTTTACGGTCGTTTGCAGGGTTTTCAACAATAACCGCACTGAAAATTTTCAAACTAATTTCGTATATACGATTCTAGTTCTACAAATTACTAACGCAAGCAAAAAAATTCGGCAATTGAATAGAGTTAAAGTCAACCTAATTCTACATCTAAAATCTACTAAGGTAAATTAATTTTTCCCCACTTTCTAAATTATTTACTATACAAAAATTGAAAAATAAACACAAATATAGATTACTGAGATCAAGAAATTATCTATACCTTACAAAATAGGTCCAAATGAAGCGAAAGAATCAATTTGGAGGAGAACTAGGGTTTCAATTTTGTTTCGAAGAGGGGATGAGAGAGTAGGGTTTCAAACTTTGGAGTAGATATTGGGAGAGAGGAGGGGGAGCGGACGGAGGAGGGCTAATTTGGGTGTAGACCAAGGATTGGGGTTTTTTCCGTTTTGGGTTCGTCGAAGAAAGAAGAAAGAGCGAGAGAGAAATCGTCGAAGAAGACGATCTGAATACAAATACAAATGAATATAGATTGCCTTAACCTGTTCTTGGGAAGAACGGGTTAAGGCTATTTTTTAAAATAAAATTTAGCCTTAACCCGTCCTTCCCAGCGACGGGTTAAGGCAAATTTTAATAAAAAATTATCTGGATCGTTGGATCAAAAATTCAACTGTCCAGATAAAAGTTCGCACGTGTCTGTGCACACAGACCCGTTTGCAACGGAAGAAGACTCATATATATATATTCGCTCCATGCGTTACACGAAAGCTGCATTTGCTCATGCATTACACAAAAGATTAAAAAAATATTTTTCTATACTAAATTTATGTCGGTCTTTTAACTATTTTATAGCTTTAATAACTTTAATTCATTAATTTATGTCGGTCTTTTAACTATTTTATAGCTTTAATAACTTTAATTCATTAAAAAAGAAAAAAAACCTCAAAATAAGACTTGCTAGAGCATCTGCAGTCGTTTTATGATTATTTTTTTTTTTGCATGTATTTGTACAAATATCTAAGACCTACGACTTACCCTCGAAACTCATAGGAAAATTAAGGAGAACAAAAAACAATTCATTTGCTCCATGCGTTACACGAAAGCTGCATTTGCTCATGCATTACACAAAAGTTTAAGAAAATATTTTCCTATACTAAATTTATGTCGGTCTTTAACTATTTTTATAGCTTTAATAATTACAATTCATTAAAAAAGAAAAAAAAACTTAAAATAAGACCTGTTAGAGCATCTGTAGTCGTTTAAAGTCATTTTTTGCATATTTGGCAAACAACAATAGCAAAAATGGCTTTCGTCTGTAGTTGTTGTTAGTCAAAATTTAGCTTTTCGAAATCTTAATAAGACGGATGGTAAATTATTTTTCGTCTGACGTTTTTAAAAAATAATTCTTAAAAAAAAATCGTCTCATTCATCGATAGTGACAATTTCAAATTTAAAAAAAATCAAAAAATCAAAAAAAATTCTCAGATTGCTCACAGACGGTAGATGCTTTATCTTTTTAGAAATATTTTTAAAGCCTAGATAATGGGACGGTAGATTATTTACCGTCCAAAAAAATTTTTGAAAAAAAATTTCGGATGGGAAATTATCTCCCGTCTGATATTTGTAATAAAAAAAATTTGGGACGGTGTATTATTTCCCATTCGATTATTTTATTGATAAAAAAAATTTGGACGGTGTATAATTTTCCGTCTGATTATTTTATTAATATTTTTTTTTCCGGACGTTATATCATACACCGTCCGATTAACAAACGGAAAATAATATTTCTTCCGGTTATTTAATCCATTTAGCCAATTCGTCTGTCAAATATAGCTCGTTACTATTTTCTAAAAGCTAAATTTTAGCTAAATAGCCAACTACTTGCTTCAAGCCAAATTCTGCATAGTTTGGTTAAATAGCCAACCGACTTCAAATGCTAAATTGGTACCGGTGCTATACTGACAAATTGGCAGAAGTTTTTAATTCATAGGTGGCAAAAGGATAGCTTGTATGCCTATCGCTTCGGCCAAAACAATTTTGATTACTTTTTATTTTTTCTTCAAAAAAAATAAAAAAAAATAATCAATGGATGTGAAACGTGCTCGGACCCTGTTAAAATGTCGACAGAAATGATTTCAATTAGGTGCGGCAGGGACCACAGTGAGTCATGGTGGGTTACGCAAGCACGAAGACACGTCAGCATCCGCCCGTCGTTTGCGAAGGGTCTTGGAAGGGTCATTACTTATTACCATTAGGCTATTAGCAGTGGAATTGTTTACCAATATGACCCACTTTTTGAAAGTATTTACCAATACGACTCACTTTCAAAACTATTTACCAAATTGACCTACTTGCTGTCTTAGATAACGAGTTTAGTTCAAATGAACTCGCTATCTCAGATAGCGAGTATAGTTGTACTCAGTTTTTAGAAAAATTTTGAACATACAATTTTTATCTGAAATGTATATAATTACACTCTATCGCAGATAGCGAGTATAGTTCAACTGACATTGCTATTTCAGATAGCGAGTGTAGTTGTACTCATCTTTTAGAGAAATTTTAAATATGTAATTTTTACATGAAATGTATATAACTACACGCTATCACAGATAGCAAATCTAGTTTAACTGACATCACTATCTCAGATAGCGAGTGTAGTTGTACATATTTTTTAGAAAAAATTAAACATGCAAATGTATAGACCTACACTCGCTATCCGAGATAGCGAGTTCAGTTGAATTAGACTCGCTATCTGAGATAGAGAGTGCAATTGTATTTATTTCATGTTCAAAATTTCTCTGAAAAATGAGTACAACAACACTTGTTATCTGAGATAGCGAGTTCATTTGAACTAGACTCGCTACCTGAGATAGCGAGTGTAGTTGTATACATTTCATGTTCAAAATTTATCTGAAAAATTGAGTCCAAAGGAACTTGCTATCTCAGATAAAGTGTTGTTGTATGCATTTCTGGCAGAGTTAATATAGAATGTATCTTGAATGATGGGTTTAGGGTTTTGAGTGTGGGAGTAGAGAGTGTTGTGAGTGATGAAGTGGATCTCAATAGATTTTGGACGATTTTTTTTGGTGAAACAACAAATTTGGGATGCTAGGATTTTGGGTTTATTTCGGAGTTGGGGGAGAGAATGGAAATAGATAAGTGAAGAGAAATAGCGAAACTACGAGCGAGTTTTTAAAAACTCCTAAATCGACACTCGTTATCTCATTTAATGAGCGTGATATAAACATACTCTCTATCTGAGATAGGGAGTCTAAACTTTGTATTTTTCTTCAATTCTTTTTCTAAGTGGTGGAGAAATACCCCAACATACACTCACTATCTCAGATAATGATGTGGTTTTTACCAAACTCGCTATTTAAGATAGCGAGTATAAACTTGAAAATTTTCTTCACGTTTTTAACACCTCAACAAATACTCATTATCTCAGACATCGAGGTTATTTTTTCCAAACTCGCTATCGAGATAGAGAGTGGGTTACGTTGGTAAATACTTTCAAAAGTGTGTCAGTTTGGTAAATATTTTCAAAAGGTTGGCCATTTTGGTAAAAATTCTTAGTAGTGATGGCAATCGGACCGGGTTGACCCGTGACTCGCCCACTCTAATTCGGCCTGCAATTAAGAGGTCCGGGTCCGGATCGAACCCGCGGATCGATCCGGGTTGACAAATTTGTAAAGCCCAACCCGTTTGACCCGACTCGTGATCTCGTTGACCAAGTCAAACCCGCCTGCAACCTGCGGGCTTCGATCCATTGAATTTTTGGATTTGATCTATGGGTTTGACCCGTTTGAATTTTTTTTTTGACTTTTTTATTGTTTTTTGCTGTTTATTTTTTTAATCTTTTTTTTTGCTACAAAATATATGTATATATATATATACTGCAAATATATATGTATATATGTATATATGAATGTAGATATACTCTAAAATATTTCAAAATTTAAAAAAATGATTGTGAACATCAAAATTAATTGATTACTAACTACTACTCAATTACACAACCCCCACTAGCAATTTATAGCCAACTCCACCTCACTTATCTCATCTCACCAATGTGGGATTAAAAGTTTTCAAAGTTTAAAATTAATCTAAATATATTTAGTTCCGCATTGGTGAGATGAGAGAAGTGAGGATGTGAAGTGGGCTATAAATAGCTAGAGTGCGGTGTGCTAATTGAGTAGTGAGTAGCGAGCAATTAATTTTGTTGTTCACACATATTTCATATAAAATTTAAAATATTAACAAACTTATATATATATATATATATATATATATATATATATATATATATATATATATATATATATATATATATATATATATAACACCCAACCCGAGCCAACCCACGACTCGGCCCGACCCGAATGTGTTTGCGAGAAGGTCGGGTCAAAATTTTGAAATTCAAATTCGGGCCGGCCCGGTTAAGCCCGCAACCCGATCCAAACCTGCCCTAACTTGGCTGCAATCTGTAAGGGTCTGATCCAACCCGGCTCGGTCGACCCAAATGCCACACCTACTTATTAGCATTCTTTCGTTTCCACAATGGTGAATATGAGTAGATTGAACCTGATGTGTAATGGATGTGAGTCTGGTCCCCCTCATATTCCAAACTATTACAGTCTTTTGGATTGCAACCATTTCTCTATTTATAAGAGCATCCACAATCGTTTGCTATTTTTTCATTTTTACCATTTTTTTTGGTAAAATAAGAGCTGCAACGGATTCTTGTTTTTCCAAATTTTGAAATAGTGTGAGCAGTTTCTTTATAAATATGAAAAATAATTTGTGGATTCTCAAAATACAAGGGACGGAACATGTTATTTTGTCCCCCATTTTTTTTTTTCTAAAATTCAATCGGACGGGTAAAAAAGTGTCGTCCAAGGATTTTTTAAATATTTTCTTTAAAAAAAAAATCGGACGGATCCAAAAGAAAAAAAAGGCATTGGACTGGACATGTTGTCCCGTCTGATACCAAAACCAACTTGGGCGGGACAACATGTCCCGTTCCAACTCTTTTTGGTTTAAATCATGGTTTAAGTATTAAATTAATGATTTAGTGTTAATTTAATCACTAATACCATTTAATAACTAAGAGCATCCACACTCGTTTGTTACTTTGCCAATTTTTTCTTTTTTGAGTAAATGGAGAGCTGTAGTCGTTTGCTATTTTGCCAAAATTTGAGAAACGAGGAACAATGCGTTCTCATATTTGAGAAACAGTTTGCCAATTCTCAAAATGTAGGGGACGAAACATGTTGTCCTTATATATATATACTAGATTTGCCCGTGGGCACGTGCCTACGGCACGTCTTCAGAACGATACGACATATGAAAGTCTTGTAAACAGTAAAATAACAAATACGTAGCTCAAATTTGAATAGTAAAACAATAATTAGTTGTAAATAAAAGTCCATGTTTCCATTAGTATATGTTGAAAAATAATTATAAATGGAGGTATAAAATCCAACTTCTTAGAACTTTGACTGTGAAAAATGATGAAATTTAACTGTTGATGAGATATTTGCTAACATGAGCAATAAAAAATGCATAAAAAATCTGAAAATTTACAAACCTGAAATCTGAAAATATAAATTTTTGAGTAAATAGAGAGAGAATGTGTGTGAGTGAGAGAAAGAGAGAAATAAATAAATAAATAAAGGAGTTGTTTTGGGGATTTTAATTTGAGTTTTGGGGAAAACTTTTGGGCAGGAAAATATGTTTTGTGAGGTTAGATCTAAACCATTGATTTTAACCCTATTGAATGAGAGCCACTTGATAGCTTTCTTTGTGTTTTATCATATAGATATATATATATCGGATGGAACAACATGTATCGGATAGAACATTTGGTAGCTTTCTTTGTGTTTTATTATATAGATATATATATATCGGATGGAACAACATGTATCGGATAGAACATTTGGTAGCTTTCTTTGTGTTTTATTATATAGATATATATATATATATCGGATGGAACAACATGTATCGGATAGAACATTTGGTTTTTTACGGGACATGTCTTTCATTGTTTTATTATTATTTTGGGACGGTACATGTTGTTCCGTCCGATAGTTTTATATATATATAAAACTATCGGACGGAACAACATGTACCGTCCCAAAATAATAATAAAACAATGAAAGACATGTCCCGTAAAAAACCAAATGTTCTCAAACGGGCCAACATGTCCCGTTTGATGAGATGTCACTTTCAAACACGGTTTAAGTTTTAATTTTGGACACTAATCTCATATTTTATAGCTTTAATCATGGTTTAGTTCTAATTTAATAGCTACTTAAATTAATAATAACTAATTAATTGAATTACTAATAATTTTTACATGCAGCGGGATAACATGTCCTGTCTACTCACATTTTTTTTAATGCCATATTATAGCATTCTACCAGCGCAAAGAAAACCAACTTTGCTATTTCTCATAATGTCATTTTGCCAACAAAATAGCAATAGCGAGTGTGGATGCTCTAATACCATTTTAATTTTCCTAAAAAATACCAAAAAACCTTTCAGACGGAACATGTTCTGTCCGTTAAATTTTTTTTTTTATTACTTTCTCATATTTCGGCACATGACCATAGCAAAGAAACTGTCAGATTATCTTTTCTCGTTTTTCCATTTTGTCAAATTTGGCCAAAACCATTGTGAATGCTCTAAATATGCAATTTTTTTTCTTACACACACACACACACACACACATATATATATAGAGAGAGAGAGAGAGAGATATTCCGTTGTGCACTAGGCCTCCGTGTGCACTCGGCCTTTTCGCCTTCGTATCGACAATCCAATCCGTTCGCATTGATCTACACGTGTAACCCCTGTTTTCGTAAATACGTATTTTCTGTGTAATTTCGGTATTTCAAAATTTTGTAAATTAGTTTTCCGCTTTCAAGTTCCTTTTGTTAAAATGTGTTTTTGAATATTCTATTAAAATCTATTTTCGATCAATAATTTTATTGTAACTATTTTCTGTGATTTTTTTTATATTGTAATACAAATCTTATTATTATTATTATTATTATTATTATTATTATTATTATTATTATTATTATTAAATATATTGTTTATTAAATTTTGATAGCCATTATTTTGTAAGCCACTCTGTTTTATTTTATGTTATTATGTTGAGTTAAATTAATCTAGTATTTTATTACTTAATTATTTTATTGGATCTTTTTATATAAGACCCAATTCCTATTCTACCTATTGGATCTATTTTAACACCCAGATCCAACTGTTTACAACATAATACCCAATTTCTTATTGGATTTCAACCCGTTTACACCCTACCCGTACCCACCTAAACCATAATTATCCCCATATATATATACCCTGTTATATATTATCCCTAATACTACCAAACACCCAGCCGCCTAATCCTTCTCCATTGTTCCATCTCCTTTCTCCAACCTCTCATCCTCTAACCCTGCATCAACACATCTCCCGATCTCTCCTAGCCTCCGGTGCTCCCTGCCTAACCCAGACTCCCCTTCCTCCCTGTGCCATGACACCCCCTGCACCGTTGCACCGCCCGTTTCCTTTCTCCCTCCCGGCGTCGACCCCCAGTCGCGCCACACCTCTGCACCCCCGTCAGCGACCCCCGTCCTCCCTTCCTCTGCGTGTGCTCTTGACCATCTGCCTGCAGAGTCACGATGCATCTTCTGACCTCCTTCCCGTCCTTCCTCCCTCCACTTCGGCCCTACAGCGCCTCCGCCTGCTCACGCCAATCGCCCCTCGGCGCTGCACTGTTCTCTCCTGAGCGTTGCTGCCTGTGCACCGCAGCACCCCACTGCCCTGTCATCTACCGTGCTCCTCGTTACTCCACCAGTCGTGACCACCTCGCGACATAGCCTCGCTGGCAACACCACAGCCGACTCTGCTGTTGTGCCACCCTCCTCCTGTCGCGACCTTCCGTCGTAGCAACACCCACCACAGTGTCGCCCTCTGCTGCCATCCTCCGCCTCGCCGACCAGAGCTAAGGGGTTGCTGTCGAATAGGTTTTGGGTCACTTTGATTTTGGCCCGTCAATCTGATCATGATCATCATCACTCTTGGATCTCAGCCGTTCTATTGTTGATCATCGCGAACGTGATCGATTCTTGATCCGTTGATCTTACCCATTGGATTTGCATTGATCATCATCACCACCACCACCATCATCATCATCAAGATCTTAATCTCGACCGTCGGATCTCTTTTGATCATCGCGATCGTGATCATCCGATCTTGATCCCCATCAAGATCCGTGCCCGATCGTGATCATCTTGATCGTTTGCTCGTCGCCGTTGCCGTCGAGATTCTCATCCCGTTATTCTAATATTTTCGGATCTAACGTCATCCTAAAGGCAAGTCATTTCTACTCGAATAGTTATTGTGTCATATTCGAGAATGTTTATTGAATCCCGCAAGTAGATCCAAATTGATTATCGTATATTGCTTATTGTTATCTATTGTTGGGATACTAAAACGAGCGAATCCAAGTAGTAGTCTTAACTTCGTGCCATCATTGTCTCCAATGTATAAACATATTGTATGCATACATATAGTTAGTTATTGAATATAGGAATATGGATTGTTCATGTATTTCATATCATGACATCTCACAACAATTTTAGATTACAAACTAGTATTGATGACTTATATGATTGATGTTAGTGTGTTAGTTGTCTATGATTAGTAAGATTATGGACATTATACATTTTAATACCATGTTCACATAGGTAAAGCTTGCTGTGATTTATGATTGTTAACCCCCAACTCATCGTTCTTAATATTTTAATCGTTTTATTCAAAAAGAATATGTTGACATCCTGAAAACTATCGCCGACCTGAACATTACCATGCTGTTTCGAACTAGATAATGTCACCAAAATTAATAACTTCCTGAATATGAAATGTAGCCCCAGATGTCTAGTTTACTACCATTTTTATGAAATTGAATTTCGGGTTACGGTTTGTGATATATCGCAGTTTTACTGCTGCTATGTTGTACAATTCCAGATTCTAAAAACTGCTGCCACACTCTGATTCACAATTAATTTAACCATGCTATCTGTAAGATAATGACTTAAAATTTTGCATGCTGATACTGGACACACTAGAGAACATTCTCTAATTTTTTTGGAATTAATTAATGTAGTTTTAGTCTTGTTTCATATGTATAAACACAATTTTCCAAGTTCTGGCTGAACACAAATTCTGTGTAGTTTACTGTTTTGATACCTGATGCCATAACTTTTATGTACCTTATTTATATGCATTGGAACTGGGAAGAAGTCTAGTTTCTAGAACTTCTGATGGGTCCACATTTGCTATCTTATAGCAACGGGAATTCTGATTTTGGTATAGCTACCTACTGCTGTCCAGAATTGGGTTTCCGTGTTTAATAATATATAATTAAATCTATAATTTTGAATTTGGTGTATTTAATTATATAGAGTACATTGCATGATCTTAGGGTTATATTGTCATCTTTCCAGTGTCCCTATTTAACTGCATTATCGTATGTTAATTATATAAAGAATGCTAATCAAGTCGGGGTTAAGGGTTGATTAGGGTAGTTGATAATATAGTGACTGTATTCGGAAATGTGGCCCTCGTCCCAAATTAATGTTATCGTCATTTAGCAAGAAATTGCAAATGGCCAGTGTTATCGTCATCTTGTAAGAAATTGCAAATGGCCAGTGTTATCGTTATTGTGCAAGAAATTGCTTAATAGCCAGTGATTATTATTGAAATGTTATATTGTGCCGAGTACATGACCTATAGAATCTACCACCTTAGTCTAAACGAAATTGATTGTATGTATGGAACCTGTAGTATGGGATGCAGTAGTACGTGCATTAGTTAGGATTAAAATGAATAATAGACTTAAGACTTTATCGCATTGTCATTACATATTGTCATCTTCATTGAACATTGTTATCGTTATTGTTTACCATTATTGTTACTATTTATTATTATCGTTATAAATCATCGTTATTGCACATTGTACTATTATTGCCTTGTCACTGTTCAATACTATTGATTTCATCGTCCATTATATTCATCGTTCAGCCGTTATTGTCATTGTTCTCTGTTTCTCTACTTGCTGTTCACAACTTGCTCTAAGGACATTTTTCCTCTCTTTTAGATGAACAGCTTACAGGTAATCAAGAAGATTTGTCTGATGGACTAGGAGAGCAACAATGGTAAAAGACTTGTGTTGTTGCGCCGTTTAAATAATTATTGTTTCTCTTTTTTGAACTTTAATATTTGAACATTGTTGTATTTGTGGACTTTTGACCCGAATATTTTAATTGTGGATTCCAAATATTGGATTTATATTATGTTGGTCATTTTATGCTTAAAATTTCAAGTATTTTTATTTATGTGATTACTTTTTTTATTTGCATGCGTGGTTGTTTTACTTCATGTTTTATATTGTTGAGTTGAATCGATGACAGCCTATGAATGACGCAAGTCATTCGCTTGGCCATGTCACGTGCTCGTATTCCTGTATTTTGGGAAGCGGAACGTGACAACACGTCTAAATTAGTCTAAATATGTAAAAATAAATTATTTGAAAATTATTTGTCCATCCATCATGTGACTATAAAAACCAACGATTTTCAGCCATACAATTTTGTAACACTTCAATGGATGGGCAAATGAATTTCAAATGATTTGATTTTATATATTTAGACTAATTTATATATGTAGATCAATGTGAACGGTTCGGATTGTCGATACTAAGGTGGGAAGGTTGAGTGCACACGGAGGCCTAGTGCACAACGGAACATTACTCTCTCTTTCTCTCTGTGTGTGTGTGTGTGTGTGTGTGTGTGTGTGTGTGTGTGTGTGTGTGTGTGTGTATGTCAATTTCGATTTCTTGTAATTTTGATAGCATTCATAATAGTGACAATGCCAGTCATATTCGATCTTAGATTTTTTCTAAGACATTAAAGAGCGAGGTTTAGGTGCCAGATATATTTTGAGATTAAGCATAACCGAATCTTTTGTGAAGGTAGATTTTTCAAAAGCTCGACCAACTTCAGAGGAATGAAATTTTTTTTTTTGTGATAAAAAGATGACCTCTGTCATCGTTTCATTAATGATAATTAAAGAAACAAAGTAGTGCAGTAATACATCCAAAAAAGGGCCATACCAGACCCTAAAAAACAACCTCCAGCTAAAAACAACCTAGCCCTGATAAAGTATCAACATGAGTACATCTGACGAATCAAAATACATTAAAAGTAGCAAATGAAGCACATCCTCTAACGTCCACAGAGGTGTACACTCCCCTCCATACTCTGACACTCTACTCCTCATCGTTGAGCTTTAGTTTCTTCTTTGCTCCCACGTAGCCTGCCCAATCATGAATCAGAAGAAAAATTTTATGTATAGAAGTTGTAAATCTGTAGCTGATATTTATAAAATATGAGTCGTTACGGTCTAGCCATAGACTCCATAGGGTTGCCGCTCCTGCTAACTCCCATGTCTGTTTATCCTCTATTCTAATGAGCCCATCTCTTCAGATACCCCACACGTCTGAGGTGGAGGTAGGACACGGTGCACACCCGAAACCCCTACAAACTATTTTCCATGTAAGCATTGCCTTAGAACATTTGAAAAATAAATGTGGTGTCCTCGTCCGCTTGTAAGCAAGTTCCGCATCTAACGTCGATTTGCATATTTCTTTTCCTAAGATTTATTTTGGTTAGAATGGCGTCGTTGTGTCCGAGCCAGCTGAACACTTTAACTTTTAAAAGGGCTTGAATATCCCAAATGACGTTCTCCTCTTTGCATCTGGTACCTTCGTCGTTAATCCATTTGTACATTGACGCCACTGAGAAGGATTGCGACTCTTCGATGTTCCACCATCTTTCATCGGGATCGTTAGTCATTTGACCTCCTTCCGCTTGAATGATCCTGTTTAACTCTTCGAACTAGCTGATGGTCTCCGACGTCAATCGTTCTGATACCGTGAAAGTGAGTTTCCCCCTTTTCCACATATCTGCCACTAATGCATCGTTATTGAACGCCACTTCTGCGGCTAACGGGAATAGGTTATTAAGTGTTCTATTCCCGCATCATTTGTCCCTCCAGAATCTAGTACTCTTCCCATTCCCAATTCTGCACCTTATATTTATATTAAATATCTCTCTTTATTTGGCAACCCCTTTCCAGAGAACCGATACCCTCTCACCTGCGCTTTATCTGCCGAATCGGTATTTTTTCCTTTTTCGGAAAAGATCGAACGAATAAGACCACCACCCTCGTTTTCTTTTGTAGATCTTCCACCACCACTTGCTGAGCAGAGTTTGGTTCATATCATGAAGTTTAAGGATTCCTAGCCCTCCGAATTCTCTTCTCTTACACACCCTGCCCCATTTTACGAGATGGAACCCTTTGTTGCCCATATCGATTCCCTTCCATAAGAATCTTCTTCTCATCTTATCTATCTTATTGATTACCAACTTCAGTAATTCAAAGATTGACATTAGATAGAGTGGAATTGCGTTAAGGGCCGAATTAAGCAATGTGATCCTTCCACCTAATGGTAGATATCTACTCTTCCAGCCTGCCAGCTTCTTAGCAATCTTTTCAATAAGTGGCATCCAGTCCTCTCTTAATAATGGACCCGGCCTTATGGGCGTCCCCAGATATTTGATTGGAAATTCGGCAATCTCACATCTTAAAATAGCAGTGATAGTGTTAGCTGGGGTCGACAATTGTTCAGTGATTGTGATCACGCAGCTCTTCCGTAGATTTAACTTCAGTCCTGACCATCCTTGGAAGCATGCCAATGCCGCCTTAATAGCTACAACTTCTTCAACTTTAGCCCTTCCAAATAAGAGTGTGTCGTCGGCGTATTAGAGTATGGTCATGGACTGATTTATTCCTTTGATCTGAATTCCCTTGATGATGTTGTTGTCTTGTGCCCTTTTAATCATTTCAGCCAGTCCGTCAGCTATGATGGCAAATAATAATTACGACAATGGATCCCCTTGCCCGAGGGCTCTCTTGCACCGTATTTCCTTGCCTGGTCATCCGTTTACCTGGATAATCGATTTCCCTCCTTGTACACATCGTTGGATCCACGATCTCCATTTCACTCCAAAGCCTTTAAGCCGAAGAGCTTCGTCCAGGCACTCCAAATGTACCGAGTCGTAAGCCTTTTCGAAATCTATCTTCAGGAGGAATCCGTCTACTTTTCCTTTGTTACCCCTGAACACGATCTCATGGGTGGCAGCTATGTTGTCCATGATGTCTCTTCCACGAATGAATCCACTTTGCGATTGCGCCACCACGTCTTCTACGTTAGGTTCCAATCTTTGTGTCAACACTTTCATGATTATTTTGAACGATCCGTTCAGTAAGCTGATAGGTCTGAAGTCCTCTGCCGTGCAAACTTCCTGCTTCTTCGGAATGAGGATAATTGAAGCATAATTTAGCCTATCCAGGTTTGCGATTCCATCGTGAAAATCCTTGAAGATGTTCATTAGATCTTCCTTGATAATCTGCCAGTAGATCTTGTAAAAAAATATAGGCAGCCCGTCCGGGCCCTGGTGCCTTGTCTTGTCCCAGCATCTTGATTGCCTCGTAAACTTCATCTTCCGTAAATATATTTCCAATTCCCTCGCTTCCATCTATCTTAGAGGAACTCCATATGTCTGGCGTCAGACCACATCTAGCGGTGTTTCTGCTGCCCAGCAGCTCGTGATATTTGTTATCTAAGTATCCTCTTATTATTTCCTCGTTCTCTGTCCAAATTCCATCAACGAGAAGCCCCGCTATATGACTCTGTCCTCTTCTTCCGTTTGCCACCTTGTGGAAGAATTTTGTGTTGGCATCCCCTTCCTTTAACCATTGTATTCGTGATCATTGTTTCCAATGCATTTCCGCCCTAGTTTGTATGTGCTGTATTTCTAGCCTCCCATTTTTCAATTCTTCCTTCTCTGGTCCTGTCATATTTCTATCCTCTTGCAAAGTTTCCAGTTCGAAGATTCGATTGCCGAGTGCCTTTCTTCTTACGCTTGTGTTGCAAAATTTTAGCTTTGCCCAACCTTTCAGCTCCCTCCGAAGGCGTCTTGTCTTCTCCACCCAAATTCCAACCGCTGAATTTTGGGAAGTTGTATGCATCCACGATTCCCGAATCACCTGCCTCGTTTCATCAAATGTAGTCCAAGACTTCTCAAATCTAAAAGAAAAGAATTTTTCCTATAGTCCTGATCGCAGTCTATTACTAGAGGTAGATCATCCGACGTATATCGAGCTACGTGTCTCACTTTTGCTTGCGGGTACAAATCCTCCCATTCGTTTGACACTAGAACTCTATCTAGCTTTGCTAGGGTTGGATTGAGTTGCATATTGGACCATGTGAATTTTCTTTCAGTCATCTCAGAGGAATGAATTCTAGTAGGCTTTAAGTTCGAGTATGGTTTTACTCGGATAGGAAATTTTTTTTAAAAAAATGCAACTAAATTTGATCACTAACTTAAAATAATATGTAGAGCTCTAATTTTATAATGTTAAAGTCAAGATTGTGTAGGCCTGTGGACAGAATCAGGACAATATAAATGGATGAGGTGTCAGTAAATCACCCAAGGGGGGGTGAATAGGGTGATCGTGCGGAATTAGAAAAAATAAAATAAAGTAAAGTAAATGCAAGAGTGATAAGAAAAGTAAACACAGATGACACAGGGATATAACGTGGTTCGACCCCCAGGTCTACGTCCACACCACCTACTTGTAACAATTCTCCGTCATAAGTGTTCCACTACACTCAAAACTCTTGTACAGTGATTCTCAGATTCAGGCCGAGAGACCTATTACACCCACAGGACTTCTGATCCAAGTCTCGTCAATCTCGCCGAAGTTGAAAAGAAATGAAAAGTAAACTCAAGATCGTTAATGATTTTGACTGAAGAATATAACCAAATAAACGTTCACACTCGGATTGATTAAATGAAGGATTAGTTCAGAAATTTTCTCAAAAGTAATTAGGGTTAAAAGACACGGTGGATTCGTCAATATTAATAGACGAGAAGTGTATCGATCAAAAATAGAAACGATACTTTTTCAAGAATATACACAGCGCAAAGTGCGGTCGACCGTCATTTTGGTGCAGTCAACCGTTCAGTTCTCTGACGTAAAGTAGAGAGGTGAAAGGTCGACTGCTTTTCAAACAACTCGAGGTTCGGGTCAATGTGATGCGGTCGACCGGTATCGCGCTGTTTATTCCGAATCCACCCTGTTTTCTTACCATAAATTGATCCCTCTTTAATCAATCTTATACTATTATAATCTCCCGAAAATGGAAGGAAAATTTCAGGTCTTGATATCATCCTCTTTTGCTTGTGGACCAATTAATCAAAAACACTTTTTGAATATCTTCCTCTTCTGCTTGTGCCTGCCATTATTCTTTATTGCTTTCATTGTTTGTATATTTGTGAATCTCTCTTGGATCTCTTTTTGATGTTTTTTTTAATCCTGAAAATCTGACACACTAAATTCAAACTTATTAGTATGAGTGAACACATTTTGTGCACACCAAACTAAGAGTCAACAGTGTCGATAAATTTAGAAGTTAAATAAAAGAAATCACAGAGCAATCAAAAAATTTCTTCTAAAGAAAAATAAATTTTATAAAGGACTGTAGTCTTAATTAAAATATCTTGGGGATTGTTGTGGATTAGACTAAATATTACATTTAAGCATTTGATTAAGGAATCTTGGTGAATTATTAGATTGTGGTGTTGGATTTATGCCTTATATACTAAGTTCGATGGAAAGAGAAATGGGTGAAGCGAGAAGAGAATTGAAGCGAATATTGGAGACAAAGGTAGTTATTGCTGCAACCTGGTGGTTGGGGTTCGACTTCTTGTATGACGGCAGTTTGGGCCAGTTCTGGATGAATCTGTTTGAACCTAACTTCTCCTTCAACTTAAATCGTACACCTCCTGTGGCTTTCTCTTCAGGGTATCGGACGGTGATTGTATCAAGAATACAACCTATAATTTCTCTAGATCCCTATAATATTGTAATGACATCCATTGAGAGATATGCCAAAAGCATTGAATAGTTCATCTGAGAGGTTTTCCCTGTAAATAACAGAGTATCTTTTAGTGAAACTTGAGAGATAGATAACCAGTATCTTCTAGTGAAACTTGAGAGATAGATAGGTTATTGATGAGAGTGATTGTAACTTTTGTATCCTGTCTAGTTGAATCCCCGGATTAGGCGAAGCCGAACGGGGACAAAATTATGTGTTTTGTATGCTTAGTGTGGTCTTGGTTATTTGTAGTGACCGGTTATCGCTTCTCGCTCTAACTCTTTCTCCATTGCACTTAATTCCGTATGGATACTAGCGTGTGTATTTTAGAGTTCAGGGGATTGAAAAGAAAGAAAACACTTTAGAGAAACCTATATACATTAGATGAAGTATTCTCAAAATTTTGTCTGTCGGGGTATGTAGACAAACACACTCATTCAAAACATATGCTAACTCCTTCAATATGTATATTGGCTGATATTAACAAAACCTTATTCTCTTTTCTTTAAAGGTAACTTTCCAATTTAGCAAAATACTAGTCATACATGACAAGTCTACTAATGATCTCATCATTGGTAGAAAAACGCTTCTATATATATATATATTTTTGATAATACAGATAGAGCCAAACGGCTCTAGCCATCATTTAACTAAAATTTATAATATCAAAAATTTTAAAAATCTATAAATTACACGCATTGCACATATCAATCATCTAGAATGTTGTGCGTAAATATAGTTGTGATCTCCTAACTGGAATTTCAGCAAGAGCTTAGGTATTGAGTGGAAATGAATGTGGAGACTTACCGCGTATCATTGTCGATTTTTCTCAGAGGATTTGAAGGACTTGTTGATAGTTTCCATTAACTGAAACCGCATTCAAATTGAAAGATGTTCATCAATTTATATTCGGTAGTTTCCAATTGAACCGCTCTCGATCCTAGAATTGATGGAGAGGCATAATGTAAGCGTCGTACTGTAATAGTTAGTTTATACTAGTTGGATTTTGTGGAAGCAAAGAATTTGGGTGCTGCATTTGATGGAAAGACTTCGGCAACTTAAATGAGGTTGTGCGTCCTGTTATCCAACAAATTAAAGTTATGTGCAGTGGTCCACTATATATGCCTCTCGTCGTGCTTTTGTTTTGTGATCCCCTCCCCTCAATCAGGATCTGGTTACGGTCCTCGGTTAGCCTGACGACATTCGCCTCCACCTGGTTGGTTTAAACTTTACTTGGTGGACTCAGCTTTATGAGAATGGTACCTATATTCTAAGCGATGGTAGTTGGCAAGGTCATGCTAGCTCGAGACGTAAGTTGATATATCTTAATACGCTAGTGCTGGATGTGAGACTCATGTGCTTTAGAGTGTAGATTGAAGAAACTTCAAATTTGATGTAAGTTGGGTCAATAATTTTGCAGTACGTTGAGTTGTTAGAAGTAGCTAAGTTAGACTTAATTTGCTATATATTGTTTTCTTTGTTAGGGAACCCTCTTATTAAAAAAATTTAAAAAACGTAAAGATAGTTATGTGCAACCTATGAATACATTACTTTTGATTATAATATATGCTTTTTGGTGTGGCTGGAGTCGAGAGACTCTATCCGTTCTCATAAAAAAAAACAAAACATGTACATATCCTCATACAAGTAAAAGGTATTTTAAAAAATATATATATATATATTAAAGTTGAGATAATCTGCAGGTGTACAGGTGTACGTCTACTTTTGGGGTAAAAGATATAGAATAATTAACTCGATGTATCTTGTCTCCGAAGTAGTGTCCAAGCAAATAAAAAATACGACGTACGATCAGAAAGAATACCTCAACATGGTTCCGCAAACTTGTATATAAGTAGCAATAGTAGTGGATGGCAAACAAACAAATCAATACTTCAAAAATGCAAAAACTGAATAAATAATAAAAAAAACTACAATGCTCCTACCAACTCCCGCCTCCATTCCCACCCCCACCTCCAGTTCCCTTGGCCATCTTCCCGGCCTTCCGACCCTATTCTTCTAGCTCTGTTCCCTCCTAGTTCCTTCCTTCCTTCTTGGTTTCAGTCCCCTTTCCTTTCCTTCACCCTCACACCCACAGCCCCCTTCCCTGCACTGTGTCGACCTTGTTGACGCAGTCCCCCCGCCTTCCTTTCCCCTGTTGCTTCTTCACCTTGCTCCTGTGCTTTCGGACCTGTTGCTTCATCCCAATGCTGTCGGAGGCAGAGCTTCGTGGTAGCGAACCCATCGAGAGGGTACGTCACCATACTGCTGCCCGTACCCCACCTCCGGTGATTGAAGTTGCTAGGGAGATGCAGACTCTCAGAGGTGCTCCGACGTTGTATGCTTCAACGACGATGAACAAGCTTCCCTCTGTCCTGTCTCCATGCGTGCAGCATCATGCTCAACACGTTGAGGGGGATCCCTCCGAGCTCAGAGCTGCGGGCCCCCCTAAGCGGGCACATAAACATGCGCTGCCTAGGCTTGAGGGGGGTAGCAGTTTTCATCATCGCTCGGGCGAGACGGGGCAGTCGACAGGACGGGCCCAAAGAGGGGGTCCGCCTACTAGCCCTTCAAGGCGTAAACGAACCCCCCCGAGGGGACAGCGTCATGCCCACCACCAGCAACGTCTCCCCCACTCCGACGGACTTCATAGGGAATCCCACAGGGTGGGCTACAGTTCAAGGATCTCAAATAGCTACCGAAGTACAGCCATTTCTCCCCCTCATCACAGAAGTTTCCCAAAGCAACTCAACAACAACACAATCCAGAAACCTCACGGTCATAGCGACATACCCCACTCACCCCCCCCCCCCCCCCCCCGCTCCAAAGTTGACAGGGCCACAACCTCCCCAGCCCCTACAGCTTTTATCACCCAATGCCCCGCTCCGTGACTCAATACCAAAGAAGCCGACCATTGTCTGCCCGAGGTCCACCGATGGAGGGGCCCAAAGAGGGGGTCCACACGGTGGAGCGGGGGAGACGGAGTGTCTACCTCCAGTTGGTAGTGAGTCGGCGGACTGGCAGGAGGTATCTTACAAAAGAAACAGAAATTCAAAGTCTCCACCGAAAACGGCATTGGTACATCAAAAAAAACAGCGTAAAGGTAAACGTCAACCGGTGCCTTGCTTCAATTGTGGGGAGTTAGGGCATTACCGATCGGAGTGCACCAATGAAGTGAGATGCTTGCGTTGTATGATGTGGGGCCATCTCTCGTACAACTGCTCCAATGCCAGGACATCGCACAATGACGAAGAGCGTCGTGTGTACAAGGGACGCTCTCCTGACAGCCCCACCTCCATCAAACTAGCCAACAGCCTTGCGGCAATTAAGTCAGAAGAAGCTTGGTTGAGGCAGTGGTGCGCCGTGGCAAAAGCCACTGTGGGTCGACCTTCTGAAGCCCACATTCTCGCTGCCTTGAACTCAAGGTGGCCATTGAGGGCAGATAGAGACTGGGTCGTCAAGAAAATGGGACCACTTATGTTTTTGGTATCCTTCCCCTCACCCCAGAAGCTGATCGAGGTCACCGGTGGCAACGCAGTGGATTTTGGTCATTTTTCGTTGGAGTTTAAAGCCTGGACTCCAAGTTTTGGGGCTGAAAAACCACAAGGGGAGAGCTTCTGGGTGTGGATTCACAATGTCCCGCTTCATTTTTGGAGAAAAGAGGCCCTTCAAGAGATGGTCTCGGATTTTGGTTCTGTCGAAGAAATTGACGAGAAGACGGTGAGGAGGTCGGAGTTGGTTTCGGCGAGGATTAGAATTAGATGCAGAGACATCGCTCTAATGCCGAGGTTCGCAAAGGTATACTCTTATGAGAACTCATACCTCATCCGCTTCGTCCTTGACAAGCGCGTAGGTGATGAAGTCGACCATACTACCCCAACGCCTAATGGTGCGCTCCGAGATGGCAGAAGCTATAAACAAGCAACTGACCCAGCTTGGGAGTTCTCCATTGATGGGTCGCATGAGGTGGAAAGAGCTCACAGGGAGGTGATCAAGGCGGCGCGAGATAGGGAAGCGCGCCTCGTGGCCTCAGGCGAGGGTCCAGGGCAAGGAGGAGCTAGACGGGATGCCGATGATCCAGATCAGCTTCAGATCACTGGATCCAACGGCCTAGCGGCGCCGAGCTCGGAACGGAGTCGATCCTCATCATCACAGGCCTCAGGGGAAAAAGACAAGAGTCAAAAGCGGATGCATGTGGCGCATGCAGACCACCAGTATGGCAGTCACCAACTTCTTGGCAGGAAGCCAGCTTCGGAGCAGGGCAGAGACAAGCTTTCCTCTGAGCAAAAGACAAAAGAGAAAGCTATGACTACCAGAGAGTGGGTGGAGAAGGTTTGGGCAGAGCCAAAGGGGCTTAAAGTTAGCGCTTTGGACCCAGGATGCCAGAGATCAGTGGCTTCTTTGGGGTTGGAGTTGAGGGATGGCGACAAAGAACAGAGGGTGGCCAAGAATGGGCATGAAGCCATCGTTGAACCCCAAGCTCAGAGCGCTCTAACCCTTAAGGAGAAAGGGGAGAGCTGTTTGGCGCCTATTGAAGTGCCAGACGCATTGGTATTGGAAAAGCATGCTGCAGCTGCTCCCAATTCGCAATCGCCGCGTAGAGAGGGGGGTTTGGTGAACGGCATCTTTTCACGTGAGGATGCTTCGAATTCTGTTGCTGGCGGTGTGCTGCACCGCGGGGTATCCGGTCCCAGCGGTGTGGTGCACCGCAAGGATTTGACTGTGGGCAGGGTCTCCTCATCCTATGCGGGTACCTCCTCTACAGGGACTATGGGGGTGAGTGGGCCTTTAGTAGAGCCCAATTCGAGTCGGGTATCCGATATTGCTATTCTTGGGCCCATTGAGGGGTCCACTATAGCTGGCTTTGAAGCGGTAACTGCTCAGTCTACGCCTTGTGGGCCATCGGAGGAGTCCACAGCGAGGGAGGCAGCTCGACAGGTACAATCTCTTCATGCAGATAGTGAGGAGGACTGTGAAGACCGACTGAATCTAGACGTTGACTTTTCACTTACTGATGACGATTCAGGGGACTCAGATTTTATTGCCGATACTCAGAAGGTGTTATCACCAGAGATTGTGATTTCTAGTTTACCTGTTTCGCCACCGCAGCTCACGGCAGGGATGAGGGTACTTCGGTCACCCTTGAGGGCTCAGGCGGAGTCCTTGGATGACACTCAGAGGGGGTTTTCTCCAGTCTCAGCTCCAGGTTTTGGTTCGGGACAGTCCCGTAGAGCGGTCGGTTTCAGGGTTCAGCGATCTACCAAGAGGGCTCATGTGGAGTCCTTGGATGACTATCTTGAGGTCGCCGCTGCAGCCAAGGCAGCTAAGTTCGACAATGGAGGTACGACTAGTTTTTTAGCCTCTATTTTAAATTTCATGTCAGATTCTGATGTTTTATCTCTAGCTATTACTTGTGGGTTAGAGGTTTGGGACACTGAACGTATTGCCTTACTCCTCAATAAAATTCAGGGTTGGGAAACACAAAGAGTTAGGACATCTGACGATAAGGAGTCTGGAGTCGGTGCAGGGCCGACTATCATTCTCGAGGATGTAGCTGGCCCTACTCCCTCCACTACGATCTCCCCTATCAATTCTCCCCAATGAATACACTATTTTGGAACGTTAGGGGATTGGGGGATAGGGGAAAGAGGGGTATGGTGCGGGATGTCATTAACAATTCCAAGGCGGATATAGTAGGGCTGCAGGAGACCAAACTCCAGCACGGGCTCAAACTCAAAAGAGTGGGTGGTAACAGAATCAAGGAGTGGTTGTTACGCCCCTCTGTCGGTGCCTCAGGGGGAATTGCCATAGGGTTTAATTCGGATCTTCTGTCCTGCGAAGAGGAACATTGTGGTACGTTCTCCTTGACAGCCCGACTTAAGCGGCGTTCAGATGATTGGGTTCAGACGGTGACTGTGGTCTACGGGCCGAACGTGGCCACAGATAGAGAGGCCTTCTGGCAAGAATTGGCCGACATCCGTCAACGCTGGTCGGGCCCTTGGATTGTAGGTGGGGACTTCAACATTACTAGATTTGCTTTTGAGCACAAGGGAAGAGGCGCTAGCGACAGGCACCGAGAGGAATTCAATAGAGTTATCACGGAACTTGAATTGATTGATATCCCAATCAATGACAGACTGTTTACTTGGTCTAATTTGCAAGCGGATCCGGTTATGGCCAAGTTGGACAGGATTCTTGTCTCTATGGATTGGGAAACTTTATTTCCTCTCGCTTCTGCCAGAACGATCCCCAGACCAACCTCAGATCACACTCCGATCCTCCTCGATGTGGGGAATCGGGGAGCTCGCAAGCCTAGGAAATTCAGATTTGAAAAGGCATTGCTGGAAATTCAGGGATTCCATCATATGGTTATGGAGAACTGGGCACTCCCAATGGCCGGCAGGGACGCGGCGTCTCGGTGGTGTGGAAAAATCCGAAGACTCAGAAAGAGACTCTGTAGATGGAATCGGTCTAGATTCTCGACCATCTGGCGTGATAAAGAGTCCTTACTGGAAGGTATTGATGAGCTTGAGAGGGTGGAGGAAACTAGAGTCCTTTCGCAGGAAGAACGGAACAGGCTCCTCGAACTTCGTAATAACATTGCCAATCTGTATAGACTGGAAGAGATCAAATGGCAACAGAGGTCCAGAATTTCGTGGCTCAAAGAGGGAGACGCGAATACGGCCTTCTTCCATCGGGTTGCAAGTGCTAGAAGGAGATCCAATCTCATCCTTTCAATTCAAACAGCTACAGGAACATCGCAAGATGAAAAGGTGATTTCCACCACATTCCAGTCATTCTATAAGGGTCTATTCGGGAAGAAGAATGACTTTAGGATCCCGATGGGGACTCACTTCTGGCAGGAGTATCAAAGTGATCCAGGTCAGAACCTCTCTTCCTTAGAGGTACCTTTCACGGAGTCAGAGGTCAAAACGGCCATTGACCAGATGGGAGCTGATAAGTCCCCTGGCCCAGATGGCTTTCCTATGCTGTTCTACCAGGTGTTCTGGGAAGAAATTAAAGGAGAATTTATGGATGTTATGCTGGAATTTTTTCACAATAACCTGAGGCTGGGAATGTTCAACTTTGCAGAAGTCGTGCTGATCCCCAAACGGGAGGACTCTAAGTGCGTTGGGGATTTTAGACCAATTAGCCTGATAAACTGCTCGGCTAAGATCATCACTAAGGTCCTAGCCATTCGCTTGGGAGGCATCATGGACAGTCTTATCAGTAGAACACAGACTGGATTCATTAAGGGTAGGTGTATCTTAGACTGTGTGGCTACGGCTGAACAAGTTATCCACCACTGCCACAAGAGCAACTCCAAGAACTTCCTCCTCAAACTGGATTTTGAGAAAGCATATGACTCGGTGGACTGGGAATGTTTTCTAGAGGCTCTCAGGGGGAGGGGCTTTGGAGACAAATGGATAAGCTGGATCAAACAAGGTTTACACTCTAGCAAAACGGCGATTTCAGTGAATGGGAAACCTGGTCCCTCGTTCCCGTGCAAGAAGGGACTCCGTCAGGGAGATCCTCTGTCCCCACTTCTATTCACTATTGTTGCAGATGTGCTCAGAGGAATGCTTGATAATTGTCAAAGAAAAGGGTGGATATCGCCTGTGGCCAGCAGCAATGCTAATCAGGGATGCACGATCCTTCAATATGCTGACGACACCCTGATCTTTGGTAATGGGTCTAGAGCGGAAACAATATGCTTTAAAGGGGTCCTTTACTGTTTTGAAGCCTGGTCAGGCCTGAGAATTAACTTCCATAAGAGCGCGCTAGTTCCTATTTCACTATCAGAAGCTGAAATTCGGGAGCATGCCACCATCCTCAACTGCGCGATGGAAGAATTCCCAATCAAATACTTAGGGCTTCCGCTCCGTCCAGGGAGGCTCACTAAGGCTGACTGGTTACCTATTATAGACAGGGTGGAGGACAGACTGTCCGGATGGAAAGGCAAATCACTTTCTCTTGGGGGCAGAGTGGTCCTCATCAATTCTGTGTTATCCAATCTACCCATTTACTACATGTCGTTTTTTGAACTCCCCAAGTGGGTGATCCAAAGGATCGATCGTATCAGGAAAAGATTCCTCTGGAAAGGGGCGGACTCAAACAAGGGAGGATACCACCTTATCAAATGGAATATCGCATGCATGAAAAAGAGGCACGGAGGGCTAGGCATCATTGACCTCCGAGATATGAACCTAGCACTCCTGGGAAAGTGGTGGTGGAAAGTGTTCCATCACTGCGGGGAAGGATGGCAAGACTTTATCCAACCTTACCTTCGAGGGAAAGGGACAAGACATCTAGGCTTCCGAGTAGGATCCAAAGTCTCCCGGTTCTGGAAAGGAGTTGCTAAAGCCAGCGGACCTTTCAATTCAGCAGTCTCATCTTTGATCGGCAATGGTCGAACCACCAGATTTTGGTGGGACAAATGGTGTGGTCCCCATTCTCTTAAGGATGGTTTCCCTGATCTGTTTGCTAAAACGAATCGCCCGAATATCTCTGTGGCGGAATCATGGAAAAGGGGGACGTGGAGACCGTCCTTCCAAGGAACTCTGTCCCCAAGTTTGCTACTGCAACTACAGGAATTACAAACGCGCATAGTCCAGTCTGGGGTGATATGTGCCCAAGGTCCAGATCACGTGCGGTGGGGACTTGAGCACAAGGGAGGGTTCTCGGTTAGATCACTTTACCATCGGATTCACTTCCGAGGATGCAGACCCAGCTGGGCAGTGGTACTTTGGAAGACAAAAACACCTCTAAAAATTAGAGTCTTCCTCTGGCTCGTGCTCAACAACGCCATTCTCACTAGAGAGAATCTTGCCAAGAGGCAACCCCACATTGCGACCAATTGCGGTTTCTGCAACGTACAAGTGGAAAGTCTGAACCATCTTTTTCTTCACTGCACTAGAAGCAAGGCCATCCTGACAGAGGTGCTGAGAGCACTAGGAACAAGTGTCTACCCAAGAGACTATGAGGAACTATGGGTTGGACCCAGATTTGCGTCAGTCCGTCAAGATATGAAAGATGCATGGTTTATTGCCATTGCGGCAACCACATGGGTGTTATGGCTAGATAGGAACAATTTTTATTTCCGTGCTTCATGTAATTCTACTTCTAGTAATCTTACTCATATCATGCATCTTATTTCCTTTTGGGCCACAGCTGCTGCTTCAGGAGCAAGAGGGAGGATTGCAAGGGTCTTCCAGGTGGAAGATTATGATGACGAGGAGATTGAGATCGGGCCAACTCTAGACTGATGAGTGAACGTTCACATCGCTTTTACATATTTTGTATCAGACCTTGTACTTTGTTGTTTTTGTATTTTGGTAGCCTTTAGGCTGGATGATGTAACCCAACCCCCAGGGTTTTGTTGGGGGTTATGTTTTTTATTTCCTGCACTGTTTTGTACTGTCCCGGATATTCGGAGTTGTTTATTAATCACTTATTAATGAAACAGGGTGGCATTATTCCACCTTTTTCTCAAAAAAAAAAAAAACTTGTATATAAGTATATGCATTGTGCATGGTTTTAAAATCTTAATTGATGGACAAGTGCTTGGTTTAATAATCAATCTTAATCTAACTTTAATTATTGGAAGCAAAAGCACTATTTTTCTTCCAATTAACATCTACTTTTTTTGCAGTACTCTATTTTCCACAATAAAGACTATACGTCATGGTTGCTGAAATATATCGCTGTCCTTTTGATATTTGCGGGCGCTTCTCTTTTAGATTTCTACTTCCTTTCTTCTCAGTTTTCCACTAATTAATTATTTTTTTAATGGTATAAGAATTTTTTCGTCATGGTTGCTGAAATATATCGCTGTCCTTTTGATATTTGCGGGCGCTTCTCTTTTAGATTTCTACTTCCTTTCTTCTTAGTTTTCCACTAATTAAACTAATAATTTATATGTGCGACACAAGTCTTTTTAAATATATATATATGTTTTTTTAAAAAAATTCGATATTGTTTGGTATTGAACCTAAGACATGCATTTTTTATATATATTAATTATATACGTGCCATACATTTATTTTTTGAATTACAAAATACGTGTTTATTTTTATTTAAATGGAGTTTGCTTGATGACAAAATCTTTTGTTAAAATAGTAAAATAGTAGAGATTATTAGTTTTAATTACATTAGAAATTAAAAGATGCCAGTCCAAAATTCTGAGTCATCTGACCTCAGACCATGTTGATAGCTAGATTAATTAATGTTTAATATAATTAAGCACGTGCTATTTGAACATGTTTATATATGCTTAATTCTATCACATCAAGCCCACTAAGTTCAATGTTCACGAACCTTCATGGAGATTTCACCAAGATGACTCCTCTTTTTTGTATTTTTTTTTTCCTGATAGCTAGGTTGTTGGAAGGTTGAAAATTATCGTTAAATTATTGTTTCGTTGTTTCCCTTTTTTTGTGTGTGTAGATGTCCTATATTTGTATTTTCTCATTGTTTCGCAAATTATTGTTAACATAAATGTGCATGTTGCATGGCACATTCAATTGTCTCTTAAATAATAAAAACTAGTAATTTGTATGTATGATGTACGTGTTATTAAAAAAAATATTCATCATTCACGAATGATCCGAAAGATATGAACATATATTTTTTCTGAACGATATTTTTTTACAAATAATTATGCCGTAAATAAATTTAAAGTTAAAACTATATGGTTGAGATTAGATTTAATTAGTTGGTTGAGTTGTTTACAAGTTACACAACTCCAACTTTGTAGTTGTTACAGTAAGAGAGATAATTAAAAAGCTCATTTCATTATAAGAATAGGATGAAATTTAATACAGTTGGTCAATTTAACACTTCCTCAATTAATTTAAAAAATAAAAAACCCTATGCTCGATGTAAGGTTATAAATATAGTTCAAAGAAAGTGAGAATTTCCTTATATATGTAAAAGTTAGAAAAAAAATTATTAACTGTACACAATTCAGACAATGTTAAACACTAACGAGATGTGCAAAGGGCACCGACCCATGATTGCAAGTTTGCAACCGACAGTACACACAGTAATATTTGTCTTAAATTTAATTTTACCAATTATTATTACACATAGCTCTATAAACTCAATGCATTGTTGATATACATAATGTATTTACTTTTGTTGAGTATAAAGATTTTCTTTTGTTGAGTATAAAGATGACGGACTAGCTATCCCTCATGTTTCTTCATATATATATATACACATACACGCACACACTTCTATTTTCTTGTAAACTACTTAACTAATGACGATCGCCTGTTATGAAAATTTGTGTGTGTGCGTGTGTGCGTAATTTGATATTCTTAGATATGTTAAACATTTTAAGCAAAATTGGATGTTTATATGAGCCTATCTCAAATTAAGCATAGTTTTATATATTTTATACGATAATAAGAACATGGTCAATGGAGAACCTTGTATGGCGTGGCAAGTAAGAAATCTTATGACGAGGCATTGCTTTTTAGAATGGCATTCGCAAATTCGATCGCAAGTCGGTTTTGATACTGACGAGTCAACAATTAATTGATCGGACAGTCAAAATTGCAGAATAATGGGATTTTTTTCCCAAAACGACCTACTTTTTGAAAGTTTTTTCCAAACCAACCTACTTTTATTTTTAATTCTCAAAACGACACACTCGGTCTTTGAAAGACCGAGTTTAGCACAAAATAACTCGGTTTTTCAAAGACCGAGTGTTAGAATTTTTCGAATTCTAACACTCGGTCTTTGAAAAACCGAGTTATTTTGTGCTAAACTCGGTCTTTCAAAGACCGAGTGTGTTATTTTGGTAAATACTTTCAAAAGTGGATTAGTTTGGTAAATACTTTCAAAAAGTGGGTCATTTTGATAATAAGTTCGCCAATTTTGGCAATTCTAATGAACGTTCTGTAAAATGCTAGTTTAACTGATATTTAAGACTTTTCCGTTATTTTTGTGATAATAAATTATTTAAAATTAATCAATCACATATAATTTACGGAATTTCTTTTGTAATTTGTTTTATTATCTAGATACAATGAAACAACTAATTAAGTGTTATAAATAAATTAAGTGTGAATTGTCTATTGAACTCCCCCCCTCCCCCCCGCTCTTTCCACATTGTGTATCAGAAATGTTACATTTTTATCTCGTCTTTTTATTTCTAATTATGCATATAATTTTATTATGTTCTTATTTTTCAAAGCTCTTGATAGTAACCAACAAAAATTACTTGTCATGTGTTTTGGATGTTGAAATTCATTTGAATACCGAAAGTCTCAAAGAGACAATTGATGGATTCAAAGAATCATCTAAATGAGATCATACGAAAGATATAACGAAAGCTATAATTTTCTTTTGTCACAATCTCCCTGAAGGAGTGAAAGATGATTGTATCAAAATCAATGATCCTGAAGATCTCTTGAAATTTAAATAAAATATTGTTCATCTAGCAAAAGGAATTATGTGAGAATTTGACATATCAAAGTTAAAGATCCCGAAGATCTCTCGAAATGAAGAAAATATTGTTTGTATAATAACAATACAATGAGTATGAATTGATGACGATCCTGTAGATCTAAATATGTATAACCGTGGCTAACTATAAATGTATGGAAAAATGACGATTTCGTCTTATATTTTGGACATGCTACATTCCCCGAAGTGAATGTGATGCTATATAGATTTGGTACTTGGTACGATTAAAGCAGGGTCTTATGCCAGGCTGAACTAAGAAGCTAAAAGTTTCTCTTTATCATTTAATCCAAGGTTATTTCTTTTTAAAATTTTGTTTCAAGATTTGTTCAGATTACTGCTTACCCTGTTTAGATATGTTTGTCCATTCACTTCACTTAAAACTGCTTTTTTTTATATAGAATTCGTATCAAACCACACACACACTCTATAACTGCCTTTTTACTTTCACTTAACTAGGACATGAGTAGTTTGATGAAATTCTTATGAGAACTTCATATATTATTCAACCTTATGAAGTACGTAGAAGAAAATTGATGACTCGTGTAGACCATGCACAGTACCATTTAACTCTTGTGTAGATAAATAATAATTTGACAAGCAAAGGAGATTTCCACTGTAAATTTACTGCAATCTTGTAGAACCTACATGAATTTACCTTGCCACTGTAATATCCATTTGTGAAATATTTGTCTTTTGAGCTGTAATAGATTTAGTATTGACATGAACTAGATTATAAATTCTGGTTGCTTTTCTTATTCATCATATTTGGCTGCAATTTAATGCTTTTATGGTTGCAATTTTCTTATTCATTTTATTTGGTTGCAATATTTTATATGGTTGTCTTGCTGCTTTTGAATCAATGGGTAAGATAACCACTGGCTAACTAATGCTAATCTTAGTTATTTTTCTTTTCACTTTAAACAATTATTGTACGAATGAACAATTAGAGGAACTTCATATGATTGAACAATACTGCATAATGTCTTTTGAATTTCTTCTGTAATAATATATGTGGTAAAAGTATATTACCTAGCATTTTGTGTAAGTACTAATCACTCACAGAAGTTTGTTTGCTATATATATGTCTCATGCAAAGCTTTAAGGACTCCAAGCATATTCTTTTAAAGAAGCAATGATTAGCTAATTCAATTCTAGGTCTTCGATGAAGTGCAAGAGTAAAAAGATCACTGAACTGATAACTATCCAGGTCGAAATGTGTGGATTTATCTTTTCGATCTGTAAAGAATGACTATGATTGAAAACTGATCCTAATGTATTAGGATTGCTTGGAAAATATGAATACTTTATGTTTTGAAAGGTTCTTGTGGGTGAGGTTTTGATGTTCTTGTGGGTTACATCAAGTTGGGACAAATGTCTTGAAGACATTATTACCACACACACTCTATAATACATAAGATTATTCAATTACCATACACTAATATTCATACTAATTTTTGTCCAAAACTAAGGAAAGAAAATAATTCGAATATGATATAACTCTATATGAATGTCATCTTTCAACTATATTTATCTTCTCAATATAAAACTTAATTAGTTGTTTCATTGTATCTAGATAATAAAACAAATTACAAAAGAAATTCCGTAAATTATATGTGATTGATTAATTTTAAATAATTTATTATCACGAAAAGTCTTAAATATCAGTTAAACTAGCATTTTACAGAACGTTCATTAGAATTGCCAAAATTGGCGAACTTATTACCAAAATGATCCACTTTTTGAAAGTATTTACCAAACTAACCCACTTTTGAAAGTATTTACCAAAATAACACACTCGGTCTTTGAAAGACCGAGTTTAGCATAAAATAACTCGGTTTTTCAAAGACCGAGTGTTAGAATTCGAAAAATCGAATTCTAACACTCGGTCTTTGAAAAACCGAGTTATTTTGTGCTAAACTCGGTCTTTCAAAGACCGAGTGTGTCGTTTTGGGAATTAAAAATAAAAGTAGGTCGGTTTGGAAAAAACTTTCAAAAAGTAGGTCGTTTTGGGAAAAAAATCGAATAATGGTTCATGGGCCCCAAGTTGACTAGTCAAACTCATAGTTGAAGTTGACTGTTGACCAAATACTATATCTCTAATATTTATATCTAATATTATAACATGAGAGTTGGGGTTGTCATTTGTAGACATTCATTTAATCATCTAATCTCAACAATTCATTTTTAAGTGGGAGTTATATTAATCATTCATTTACTCAACTGTTGTTAGTTACCATAATATGCTCAAAGTTTAAATTTATTTACGACATAATTATTTACAAATGTGTCAATCATATAAAATAAAAGTTTGTGTGGTAATTTGTAAAGAGTGTGATGAGTAAAGGGAGGTCTCAGGTTCGATGCCAGATTACGTCTTATTATTTACTATATTTAAAAAAAAAATAGAACGTGCATCGCATGTGCATTTACTAGTAATATTATAATGGTGGAAGGCCTTAGTGTCATTTATCAATCTATCAATGCATGTAACGCACGTGCATAACTATTATAGAGGAGGACTTAGGTTCAAACTCAGACTATTTCTGAATTTTAACTTTTAAAAATATATATTTATTAAGACTTGCATCGCATGTGTACATCTCTAATCTCTAATATTATAATGGGAGAAGGCATTAGTGTCATTTGTAAATCTATCAACGCGTGCAACACACATGCATAACTAATATAAATGAGGTCTTAGGTTCAAATCCAGACCACGTCTGAATTTTTACTTTAAAAAATTATATTTATTGAGACATGCATCGCATGTGTAAATTACTAGTATATATATAGAGAGAGAGACAAACCTTCCGTTGTGCACTAGTTATGGTGTGCACTTCGAATACACTTGGCCTTCAAGTTTTCGTATCAACGATCTTAATCATTCATATTGATCTATATATATAAGTTAGTCTAAATATATAAAATCAATTCATTTAAAATTTATTTGTCCATATATCATGTCATCATAAAAATATATATCTATATAATAAAACACAAAGAAAGCTATCAAGTGCCCCCCCCCCCCCCCCCCCCCCCCCCCCCCCACCCAAAAAAAAAAAAAAAAAAAAACCAAAACCCCAAAACCAAAATTTCTCCTCCAAAACTAAAAAACTAATTACTTTGTTACTATGTCTTTCTTCCCTCGTCTCTCTTCACTTTTTCATTTTTATCTCTCTCTCTCTCCCTATTTCTCTCTCTCGTTCTTTCTTTATTTACTTAGAAATTTAGATTTTAAGATTTCAGGTTTGTAAATTTTCAAAATTTTTATGCTATTTTAATTGTACATGTTATATTGAAAATAGCAAATATCTCTTCAACAGTTAAATTTCATCATTTTCCACACTTAAAGTTCTAAAAAGTTCGATTTTACACTCCCTTTTATAATTATTTTTCAACATATAATAATGAAAATAATGACTTTTATTTACAACTAATTATTGTCATATTATTCAAACTTGAGCTACATAATTGTTGTTTTACTGTTTCCTGGGCTTTTCATGTTTTGTATCGTTCCGAATACGTGCTGTAGGCACGTGTTGACTGACAAATCTAGTATATATATATATATATATATATATATATATATATATATATATATATATTCAATTATAGTACTGTTTGCCTGCGATAATAACAATACAATGAAGATGACACTCAGCTTTGTTTTCTTTACGTCAGGGTCAAAAAAAATTTGCACAAAGCGATTTGTTTTCTTTACGTCAGGGTCAAAAAAAATTTGCACAAAGCGATTTGTTTTCTTTACGTCAGGGTCAAAAAAAATTTGCACAAAGCGATAGTCCCTTCAGTCTTCACCTATGTTTCTGAGAGGCTTCGTACTCCCCACAATCGAGGTATCATTTTATTTTGTTTTATGTTATTAGTTTTATCTTTGAGGACCGAGGAGTTAATTAATTAATTTGATTGTGTAACCTCTATGATGTAGGAGAGCAATATGCGACAAGCAAGCAAGTCAAAAAAAATGGTTAGCATAATTAAACATAAAAATGAAATAAGATAAAGTGAGCGGGAAGTAGGAGTTAGCTTCCTGTTCCCACGTATCAAATACTCCATTCAATAATTTGAAAAATGCTTAAAGCAGTAAAAAATTTAGAAATATGAGGATAAATATGAGGATATTAGTAGGCTAAATTTGAAAAAAAACTACCAACTTTTTTTTCACAGAAAATCACACTTAAACATAGTTGCAAAAAAATCCACTCTGACGGCATGTGCTTTCTGTTAAAGTTGAGAGAGATTTTTTGAAAATAATAAGAAAAATATATGATATTTTCTGAACCAACTTGTAAACATAAATGAGGTTATCTAATACAAGCAGAAAAGTTAGATGTGGATTTTTGCAAAAATACTTTAGGAGATTTTTTTGTAACCATATTTAAATGTGATTTTCTGTGCAAAAGAAAGTTTAGTGAAGTTTTATGCATAGAAGGAATAGTTCAAGAGTTTTTTTTTCTTTCAAATTTAGCTATATTAGAGCATTTGTAGTTGTTTGCTAAATATGCATAATATGCATATTTTCTCAAAAAAATCGCTGCGGTCGTTTGCTAAATATGCATATTTTATATATTTTGCTACAGTAGATTGCTATAAATGAGAGCGGACATGAGAATTATGCATAATTTAAAGGACGCAACTTTGAATTCCGTCGATCCCCAAAAAAATGAATTTGATAAATATAGTATGAACGTTTAATAAATTGGCAAAGGTGGCATCTCCTTGGATGCAACTTGAAGTTGCGTATAACGGAGGGGCCCATAATTTTTATTTTTTAAAAAAAGTTAGATAATGTTTTTAATTAATAAAAAAATCATAAAAAAATTCTAAATGATCGTGCGACGCAAAGTAAAGTTCCGTTTAAATTTTTTTAATATTAAATTGGTAAAAAATACCAATCGACGACTGTAACGAATTTGCTAAATGCTATGTATATTTATGCATTTATGTATTTTTTAAATAATGACGACCGCTCTTAGTAAGATCCATTTCAAATCGATGGGAATACGGGTGCAATTATTGATGCTAGATGGTGTTCAACTACAGGATATGATGGTGATGCTTGTCCGCATGCCGAGTATTTATTGTCGTCTGCGCTGAGCAAGAGAGGGTAAGGAGTACGTGGGAGTTCAACTTTGGTGATTTTCACGAATGGAATTAACAATAACCGCTTGGTCCCTACGTACGATACCTTTTGTGTAACACATTTCTGTTCTTAATATTTTTGTTCAAAAAAATCTTGGTGAATTAATTAACAATCCAAGGCCCCTAAAATATTTTTTGTGTAACACGTTTCTGTTCTTAAATTTATTGTTTTAAAAAATATAGGTATGTGGGTTTGTTTTTATTTTTAAAAAAGAAAAAAAATAGAATACCGTCACCATACTTTATTAATAAAATTTTATTAAAATATTACTAGAGTTCCGGGAGAATATACATTGAACTACGAAGCAAGAAAAAAATATAGATCTCTAATATCGTCCTGGAGGCTGAGATAATCTAAAAGTACTACAGATAATCCAAAAGAACAAACACATAGATAGACAGTTACAAATATAGTGGCCCTTTCAACATATCTCTGGAAGGTGAGAAACTGAGAAACGTCACTCCCCTCAGTCTAAGATGTATTAACTGAGAAACGTCCGAACTCAACATCCTCATCATTAAACTCGTCTATCTAGATGGCTCTGATCGACGATCCTCCATCTCGATCATGCGACAACAGTTGTAGCTCAAAAGAAAATAAGATGTATAATATGAAATAGAATACCAATAGTACTATTATCAGTCTGACAAAAGTTTCTCAAGTCCAATTCAGTTGATTGTTTACAAATATAGGTACATGTTGAATAGTTTCTCAAGTCCAGTTCAGTCCTGACTTCCGTAACAATGGATTTATGTTTTTAATTGAATCTTTAGAAGCCCACTTGATTCCCTAATTTCTAATCTCTCATATCTAATCTAATATTATAATGAGAGAGTTGGATTTGCGTAAATTGTAGATAATCAACTATCTAATCTCAATCACTTATTTTTAAGTGGAGGTTATATTTACCATCAATTTAGTCAATTTATTGCCGGTTACCATAATACCATCAAAGTTCAAATTTATTTATGACATAATTATTTATAAAAGTGTCACTCAAATAAAATAAAAGTTAGTCTCACTAGTGGTAATTGTAAAAAGTATGATAAGATTTTGAGATAAGTAAAATGAGTTCTCATATTTGGGGTCAGACTGCAATGTTAAACCCAATATTCTATTTTTTTTAATGGACCGGGTTATGGAATATTAGTCAAATTAGTCAAAGTTAATAATAATGCCATATATTTTTAATAGGTCGGGTTATATTTTATGAATTACAATAATGATACACCCACAACTTTTTCTATAACTTATTTTTTTACAATCTTATATGCTACAATAATATTGAATAAGGTTGTAAGAAATATGTTGTATAAGAAGTTTTGGGTGTAACATTATTGTATACAAAATAACACAGAGGTCAAGGTGGCTATATACAGAGTACAGGGTGAATTAAGAGAGAAATCTGTTGGACCATGATCATGAACCAAAGTAAAATTTAACTTCGCCATGCAAACTAGCCAAATTAAACCCAGTAATTGATTCCTAAAGACTAAGAAGGACATTTCAATTCAATCTCGGTTAGGGCTGCAATCGAGCCGAGCCGATCCGAATACCTTCAGGCTCGAGCTCAGCTCATTTACGAAACGAGCTCAGTTTTGAGCTTGAGCTCGGTTCGAGCTGAGCTTTGACTGAGCTTTGACCGTATTCGAGCCGAATAGCTCGCGAGCTTAGCCTAAAAAAAAAACCCAAGCTCGAGCTCAACTTGTTTATGAAACGAGCTCAGTTTTGAGCTTGAGCTCGGCTCGAGCTCGGTTCGAGTCGAGCTTTGACCGAGCTCGAGCCAAATAGCTCGCGAATAGCTCGATTCATTTGCAGCCCTAATCTCGGTTACATTACTTTCATTATCCTCCTATGTAAAAACTAAATTTATGCATGTGCCATCGTAACCTATGATCATTTGCCTTTAAATTCGCTAGTAAGCAAAATGCCAGAAGCTCAAATATCACTATTGTAAGATGAGAGAGTCCGTGTGACAAAGGTGGATGATACATTTTTTTGATATAACAGATGGAGTCAAGCGAATCCAGCCCACAGACAATTATATTAATAAATGCGAAATATACAGAGGAAAATTTTACAAGATGTAAAACCGAAAACAAAGCAGGGGTCACACTTGGCCCCCAAAAAAACACCTAAAACAGCAAAGACGACATTTGCCACACACTGCACAACAACATAACTAAAAAAAGAAACAGGGAACAAGACAGACACACAGCGGAGATTGGAGAGGCCACCATAGCGGGAGCTGAGCATGGAGAAGCAGAAACCTAGCCAAAGACCAATCAGAACAGCCACCACCCACAACAGTCCCTGCAACGCCATCCGGATAAGATACACTGAACAAGCAGCCGTAGTCCACCTAAAATGACATTCCGCTAAAAGACCTCACGGCAACAGCCAAAAGCTGGTGAATGCGACGCTCCCCCAAGACAAAATTGGGATTACAATCGTTGTACCTAGGCCAAGCGAAACAAATCACAGGAGCAGAGAGGAACGGCTACCCCCGAACAAGCCAGCAAATCCTGAAAAACAGCAACAACCAAATGCCCACACAAAACACCCTACACCAAAGAGTGCTAGCTGCACCAACAAAAGGCCCCAAAATTATGGCACCACCAGTCACAGCCCAGAGCCTCTGCACAGCCCAGAGCCAAAGGCTGACCACAAAAAACACACAACACAGCGCACAAAGCACAAAACACAAAACACACAGCCCAAAGGCTCCACACAACCAATAGGCAACAACAATAAAAAAGAACATCCTGAAATATAGCAACAACAAAAATCGGTGCACAAAACACCCAACACCAAAGAGTGCTTTCTGCACTAACAAAAGACACCAAAAATATGCCACCACCAGCCCCACCGAAAATCACACAGCCCAGAGCCTCAACAAAACCAATATGCCACTACAAACAGAAGGAAAACACAACATACCAGCATAGAAGGAAAAGTTAGGAATACAGATAGATGTAAAGTTAACCTCTAGTAAAGGGAAAAAAAGCAAAAGGAGGAACATGAAGTATTAAACACAAAAAGAGAATGGGAAGCCTGTTGTAGGGGAAACATAAGAGTGCTAAGATAAGTCTGCCCGCAGGCAAACGAGCCCTAGTCAGTAGGACCATACGAGGACCCCTGCCAAAAGAAGCCCCTGGAGAACAACAGGTTTAGTTCTGCAATAGGAGAAAAACAGAAACGGTTAGAAACGAAATCAAAAGCCAAAAACTACCAGTAGCTTAGGAAACAAACTCGAACAGAAGTAAAAAGGGTGAAAAATTAGAGAAGAGTATTAGGAAGACCATGGACAGAGAAATAACAATACGCCTCATCAATCTTCTGCATATGATAATTTCGAAAATTGGAGGAGTTAAGTGTAGAAGCTCAGAATTTAATGAAGAAAAAGAAATTATCAATCAAAACATTAATCTGTCTCGACAACTTAGAGAAAATCCTATTGTTACGCTCTCCCCAAATAAGCCAAATGAAGGCCATCATCGCTAAATCCCAAGACGGCCTAAATTGTCACGCCTCGCTTCCTAAGAACACAGAATACGAGCGCGAGACAAAGCCCAGCGAATGTTTTTCATCATTCATGAGCTGTAGGATCGACTCATCGACCCAGCATCATAACAAGAATATAACAAAGTGTACACAACCGTGCATGCATGAATAATTTATTAATCAACAGAAAACAATTCAAACAAAACAATAATATCCCAAATAGTTTTCAAATCTGGATCAAAAGATAAAACTCGGGACTATAAGCCCGTTACAAGGATCATGTAACCAAAGAAATAAATAACTAAAAAAAATATATATATTTTAAGCAAGTCCTTTCTCCAAGCGAAGCCTAGAATGTCTGCTCACTAATTCCAGCAGGCAACTCGTCTCCAAAGTCTGTATATAAAAATATAAAAAGAAAAAAAAATAGAGAAAGCAAGACAAACACCCTTAGTGCAAGTTAGGGCCACAAATAGTAAAACAAGTACAAAAAATATGGAACAAGATTTGGAATCAAGAATGTAATAGGGATGCAACAAGTAGTGGGAATTCAAGTAATTAACTAGTAAGAAAGACAACTCGAGTGACAAGATTGGGTAACAAATACTAGTACCAGAACAAGTGGTTAGTGAACATGTAATGGTATCAAGCATCAAGTAACAAGTATCACGTACGAGTGTCGAGTAACAAGTAACAAGTCTCAAGTGTCAAGTACAAGTATCAAGTAGCGAGTGTCAAGTATTATGTTCAAGTATCAAGTCTCATATATCATGTAATCAAGTACCAAGTAAGCATGTATCATGTTCAAGTATCATGTATCAAGTCTTGTAGTTATTACTATCTAGGTAGCACTTCATGTGCCATCCTTTTATCACATGGTTGCTACAGTCAATGCAATTTCGTTTAGGCCTAGTGGTGGAGTCTATAGGACGGTGTACTCAGGTATCAAATATCAAGCAAGCACGATTCATGAATACGAAAATAAAGTAACAAGTTCACGAAGCAAGTTCGTGAATACTAACAAGTTCAAGAATCACACAGTGGGTTCATGAATACAACAAGTTCATGATCCAAGTAATTTCTTCATGAATACATCAAGGTGCAACAAGTTCATGAACCGAGTACTGGGAAACACGGGCCCCCTTTCGAGTACACTTACCTATATTGTCCACTACTATGGTCTTTCCCTTAAACCCCGATTTATTATTTATTATTATCATCAAGAAAGTATGAAAGTGTGCAAAACAAGTCAAGCAAATATAATCAAGAACATGGGACAAGTCTAGGCTAGGTAGGATACATATTCGTGATTCAAAACAAATCAAAGTATCAAGAACAACGAGAATTCCAAATCTGGACAGCATGACGTTGCTGTACCAAAACTGCGATTCCCGTTGCTACAAGATAGCAAATGTGGATCTGTCAGAAGGTATAGAAACTAGACTTCTGCCTAGTTCCAACGCATATAATTAAAGTACATAAAAGTTGTGGTAACATGTGTCCAAACAACAAACTATACTGCATTTGTGTTCAACCAGAATTTGTAAAACTGAGTTTATACATATGAAACAGGGTTGAATCATCATTAATTAATTCTGAGAAAATTAGGGAATGTTCTCTAGGGTTTCCAGTATTAACATATAAATTTCAAGTCATTTACTTATTGGTAGCATAGTTGAAAATAATTGTAAACTAAAGAGGTGCAACAGTTTTTTGTGAATCTGCGACTACCGACACAGCAGCAGTAAAACTACGATATCTCCTAGACCGTAACTCAGAATTCGAAAATTCTGGATGTTATTGGCAACTACACACTTAGAGATACATTTTATATTCAGGACTAAAGTTCAGATTTTGATTTTATCGGGATCGAAACAGCAAGTAAAGACAAGAACAACAGCAAGTGTGAATTTCTTTTATATACAAGTTGCATGATAAATGACTATTATGAGTCTAAATTAGTGCGTGATACAAATATGGATGCATTGGGGATCAAATCAGTAAGTCGCATGTATTTCTCAACTCAAAAGAATGTAAGATCAACACAATATATTATACAACACGCATCTACAAGTTAAGGGGTTCATGTTCAAGTAATTAGGAGATAAAAAGGGGTCCAACTAGTTTTGTAAATATATCAAGGAAGAGTTGTGACTCTTAAGATTATGGAATCGATGAAGAATAATTTAAGATCAACAAACGATGAGACAAGGAGGAGTCACAACTATGATCTATTTGTAGTATTTTCAATTAAACGCTTGTACTAGAACAATAATTTGTACAAGAAGAATACTTGCCTTGGGGTGTAGACGATGAATCCGACGGAGGAATAACGGGAACGGATCCCGGCACGAACACAACAAACGGATCAAACGAACACACGAACCAATGAACGAATCACGATGATGATCTAGATCAAGATGATCAAACAACGATCGGGCAGATCGGCACGGATGAGATCAAGATCAAGATCAAGATCAACAAGATCAGACGGTCCAGATCAAGGTGATGATGAATTTGTTGATGATCACGATCGAACGACCAAGATCACCCCGATGGTGACGATCAAGATGATGATGATCAAAGTAGATCCGACGGCCAGGAATCGATCAATCAAGATGATCATGATCGTAATGATGATCAAGATCAAACGGACGGCCCACGTCCAAGGCCATGATCAAGACCAAGTGAACATGATCATCAAGATGATCAAGAAGATCGGACGACCGAGATGAACATGATCAAAACTCCACTTTGTCAAATATCCAATGGCAATGGGGGTACTGGCTGCTTGGACGGTGGATGGCGGGACAGGGTTGTCGACGGACGGTGACGACGGCCAGGGGGTGATGGCAACAAGAGGGGGATTGCCGACAAGACTGTGTTCCTTCAGATGACAGGAGGCAGGGAGGTGCAGGGCATCACCTGGCTGACGACGGGATGGGTTCTCGGTAAAGAGGTGCGACAGGGGGGTCGCCGGGCTGCGGTGTCGACTCTGCTATCTGCGAGAAGAGGGGAGTGACGGGGTGTTGCTAGCGATGCTGCTGCTGTTGTTGGAAGGCGACACAGGGAGGTCGCGAAGGTGACACTGGCATCGCAGGAGGATGGCATTGGGGTTGGCGGCCAGTCGACAGAGAGAGAGGGAGGGAGATGCCACGGATGAGGGGGAGCACAGGAAGACGGGGGTGGGTGTTGCCGCAGTCATTGAGGAGCGCCGCGACACTTAGGAGGGGTTGGCGACGTGAGCGATGCGGCCAGGGGGCTACGCGGCATCGGCTGAAGATGTCGGGGGCACAGGCGGCCATGGCGGGATGGTGGAAGGTTGAGGAGGTTGAAGGGAAGAAGATGAGAAGATGAAGTGTTAGGGTTGGCGGCTGGGTTGGAGGGTAGAACAGTTAGGGGTGTTCATCGGTTCAAAACCGAACAAAACCGAACCGAACCGAACTTTTTGGTTTGGTAAAATTGAAACCGAACTCCAAACCGAACATCTACATTTCGGTTTTAACCGAACCAAAATATATCGGTTCGGTTAATAACCGTACTAACCGAACTTAAAGAAAGTATTTCAGTTTTGAATGTTTATATTAGATTCTGAGTGAAAGACTCATTATTCAATATTCATTAAGCAAACAACAACCAATTAGCATTGTACTCATAATTTTTACACTACAAAATTACAGTAATAACTAGGAAAAAAGCTTACAATTTACAAGTTACAAATGATTACAATTTACAACTAATCAACTATAGAAGCTTATATTTTACAATTTGAAATTACAAGTTTCTAACTTTCTGTAACACTTTTGTTGTTTGCAGGCCTCATCTGAGTCATCTGAAGCACTTAAGCATTTACCAGACACTGCAAAGTGAAGCAAAATATGAAAATATAGCAAAGTGAAGCAACAATCAGTGGGAAAGAGAGGGACCCTGAGAACATATGCTACTCCAATGAAGTATTCCAATAAAGTATTCACCTGGAAGATATAGCAATCATAGTATCAGTGGAATCATATTTTAAATGTTTTGAGAGCAACGATAAAGTAATTCAAATGCCAGATTTGTGTACATTTAACTGTTGTTTAAATATTGCATTAAGTCTGCTGACACAAAAAAACTTGCTCAGAAAAACATATGTACATCCATGTTACTGTGTTTCAGCTAGTATCTTAAAAAGACTTTGATGGTACCTTTTCTTGATTACTTTCACATCTGCTGAAGAATAACTCAAACATACTATGCGCTTTTCTTCTGTTTACTCCTTGCAAACAGTTAGCTATATATTATATTAGTATCTCAAATTCTCAATGCATATAATGAAGCTCTAAGTCTGATTGATATTATAATAACAGAGACAGTAGATAGAATTCTACATTGAGCATTTACTTACCAGCAGTCAAAAACATATGGGATGGAAATGGAGCTAATGAATTGTACCTGGCTCAAAGCCCCATACCCAAAGACAACAGAGCAATTCCAAGTGATTTTGTGAATTCATCACAATATCCTTTGTTATCTTCACTGAAATAATCCCAAATAGATTAGCCCTTAACATAACTATCATAACCATATCATACCTACAACTGTTGTTGTTGGCCATGTCCACATGACACATGTAGCTACTAGCCAGCCAGCCGCATATCTATGTATGGCATCGACTTCACTATCCAATATTTTAATTTTAATAACCTAAAGAAGAATAATAGGAATAACATAAAACTGATTCACAAACAATATATGTATCAAATACAATGATCAAAGTATAAAATACCCATTGCTCTGAATAGAAGGATATGTTTATGATAAGAACATGTAGTTCAGATATTTCAGTTATTCAACTAATACCCTCTATTCGTAATTAAATATGCAGCTCACTAACTACCTCACTAGTAAAAGGGAAACAAAGAAATAGAGGAAAAAATAACAATGGATTGTCTACTTACATCAAAGAAAATCCCATACTGGAATAGCACACTGCCCTTGGTCACTAGTCTGGGGATCTAGCTAGCTGTGGAGTGCTTCCCACAAACTAAAGGTGGTGCATGTCAGGGTTTGGAAAACCCAGTACAGTATTCTGGAAAAAGAAAGAACAACTTGTAGTTAATTATGTGAACATTACAGGACGATGGCTAAAAAGTGTTTGCTCTAGGTACATAAACATATCTTATACTTTGATCAAAGTATAAGTTGAGCACTGTAAATATTGCACGAAAGGTACATAAACATACCCATTGCTCTGAATAGAAATATGCACGAAATGCATGAAAGGTACATAAACATACCTTCCCATCTGGAAGCTGAGCCAAAAATACTTTGCTTAGCTTAGCTTTGCTGATTAATTTTTCTCTGTAAAACTGTTAGTATATTGCTGAAGGGATGCAACAGTAAAGAATACTCAAACCGATGACATTCAGTGAAGTAACAATCTATCTCATCAGTCATCACGCTTTGAATTTAACAAAATTCAGTGAAGTAACAATCGTAAAGCTCAGATAGGATTATTTCATCACTAGTCACTCCTAAATGATGATTAATTCATAGTGTGCAACTTCAAAAACATAATCCATCTCATCATCACTTAAAACCAATGAGGAAAAATAAAGCTCAGTTAGGATTAATTCATCACAAGTCACTCCTACAAATCATTAAATAAATGATTCATAGTGTGTAACTTCAGAAGCATAATCCATCTCATCATCACTTGTACAAATTGAAATCCAAGTTATCCAACGAAGAAGCAAACTCACAATCACATGAATATAACAGACTAGTAGAATACTTTAGCATAATAAAGTCATGGTTAACAGTAAACCAAACATAAAATAGAATGATACTGTCATACTGATTTGTCTCACAATGTGAACCACCACCAAATACCAATCGAACCATCAAATTCTCCAAACCATGAACCCCTAAACAAAGAAAATAATATAAGACAAAAATTAGAAATAATATAACTTCACTATAAGAAAGAAAAAAATTGAAAAGAATCTCACTTAAATATCAACAATTGTGGGTTTTGTTCCTCCAATCTTTGTTATTTCTGTAGCGCCCCGAATTTCTAACATAATAACTTAGAAAATACGTGGCACAATCCCAGCATCAACTTCAATGTAATAGTACACATAGCCCAAAAACACAAATAATTTTATTCCAACTTTTATTACAACAATCTTTTTCATATGCAGCGGAAATACAAACACCTTGAATTAAAGACATTCTTTTTACAACACTTCTCTTTACAAAAATTACACAAGGCTCTATTACATTACTTATAATCTCCAAGCTAACTTAAGCATACAAACCCCCAAACTCTAAGCAGCAACCTGCAACATATGAGGCTAGAGATGATCCCTAACCCCCAGAACTAAAGGGGTCAGCCATAAATGGTGTGAGTGACATAAAAACAAACAACATAATTTAATCGTAAAACATAAAGTTATCAACAACATGTATCATCAACAAGAATAAGGGAATGAGAAATAACAAATATGTAAAGCATGGAAACATCATAGAATGAAAACAGCAAGTGCATCTAGTCTAAGTGTCAAGTGTAGGAAAACTGGAAAACACATGCATAAAACCAAGTCAAGACAACACAAGGTCTATATGCGGACTCTCTAATGCATACTTGTCGAAGTCTATGCATCCCATTCTACATAGGTTCGGTGCAAGCCCTTAACGTCTTCACTTCATAAGGTTCAATCCCCCGCTATGCAACTAATCCTATCACGATGACTACTACGAGATAAAGATAAACTGTGAGAATTAGCCCATGCCTGATAATTCCGGAGATGGATCCCACATCTCAGGTATTTTACCTGAATAATTCCGGAGATCATCCCACATCTAGACATAGACACATCATCACATGAATACCCCATGTGCGTCGCCTCGACTTTGATAATTCCGGAGATCAGTCCCACATCTCAAGCAAACCACTTGGATAATTCCGGAGATATATCTCACATCTCAGGTAATTTACCTGGATAATTCCGGAGATAAATCCCACATCTCAAGAAAGTTACTTGGATAATTCCGGAGATTAAATCCCACATCTAAAGCCATACTGAGGTGCATAACCCATGTTCCCGTTCATCATATCACCACTAGTGCCTGTCCTTATCATTTGGGTTATTTAATTACTCAACGAATCTCCTAGAGTAGTGTACCCTACCGGATTAAAATCAAAACTGAATAACTGAAAAACAAAATAACTCAACACCAGTATACTAGGGTCACTCACTTCTAGAGACTCAAGCTCAAAAAGTCTTAAACAACTTTCCACTAAACAAAATTAGCTCAACTGAATTTCTCAAATCAAAAGCTTAACTGAAGACAAAGTATAGACTGAATTATCTGATAACCAATCATTCGAAATAACACTAAAGTTTACAAAGATCCTTCAGTACCAGTCGACTTATACTGTGGTAAGTCGACTGTCCAGAAGGCAATTATCCAAAGTTTTACAAAAATAAACTAGGTCATAACAGTCGACTTAAAAGAGAATCAGTCGACTTACCCGAGGTAAATTCTAATAAATTTCACAAAATATATTCTAAGTATGTAAGTCGACTGAAAGGAGTCCTAGGTCGACTGTCCAGAAAGGACTAATAATTTTTTACAAAATAAATTCCTCAGTGAACCAGTCGACTGCCGACAGGCTAGGTCGACTGTCCAGAAAGAACTCATAATTTTTACAAAAATAAATTCTTCAGTGAACCAGTCGACTGCCTACGAGCTAGGTTGACTGTCCAGAACGATTTTTCATGGATTCTAAAATACAGTAGCAGGCTCGTACCAGTCGACTGTACAGTAGGCCAGTCGACTGTCGGCCTACAGTTTTCAAAATTTAGGTCTGATTACAAAATCAAAACTGGGGTTTTCTAAAGATTCATTGTTTATGAAAATAGTTCGTATTCAGGCAAAATGACAAATCTCAACAAATCCTCATTATGGATATATTATTCAAAACATCAAATATTTCAAAACTCAAGTTCTCATGTTCTAGATCACTAATCCTTTCATTAGGGCTTCACAAGACTATATTTCTTTCACAAATCTAAATCAAAATCTGATTTACCATGTATAAGATCCAGGCGTTCACCATCCGATCATAACCGTACTCAAATCTTAATCTTGTCTTTAGCAATACGATTTTATAAACAAAGATCTACTAATCATTCGTAGATTTTACAACATGGTATAAACAACAATCATTATTCACATGGATCATACCACAATACAAGATCTATATCATTCACAACATCCATCAACAATATTGCCACTCGCATACATGGATCAACCATAAGACAAATTTATATCATTCATAAACAAAACAAAACACACAATGTCACTCACATGAATCAAACAATAAAACAAATTTTATATCACTCACCTTAGAATTGCAAAGATCCAAATAAAAGCCTTCCTTTTTGCTAGATCCAAATCTTCCTCTCGCTCCACCAAAACAACTCTCAAAAATCTATATTGTTTTTCCAGAATGACGGCTACCAAAATTCTTTTAAATACCCGGAATAAAGAGTTTAGGGTTTCACGATAATTTTACAAAATGATCCCGTCAAAATACAACTTTATATATGTAACTCTATTATTGGAAATTCAATCAAATTCATTTGAATTAGGATTTAAAAGTAAAATATAATCTTATATCTCAATTGGTACTGTTCAAAACGTCCAGAAAAAACCTTTTACATTTTAACCCTTAAAATGTCAAATTTGCAAAAAGGTCATTCTTTTCTCAAAAATTGCAAATAGATCCAATTAATTTCAGAAAAATCTGGAAAAATACTAAATAAATCCCAAATATTAAATAATGATTTTTCATAAGGAAAACTTGACTTTCAAATTTCTCAAGAATGTATTTGCACGTGTTTTGCACGTGTAAAAGATAAATTTTTCGGAAAATATTAATTAAATTTCCAGAAAATCATTTAAATTCAATTTCAAATATTTAAAAATAATATTGGAAAATACGGGGTTCTACAATTTCTGTTTTAAAGTAAAATAAGTAATTAGTTAATAAATCAATTTTAATCAATGTCTACAAATTACAATATTAACGATGGGTAGTAGATTACCATTTTCAATCCTATCAAGTTGTTCCAAATCTTCCTCCACACAAATTGGTCGAATACCGGACCGTAACCAATCTTGTGCACACACAAGCGCTTGCACTAGTTTAGGAGTCAATGAGCTCCTAAATGGATCAAGTATACGTCCACCGGTGCTAAATGATGATTCTGAAGCAACGGTTGAAATAGGGAAAACCAAAACATCTCTCGCCATTTGAGCAAGAATCGGAATTCTGATTTCATGTTTCCTCCACCAATCAAGAATTTCAAATTCTTCTTCTTCATCCTCACAATCTTCTGCCAAGTACTTATCCTATTCAGATTTAGAATCTCCACCTCCAGCTTCCTTCTTATATCTCTTGTAAGATTGTTTATAAATAGTTGTACTTTCTGAACCAAAAGTAGATAAAGTATTAGAAGTGTTACAAGAGGATGAAGTGGTCGTGACTGGATCAAGTTTTCTTTTATACTCATTGTAAAACTCAACAGCAACCTCCTTGATAGAGTTCACCTTTATTTCGGCCAATTCTTCATTATCATCATATTGTCTTGAAAAAGCAAACTCCACAAATCTCATCTTATGCCTAGGATCTAGCATCACGGCAAGAAAAAGATAGTAGTTGACCTTTTCCAAAGTTTCTCAATATTTGTTATATTTGTCTCTCATTTTAAAAGCCATTGAAGCTAAATTCACATCAACACTGCTTTCCCACTGTTTCAAAAGGCAATCAACTTCATCTAATCCAGGCAAAAAATTATTAGCAGTCACATACAAAGACCCTGATACTTTCAATGTGAGATTATAAAAGTGTTCTAAAAATTGAACAAGTCGCCTGACATTATTCCAATCATCATCATCGGGAATCCCTTCTTCCAAGTCACTCCTAAAAAAAGATCCATATGATTAAATCTTTCAAAAGCTCTTTCAAATTTCTCCGCCGTATCCAACATAAGATATGTTGAATTCTACCAAGTGGCAACATCAAGGCACAACATGCGCTTACTCTCAATCTTTTCAATCTCAATGAATTCTTTAAATTTTCTGATACGAGAGGGAGATTGTCTAATATATTTCACTACCGAACGAACTCAACAAACTGATTTTCCCATCTCCTTTATCCCATCTTGCACTATGAGATTTATTATATGTGCAACACACCTCATATGAAGATACTTGCAATTAAGAACACTATGCCCCCAATTGTTAATTTTCTTCTTCAGGTGATTAACCATAACATCATTTGCGCTTGCATTATCAACTGTTATTGAATATACTTTATCAATACCCCAATCTAACAGGCATCTTTCAACTTCAATGCCTAACCCCTCACCCTTATGAGTAGAAATTGGACAAAAATTTAGAATTTTTTTGTGCATTTTCCAATTATTGTCAATGAAGTGGGTAGTGATGCACATATAATTTATTCTCTGCAAAGAGGTCCAAGTATCGGTGGTGATGGATACTTTTTGACATGTTTCTTTCAAGAATTTTTTCAATAATCCCTTCTCATTAACATACAACTCATAAATGTCTCTTGTGATTGTCGAACATGAAGGAATATGAAACATAGGATAACAAATAAACATGAATTTACGAAATCCATGATGCTCAACATGACTAAATGGTAGCTCATCCACTATGACCATATATGCAAGACCCTTCCTAGCTTCATCTTGGTTAAATATCCAATTAGTTAATACACCCTCCCTCTTCTGACCTCTTTGAACCGGTTGTAAACTCAATAGATTTTGTGAAGTCTCTTTATTGTGTGGATTATCACGACAACTACTCATGTGATTTTTCAAAGCTGTTGTCCCATTTTTTTTAGTATTGGCATTAAACTATTTTGCACAATAATTGCACTTCGCTTTCACACTTCCATCTAAGTCATTGATCTTAATAAAATGAAGCCAAACATCGGATCTAGATTTAATTGCTTTTCTAGTACTTTGTGAGGGTTGGGGTTGCATACTTGCTTCTACATGGCTTAAATTATCAACGGTAATAGAATTTGAATCCTCACGATCCCTACTATCTTGTCTATCCATATCAAAATCCATACTAATAGTAAAAAAGTTCACAGGTGACAGTGCAACAACTAGCAATTCTTCGAATCAAATCTACCAATTTAAACCAAACAAAAGTATAAACCAACTTATTATTTTCTCGTTACAAATTTAAAATTTTAACACTTAGAAATATCAAGAATAATTTATACAATTATACCTTAGCACTTAGCAGCTTAGTTTAAGAGGCACAGCGAATCGCGATGAGAACCAGGGGACTAAAGGGGGCTGGTCGGGGGAACGGTACCAGAGGAGGCCAGTATGGATGGAGATCGAGAGTCGAGACTCGAGACTGGAGGGTGCAACTGTGCGAGGAGTCAGACCAGGCCACCAGGGTCCAGGAGGGATGGAGATCGGGAGTCGAGAGCCGAGGATGGAGATCGACTGATGATCGAGAGTCGAGACCGTAGGGTTAAAGGAATTGAGATTTGAGAGAGAGGAATGGATCTGTGAAATAGAGAGAGTCTGATTTGGAGATGAGCCTTGAGAGTTAGAGGCCGAATTAATAGAGTGAGAAGGAGAAGTGGAGAAAGAGAACTCTGGAGAAGTCATTAATAGATAGGATTGAGAAGTGAGAACGTCGTCTACGTCGCTCAGATTCTCAGAATTCGGTAGAGAAGAACTGAGAAGATGAGAAGTCATGACTCTTGACTCATGAGAAGGGGTAGAAATGTAGAATTTATTTTTGGTCCCAAAAAAAGTTCATTTTTTTTTCGGTTCGGTTTTTTTAGAAACCAACCAAAAACCGACTCGAACTCTCTAACAATACTACGGTTTGGATCAAAACCGAACCGAAAAACCAAAAAACCAAAAAACCGAACCAAATTGATAAATTTCGGTTCGGTTCGGTTCGGTAATCTATTTTAACCAAAGTATGAACACCCCTAAGAACAGAAGGGGGTAGGGTTAGGTTTAGGTTTGGGTAGGTTTATATATAGGGTAACGGGTTTTAAGTATTGGGTATTGGATTATCCAATAAGAAAATGGGTTATGGATTTTGGGTAAGAATGTAACCTCCGTTCCAGATAATTAGTATTTTTCGTGTATTTTCTATAATTTGATTTTTATAAATTTATTTTGTGCTAAATTATTTTCGGATATTTTATTAAAGTGGTTTCTAATTGAAAATTTTATTCATTTTAGATAATGGTGTATTTTGATCTTATTTTCTATTTCTTATTAATCGACTATTTACAGTTGAGCCCAAATCAAATATATTATTATTATTGTATTATTTCTAATAAATTGTTAAATCCAAATATTATTTTGTTGTACGATTTTATTATTATTAGGGTTATGATAATTAATTGTTATTTCTTGATGATTCAAATTAAAGTACATTTATCGAATTATTTTGTTTTCGTACTTGATCTAATTTTCTTGACGAATTCCAATTTATTTTCAAACGATCAGATTATATTCAATTCATTTGTACTATATATTTATTTTTTTGGATTTAAATTTTTGTCCATGAAACATTTTGACCTTCTTGATGAATTATTTTCTTGTTAATCCTATATTTCCTTTTTTTATTGTGGATATTTTTTATTTGAACCCTATTAATTTGGATCTACCTCTTATTGAACCCTAAAACCCAATTTGATTTGTTGTTAACCCACATTCGCTTTTATTGAAACCTAATTCACCAACCGAGTACCCTAATTATACCCTATAAATACAACCATAATGCAAACCCTAAAAATTGTACTTTTCGAAACCCTTAAGCCATCTACTTTCTCTCATATTCTCTCTCCTTTCTGTTTTCTCTCTCCCCGACCACAGAAATCCCGCCCAAATCCACTGAACCCACTTCCAGCTCCTTCCCTGGCCTCTCCGGCCATCCCCTTATGCCGCCGACCCCCGTCGATGCCGCCAGCGACCGAGGAGCCACACCTCGACCCTCCTTTTCCCTGCCATCATCTTCAACAGAGCACTTAACCCAAAACCTTCACCTCTGCTCCCTGTTTCGGTCGCCAACACCCCCTCGTGCCACCCTTGTCTCTGTGCCTGAGCGCCGCCGCCCCTGCACGCCATCGACCTTCCATCGACGTCGAGCCCCGCTAGCGACGCTGCCATCGCTGCCTAGTTGCCACGAGTCCCTCTCTCTCTCCGCTGTTGGTGTGTGGAAGAAGAAGGGGGAGTTCATTTGCTGTTTGGTTTTGTGAAGGTGGGATCTTGATTGTGCTGTTTGGTGTTTTGTTAGAAGGGGATTAGTGTATTAGAGTTTGCTATTTTGGAGTTGGTGTTGCTGTGTGGATTGTTTCGCTGTGTAGGTGTTTGCACGTAGTTTGCACGTGCTAGTTCGTGGTTTCGTTGCTTCGGGATTCTCATCCCATTATTCTTAATATTCAAATTCACCGATTATAAGGCAAGTCACCGTCCTCTTGAATTGCTAATTGCATCAAATTCAAGTATTATTGAAATTCTTGCAAGTAGATCTCTTTGTTATCGTATTATCCTTTGTTTATCTCTTTCGTTGGGTTTATTGAGGGTTTACACGAGCTAACCCCAATACTCTTGACATCGTGCCAATTTGACTCCAAAAATATTGAATCGTGCATACATCATATAGTATGGATATTCGGGTTACACAAATAGTCACGAAACAAATAAATTATTCTACAAACAATTGTTAGGTTGTATGTTGTTTGAGCGTTTGATGATTGATTGATGTTAGACTTGTATATGTATGTATTTTAATTTTTATTTATCATGTTTTGACACCTATCATGCTGATTATACAATTTATTGACTAAAGAAACGATACCCATCCTGTTCAATTAATTTATGCTCAAGAAAAATATCCTAAGAACTCTACATGCTTGCTGACCTGAACTTTGATCACTATTTTCGAACCAGTAAATGACCTTAAAATGAAATACTTTCTGAATATGAAATGTATCCCCGAGTGTCTAGTTGCCAATAACATCCAGAATTTTCGAATTTCGAATTCTGTAGCAAAATTTATGCCGGTTTTACAACAGCTATGTTTTTACTTTCAGATTTTCAGATTCCCGTACCTTTCAGGTTTAAACAGTAAAAAGGCGGAGCAAACGATAAAATTTTCCCTGAAATTTCCAGATTGTTTCTTAACATGTTTCGAAGTTCAGAAAATATTTTTTACTGAATTTAATATTGAGTTTTTGTTGGTTCAAAAAATTAAAACAATATAATGTCGAAATTCTATCTGAACATAAAATTTGAAAAGAAACATGTATTTGACCTAGCTACTGTTGTCGGAATGTGAACTTTATGTATGCTTTGGAACCGTATGAAAGTCTAGTTTCCAGATTTTTCTGACGAATTTAACTTTCGATTTCTGAGTCAGTGGGAAGCTGTGTTTTTTGTACAGGTTGCGCTTGCTGTCCAGAATTTTGGATACTACTTTTTAATGAATTAATAATTCCTATGTTGTATTATTGCTAGGTTAATGAATGTATGTTGCATTGCATGTTCCCAATGAGTTATTATCACTATTTTAACCGTCCTATCCATGTTATCAACCTATTGTTCCCCTTTTGATACTATCGTTCACCGAAATGTCCATTAATTGCATATTGTGTTGTTGCGTTGATAAATAATTAACAAGCCGGGGTTTAAGGGATTGAGTAGAGTAGTTGATGATATGGGGACTGTACTCGGATAATGTCCAGTGTTTATACCGTTATCGGTATCGTGTAAGAAATTACGTATGTCCTGTGTTTCTACCGTTATCGGCATCGTGTAAGAAATTATACATGTCCAGTGTTATTACCGTTATCGGCATCATACCCAGTACATGAACTATAAAATCTACCACTGTAGGCTAAACGAAATTGATTGTATGTATCGAACCTGTGGTACGACACACATGGGACACAGTAGTACGTGCATTAGTTAGGAGTTTAAAAGATTAATAGACATAAGGATTGACACATCACCGACATTGCATATTGTTCATCATTGTTCCTATTTGTATCCAATATTGTTCAAGTGTTATTGATATTAACCGTTAAATTCTGTTACCGAATATTGATTCACCTTTACAGCGTTGCATCGATTACTATGTTATTGATTATTATCATCGTGCTATATCATTGATTCCTATCGATCCATTGATTCATTATTATATCGTTATTCCATTATTCCCTGCTTTCTCTACTTGCTGTCTATAACTTGCTCTAAGGACAATTATTTTTCTCTTTTTAGATAAAGTATTTACAGGTAATGAAAGAAAACTGTCTGCTGAAATTGGAGAACAAACATTTTGAAGATTTCTGTTATTAAATTGCTTATCGCTTTAATAAACTTAATGTATTGAGACTTATTACTATTTTGTATTGGGATGTATTATTGTTTTGGGCATATGTCCCGAATTTTATTATTGTTTCCAGACGTTGGATTATTATTATTGTATTTGGATATTATATTGTCTCATTCCAAGTATTATTGTTCATAAGATTATTCTTATTGCCTTCGCATTTGTTCTGTGTTGATTATATTGTTGAGTTGATAGATTAAACAGCTTATGGGTGACGTTAGTCATTCGCTGGGCCAATGTCATGTGCTCGTATTTCGTATTTTTGGGAAGCGGGGCGTGACAAAGCATAAAGGTTTTTAGATTATAAACAAATAATTAAATAAATAAATAGTAGTACAATAGTACAATGAATCAAATAGTATACATTAGGTTAATACTCAAATACTAATAATACAATAGGACATACGGATTGATGGAATAAATAAAATCGGGATTAATTTGGGCTAAAATATATTAAACAGTAATTAATTTAATTAAATCAAAATGTATGCAAATCCATATTCCAATAATCACAAAATATAGATTGCGATCCACAAGATTTCTAAAATTAATAAACCAAAAATTTTAATAATAATAATAACAACAATAATAATAATAATAATAATAATAATAATAACAGTAATAATAACGATAATAACAATAACAGTAAATAAAATAATATATATATTAGGGTGAGTTCGAGTTTAACAAATTTATCAAAACAATCCAAACAATATATATTATAAATAGATGATCATATAGAAATAGAAATTAACGTTAAAATATACGATTATTCGAAATAAATAAAATATACAAGAAATATTTATTTATGAAAACAAAGATTACATAAATACTTTGTTAACATGAAGCTTCCTCCAAGAACTCCACCACTCATGGACGGAGGTAGGCAAGCCTTGAGCATGCCAAGCTTTCATACATAGGGTCCAAAAAGGAAGAATGAAGGAGCATTTAAGGAATAAGTGATGGGCGTCCTCGTCCTCCGTAAGACAGAAGGGGCACTTCTTATCAAGGGCCATATATCTATGGTTTAGAGCTTCCGCCGTAGGCAGCATATCGTGGATAATCAACCAATTTAGAATTGTCACCTTAAGAGGTGCAATGCATCTCCAAATAGTCTTGGAGAACGAAGACGTAACTCCCCCAGAATTTAGAAAATTATAGCAAGACTTGACCGTATAAAAGCCTGAACCGGTCCACCGCCAAGAAATACAATCCTAAGGGTGTCAATTGTATGCACAAAGAAGAGAATGCAGCCTGTGATAATGAGGGAAAAGAGCAAAATGAAGAGCCTGCTTAAAAGGGATGTGCCAAATCCTACGGGAGTTGGAGAAGACGTAATAATCAGAAACCGTAGAAAGAGAGTTAGAAGCGAGAGAAAATAATTGGGGGAACTCTGAGCTCATTTTGTTCCATCCCTGCCAAATATCAGACCAAAATTTAACCGAGGAACCCAGCCCACAAAGTTTCCGCAAGCCGCATTTAAACGGAACGACCACCTTCCACACCCCTTTCCAAAAGGGCGAAGCATTTTGGGAAACAATCCGATGCAAATCCCAAATAGGATGACGTCTATGGCATTTACGAATCACTAACTTAATCCAAGAGCTATCATTAGAAATGAGAGATTTCCAGAGCCATTTACCGAGCAGTGCCAGGTTTTGGTGCCTAAGATTAAGAATGCCCAGCCCACCTTCCCGCTTGGACTTGCAAACCATGCCCTAATTGCACAGATGCTTACCAGCATTATAAGAGGAAGACCCAGACCAAAAAAAGTTTCTTCTAATCTTGTCAATCCGCTGGATAACCCAGGACGGGAGAAAGAAAAAGGACATCATAAACAAAGAGATCGATGAAAGAACGGAATTAATGAGCACCAGTCTCCCTCCTCTTGAAAGCTGACGACCCGACCATACATTAAGTCTAGATTCGACCTTATCGATGATATGCATCCAGTCGACTTTGTGAAGTTTCCCCCATCTTAGTGGGATACCCAGATACTTAATAGGGAAAGAGGTGGAGGAACAATTAATTTTTTTTAGCAATCTCAGCTTGTTGATCGGTGGATCCACCAATCCAAAGAACCGACGTTTTGTTGAAATTGATAGATAAACCGGAGACCTCTTCAAAAAGGTAAAGCAGTAGCTTAAGGTTACGGAGTGTGATCCCATTGAGTTTAACAAAGAGAATAATGTCATATGCATATTGCAAATTAAGCACCCCTTGAAACCCCGGGAACCCACCTAACCCATCAATAATGTTGGCCTCCCACGCTCTAAGGATCATTTTACTAAAAACATCCGCCACTAGAGAGAAGAGGAGAGGAAAAATATGATCTCCTCCTTGGCGGAGACCCCTCTTACACTTAAATTTATTACCTTCAATACCATTGATAATGATGGAGGAGGTCCTGGCGAACATACTGGACTTAATCCAATAAATCCACGTTGGACCGAATCCACGGTGTAAAAGAATCTCACAAAGGATAGCCCAATTGACTTTGTCGTAAGCTTTCTCAAAGTCCAATTTAAGGAGAATCCCCTTAGACTTAGAAGTGTGACACCCAGAAATAATTTCTTGAGCACAGGCAACACTGTCTAAGATAAAACGATCTTTAATAAAACCGGAATGAGTCAGATCAATAAGGGGGGAAATACTAGATTTAAGGCGAATAGAAAGAACTTTCATAATGATTTTGAATAACGAGTTAAGGAGACTAACAGGCCTAAAGGCCGACACTTTGTTCGCACCAATCATTTTGGGGATGAGGACAATGTGTGAGTAGTTGATTTGATTAAACGAAAATTGCCCATTGTAAAGGTTAGTGAACATAGAGTAAAGATCGTCTTTAAGCTACCCCCAAAACTTTTGAAAGAAAAGAGTCGGGAAACCGTCCGGCCCAGGGGTAGGATCGCTATTAGAAGAGAAGACGACGGTCTTAATCTCATCTAGAGTAAAAGGAGAATCAAGGGACGACAAGTCATGTTGTTCGTCCCCGTAAAGATAGTCCCAATCAAGCTGGATGGAATGGGGATCAGAAAATACATAAAATAAAATAAAATAAATGAACTGGATGGATGGAAGCTGGATGGTACATAAATAAAATAAAGAAAGTAAATAAAATAAATAAATAAAATAAAAAAGTGAATGATAATCCATAAATGAAGTGGAGCAAGGGAGTCAAATGACCCACTTTCACTGACGGCCACTCAAAACACAAACCAACCCGACCAAACTGATCAACCCAAACCAAACCGATCGATTAGTTTGGTTTAAATTTTTATATGGGTTGGGTTGGATTGATTTTTTTTTTGTAGTGAATATTGGGTTGGATGGGTTTGGATTAAAAAAAAATCAATCTAACCCAATCCAACCCAACCCAGCTATTTTCTATTTTTTAGAAAAATAAATATATTATATAATATATGATATGTATGACCCTCTCTCTCTTTCATCATCTTAAAAATATAGATGTTTCCAAGAATGTCGCACATCTCAAATGAATATATTAGTTTACTCCTAAACATTTTTCAATGTTATTATAGTTGAGACTTTCATTATCATATGTTTTCTTATTTCTTTTAGAAGTATAAATTTATACATATTTGTGTTTGCTGTTTAAATTTTTGTAATATACTTATTTTTAGAATTTTTACATAAATTTGTCTCAAACCGAGAAACCTATCCAACCAAACCGACTTTTCATGATTTGGTTTGGTCAGATCATAAGACTTACGGTTTGGATTAATTTGGGTTACAGTGTAAAAAATTCTTGGGTTGGATTTGGGTTGAGTCTAAACCCAAATCAACCCAGCCTATCAACACCCTTACTTTCACCCATCCTTAAAGATTTTAGTGCTGCTCGTCTTAACACACTTAATTTCAAAACTTTAATTTCTATACACCAACCCCATCCTCTTCAATTTTCACTTTTGGTTATTTATCACTTTTGGTTATTTATCCTACTATCGTAATTGCACTCGATCATCAAAGTTTTAAATGCTCTCACTCATCAAACAAATCTGATAAAGATCCAATACAGATTCATTTAGAAACTAATACATAGCAGATTTGTTGAGGAAGATGACGAGAATTACAAACAAATCTGATGAATAACCTAGTAAGTAGATCACATCATTACACAAAGACAGAGAACACAATAATTTATCCCGGTTCGGAAAAACCTAATTTGCAAAAAAAATATAGGAAAATATTATTCAATTAAAAAAAGATTACCTTGTCCCGATGGAATTCCTCTTTTGTCTATAAAACTTTAAGGATTGACTTAAAAGCTGATATAATGAGAGTTTTTGATAAACTTTATAATCATTCTATGGACTTTGCTAGAATTAATTATGCTCATATTATTCTTATTTCTAAATTTGCTGGTGCTAACTCTATTAAGTATTTTAGACCCATTAGTCTTCTTAATGTTATTTTCAAAATTATTATGAAGATCCTTGTCAATAGATTGACTATTGTGATTAGCTTTTTAGTAGATATTAATCAGTCTGATTTTATCATGGATAGATTTATCCTGGACAATGTTGTTGCTGCCCAGGAAGTTATTCATGCTATTCATAAAGAGAAATCTGAATATACTTTTTAAACTTGATTTTGAGAAAGCTTATGATAGAGTTAACTGAAATTTTCTTAAACAAGTATTAAAAGCTAGAGGTTTTAGTGATAGTTGGGTTCTTTGGATTCCTAATATTCTTGCTTCAGGGACCTCTTCTGTTATTGTTAACAATATTGAGGGTAGAAAATTTGTCTGTAAACGAGGTCTTAGGCAAAGTGATCTAATTTTTCCTTTACTTTTGTTTTAATTGCTGACGTCAACAAAATGTTTTCCTTAGCTTGGGTCATAATTTGATTGATGGTTTGGGTGGTTTTCCTTTTCTTTTTTACATGAATTCTTAATCTACAATATGTTGATGATAGTAGACTTTTATCTTCCCGTAATTGTATTATGTTAAGAAACACCAAGTTAATTCTCTATTGTTTTGAATGTGTGCGTGGTATGAAAATTAAATTTTCTAAATCATCTTTTATTTGTATTGGAGAGGATGATAATAGACAATATGAAATTTCTGCATTCTTTAATTGCACTAGAGGTTCTTTCCCTCTATCTTTGTATACCTCTTAGAATTGACAACATTCATAAGTGTGACGGGAACCTTATAATTAAGAGAATTGAAAAGTGACTTAACTCTTGGTCTGGTAGATATTTATCTAGAGGAGGTAGATTGACTCTCATTAATTTCGTTCTTTCTAGTATTCATTTATATACGCTTTCTTATTTTTATCAGCATGTTTGGGTTATTAAAAAGATAGATTATATTAGAAGGAAGTTTCTCTGGGTTGGTTCTTCTCCTTATAAGGATCAGGAGAAGTGCTTAATGAATTAGGGTAAAGTTTGTAAAGACAAGAAAGAAGGCAGTTTAGGTGTGATCAATCTACGCAATCATAATCTTGCACTTCTTGGTAAAAGATTATGGAAAAGTGTAACCACTGATACCATTTATTGGGTTAGAATTATTAACCATAAATATTTTAGAAGAAGAAAGCGTTGAGATTTTAAATATCTTCCTCCCACTATTTCTTCTTCTTTTTAGAAAGGGATTTGGAAAGTAGCGAGCCCTTTAAAATGTAGTATTCAAAATATATGTGGTGATGGTAGTAACATTAGATTCTGTACTTGGACTGACATTTGGATTGGTGATTGTTCTTTATCTTCTGCTTATCCTGATTTATTTCATCTTGCTGTTTTTCCTACTGTCTCTTCTTTTTATACTACTAATAATTTTGGTAAAGTGTGGAATACCTCTTTTAGAAAAAGTATATCTCTTGTCCAAACTCATGATTTGAATGATATGCTTTATCTTTTAAGTAATTATGACTCGAAGGTTATAAATGATGTTAGGTGGAGATGGAGCTCTTCTGGAACTTTTATTGTGAAATCATTCTATAATTTCTTAAATTTTGGTGGTGTTATTTGCCCTTTTTATAAATTTATTTGACAGAACATTGCTTTTCTAAATGTAAGAATTCTTGTTTGGCTTACTATTCACAACAAATTGCTTACTGTGGATAATTTTAACGAAAGATATTTGGCTGTAGGACAAAGATGTGCACTTTGTTCTTCTGGGATGGAAATTGTTGCTAATCTATTTCTTAAATGTCATTTTGTTAGAAGTATCTGGATTTTATTTAAGAAGGCCTGAAATATTAAAGATTTTCCTCCCTCGATTAAATCATGGTGGGGTACTTGGAGGAAGAAAAGGATCTCTACTAAACTTAGACTTCAGTGGACATTTTTATGATGTCTTTAATTTGAGTTATTTGGACTGAGAAAAATAAAAGAATTTTTCTAAAAAAAGTAGTCTGATATTCTTAAAATTCTTGAATTTATCTTTGCCGCTTTTTGGACTAACATTCTTTCCACTTCTAAACAAAAACTTGTTAACTTTATTGTTATTGCTTTTGTTATTTCTACTTTTATTTCTAATAATATTTCTCCGTATCCAATTCATGGTACTTCTTTTTCTGTTGAATCTGCTGCCAATTGTTCATCTGCTGGGTCCAATGCTTCTCTATATGATCATATTGTGGTGTCTGTCTCTGACACAATTGCTGCTACTAGCCTAGCTTCCCCTGTTCTTGCTAATGCCAATGTTGATGTTGCTAATGGTGCTACTTGTAACACCCCTATATATAATGTTGAATAAAAAATGGGGTGTTTGGATTAAGTATTAAAAGCATCAGGTTTGTATGGTTAAATATGTAGTATTGAAATGTATATGGAGATATGGGGCCCACCCGTGCTGTTGTCTTGGCTTTGTTGGCGTCAGTTTGTAGCTGACGTGGATGGTTGAAAGGGGGGTCCCACATCATCACAAAAGCACAGCATAAGACTCTATCCGATTCATCAATGTGCTGGTGCTTGCTGGTGCTTAGAGCATCTGTAGTCGTTATCTATATATCGATAATATGAATAAATGGCTAAAAAAATCGCTGCAGTCGTTTGCTATTTATCCATATTATCAATAAATTGCTACAGTAGATTGCTATAATCCGTATAACTTTTATCCATATATGAGTGACGGCACTTCGAGTGCCGTCCGACAAAAAAAATTAATTTTTTATTCGTCGGACGGCACTTCAAGTGCCGTCCGTTTGAAAATTTAATTAATTTATCGCATAAATTATATCGCCAAAAGGGGTCGCTGCCGAAATCCTCGGACGGCACTTCAAGTGCCGTCCGGAGGTTTTTGTAATTTTAAAATTTTTTTCGTAATTTTTGAAAATATTTTTTCAATTTTTTAATTTTTTTTTGCAATTTCTAAAATGTTTTCGTAATTTTTTGAAATTTTTTTGTAATTATTGAATATTTTTTTTTGCAAATTCCAAAAAATGGAAGATGACAAAAAAACCACCTGGGCTCTTGGACGGCACATGAAGTGCCGTCCGTCCCATTTGGCTTGAAATTTTTTTTTTGTTTTTTTTTTCTTCTCCGCCTCTTTAAAATATATAATTTTTTCCCCACGTTTCTTCACGTGCGCTCCGACGGCACTTCGAGTGCCGTCTTAGCTAAAAAATAGCTTTCTACGAGTACAGCAAAAGTTGGATTTCTATTTCTATTTATCCATATATGGATATTTTTACATTCAACGACTACAGATGCTCTTAGTGATTTAGAGGTTAGAGTATGAGATATATCCCATATCGGTAAGATCATTCAATAAAATATTATATAAATAATAAAGCCTATGATTGAAAGTCACCAACCTGGTTAATAATTTTTTGAGAGACAGCCTGTGGTAGGTAGTTGTGCTACATAAAATCTAATTTTCTGAGCTATGTCTTTCTATGCATCTGCTACAATGCTTGCTACTTTCCTAATTCTCTCTGATGATATTTTGTGAAGCTTATTGATGTAGGGATTTGATATGGGTCAGGAATAACGTGGCCCATTCTGGGCCACAGGATCCCCTCAGGATACGCGCTCTTTCTGATCCTTCAGATCTGCCACATCAGCACCGGAAAACCGCCCGGAGCTCTGCCACGTCAGCCCGGAAACCACTCCGGCGTCTGCCACGTCAGCCCTATACCGCCCGACTTTCCACCGCTTCAGCAACTCGGGTAACCGGGTCCGGCCCAGCCCCAAACGGGTCTGGACCCGATTGGCTTCCCCTATAAATACCAGACCCTCCCCCCTGTCTACAGGTAATCAATCTTTTCCACTCAAAACCCTAGTTACTGCTACTCTCTCTCAGAGACTAACTAGATCGTCGGAGGGTCTGCCACCGGGACCAACCCCGGTGTTCCAAGACCGTCTGCAGGTACATGAGACCTCAAATCCGAGCCTCCCGATCCGAGCCGAGCATCCAGCCTCGCCTCACTCCAGCCTGTCACCGGTACCGTTCGGCCGGCCGAGGATCGTCTGATTAGGAGCTTCCTCCTTCAAATACAAATCGAGTAAGAACTCACACCTGGTGCATCCACACGTCTCCCAGAAACAAACCGCATCAGGTTGGCACCGTCTGTAGGAAAGCTGCTTCAGAAGCCGACCCGAGCCCGATCGTCAAGGTACCTCGACAGCTGAACTCTCATGGCCCCCAAAGCCAAGAAGGCTGCCACCTCCGCACCTCGGCAGGACTTGGCCCCACCAGGTCCCACCGCCGAAGCACACGCATCCAATCACGGGGCTCCCCACCAGGGACCCCAGAAGAGTGCCTCCCGTCCAGCCCAGCCCGACCTACGGGGAGTAATCACCAACCGACAGGTTAGCCACAGCAAGGAAGGGCCGCTTCCAACTCGGCCCCGAACCATCCAAAACCACCGTCCCAGGGGCGGAGGCCAGCGCTCAGCCGCATCGGACGGCAACCTTCGGCCCGACCGAACCGGGTCGAGGGAGCCTCAGTAACTCACCAGGAGTTCCAGGACTTCCGGAGGGAGATCCTGGGGGCCCTTTAAGGGGCCCCCCACTAGGAGGATGTCCGCCATTCTCAAACCAGGTCGGACGCCTAGGCCAGCGTGTCCCGCCCATCGACTATCCCACCAGAGTACGATGGCGATCTCCTAAGGCACCTCCAAGAAATGGAGGATCGCCTCGACCACATAGGCGACGGCGGTCCCGGAGCGGCTCAGGGGTACAGACCTGTCCGACCTCCTTTCTCCGCCCTCATCCTCCAAGCGGAAATACCTCAAAATTTCCGACCACCTCAGTTCGAGACCTATGACGGCGAGGGAGATCCTGCTGATCACATGGAGGATTTCAAAACCCTGATAATGATTCACAGCGCTTCGGATCCCCTGCTATGCCGAGCCTTCCCTGCCACCCTCCGGGGTCCGGCTCGTGAATGGTTCTCCAAGCTGACCCCCGGCTCCATTTACTCCTTCGACCAGCTGGAGGGCAATTTCCTTGCCCACTTTGTCACCAGCCAGAAGGCCGAGAGGACAACTGCTTCTTTGCTTGGACTCAGGCAGAAGGAGGGGGAATCGCTCAGGGTGTTCGTCCAGAGGTTCACAGCAGAGGCAAGGTCGGTCTCCTCTCTCGATCCTGGCATCGCCTCCGCGGCATTTCGGCACAACGTCCGTCATGGACAGCTGAAAGCCTCTCTGGCGAAGAAGCCCCCATCGATTTTCCCGACCTCCTCAACAGGGTTGAGAAATACATCAGGGCGGAGGAGGCCCTAAACCCAGAAGAGTCCAGGGAGGCCCCCGGAAAAGGAAAGCGGAAGGCCGAAGAAGTTGAGCCATTAAAGAAGGCTCCAAGGAACACGGGCGCCATGAAGAAGGTCCCGCCGGTCCCTCGCTTCGAAAGGTATACCCCGCTAACCCAGAATGTGTCCTCCATCCTCTTGGCGATCGAGGACAGGGACCTCATCCAGTATCCCCCTCATCCATCCAACAATACCAGTAATAAAAGGGATCAGCGGTTCTACTGCCGCTTCCACCGGGACAACGGGCACGACACGGATCACTGCTGTGCCCTGAAAGACGAGATCGAGGCCCTTATTCAGCGAGGGTACCTCCGAGAGTACAAGCGAGAGGAAGCTGGGGGGCAGAGGGACACGAGGAACATGAGGACTCTGCCTCCTCCTCGAGCTCCCCTGCAGCTCCTCGAGCGAGAGCAGGAGCTTGATGAGCCTGAGGGCCCAGCCATATTGCACTGCATCCATGGGGGGCCCATGGGAGGGGAGTCGAACACTTCCCGCAAGGTGTTCATCCGGGATGTGAACGCCGTCCAAGGTCCTCTGCCCCCTCAGATCCAGCAACTCCCTGTCTCCTTCTCGGGGGGAGACCTGGAGGGAGTGCGACTCCCCCATTGCGACGCCCTCGTCATCAACCTCAGTATGGCCAATTTTGACGCTCGACAAATCCTTGTGGACAACGGGAGCTCGGTCAACATTCTGTTTCTCGAAGCCTTCGAGAACCTAAAGCTCTCCCGCGACAAGCTGAAGCCAGCAGGGTACACCTTGCACGGGTTCTCGGGCGTCCCTGTAACAATTGAAGGGATCGTCACACTAGATGTCACGGCAGGTACGACCCCAAACCGAAGAACCGAGTCCATGGACTTTATGGTGGTAAACGTCAAGGAAGCCTACAATGCGATACTCGGTCGCCCGGGCCTCTACTCCCTCCAGGCTGTCCCCTCGGCCTATCACCAGAAAATGAAGTTCCCCACCAAAACCGGAGTAGGAGTAGTCCGGGGGAACCAGGAAGCTGCTCGCTCATGCTACATGACAGCAATCGGGAGCGGCGTGTTTCCCCTCGACGCCGTCGAGATGCATCCCCAGAGGACCCAGCCAGAGCCGGAGTCGGCAGACGAGCTGGAAGATGTCTCGTTCGAGACAGGGGATCCGTCGAAGCAATTTCGAGTAAGTCGCTCCCTCACCCCTCACCTTAAGTCCGACCTCATCACCTGCATTCGCCGCAATGTCGACCTCTTCGCCTGGAAGCCTTCTGACATGCCCGGTATCTCTGAGGATCTCATCATGCACATACTCAGCGTGATCCCCGGGTCGAAGCCGGTTGTCCAAATGCGACGTAAGTTCGCTCGGGAGCGACAGCAGGCAGTAAATGCGGAAGTCGACAAGCTCCTGGCGCACGCTTCATCCAAGAAGTCAGCTACCCCGAGTGGCTGGCGAACGTCGTCATGGTCAAGAAGGCGAGCGGGAGCTGGAGGATCTGTATAGATTTCACGGACCTCAACAAGGCATGCCCGAAGGATCCGTTCCCCCTCCCCAGAATCGATGCTCTTATCGATGCAACATTGGGTCACGAGCTCCTATCCTTCATGGATGCATTTTCAGGCTACAACCAGATCCGCATGTTCCCTCCCGACATCGCCAAGACGTCCTTCGTTACAAACCAGGGGCTATACTGTTACAGGGTCATGCCCTTCGGGCTGAAGAACGCAGGCACCACTTATCAAAGACTCGTCAACCGGGTCTTCAAGGAGCAAATCAGGCGCAATATGGAGGTGTACGTAGACGACATGCTCATCAAGAGCCAGCGGGGGGAGGATCACGTCGCCGATCTAGAGGAGGCCTTTGGGGTACTTCGAACCCATAATATGATACTCAATCTGGCCAAATGCGCCTTCGGCATCTTCGCGGGAAAGTTTCTTGGCTTCATTGTCAGCCAGCGAGGCATCGAGGCGAACCCCGAGAAGATCCAGGCCATATTAGACATGGCTCCTCCCAGGAACATCAAAGAGGTCCAGCGGCTGACGGGGAGACTGGCGGCCATCGGCCGTTTCCTCTCCAAGTCTGGAGAGAAGTCTCTTCTGTTCTTCAAAGCCCTGTGCGGCACCGGAGGGTTCGAGTGGGGTACCCAACAGCAAGAGGCCTTCGCCCAATTGAAGGAGTACCTCGCAAACCCTCCCCTCCTCAGCAAGCCCGAACCAGGAGAGCCACTCTGGCTCTACCTTTCAGCCTCGGAGAATGTGCTCAGCACCGTTCTTGTTCGGGAGGAGGAGGGATCACAGAAGCCTCTGTACTATATCAGCAAGGTCCTGCTCGACGCCGAGACCAGATACTCTCAGATGGAGAAAGTAGCATACGCCCTGGTCATGGCCTCGCGAAAACTCCGTCCATATTTTCAATCTCATTCGGTCCAGGTACTGACAGACCAACCCCTGAAGGCCGTGCTCTACAAGCCGGAGAGCTCGAGTCGACTCGTCAAATGGTCGATCGAGCTCAGCCAGTATGACATTGGCTATCAACCCAGAACAGCCATCAAGGGGCAGGCGCTCGCAGAATTCATTACGGAATGCACCATCTCCGAGCATCCCGCGAGCAAGGAGGCCGACCAGACGTGGGAAGTTTACGTCGATGGCTCATCCTGCGAGGCGGATAGCGGAGCTGGCATTATTCTGCGAGGCCCGGATGGTTTTCTTCTCCAATACTGCCTCCGCCTCAACTTCCCGGCCTCCAACAACGAGGCCGAGTACGAGGCCATGATCGCCGGGCTCACCCTGGCTCATCAGGCCGGCACCAGACAGATCAGGGCTTTTAGCGACTCCCAGCTCGTGGTCAACCAGATCAAAGGGGAATATGAAGCCCGCGACGATTGAATGGTCCGGTACCGAGATGTAGTTCAACGCCTTCTAACATCCTTCGACGAGTCGGCTGTTTTGAGAATCCCCCGGGAACAGAACGTCCATGCTGATGCCCTGTCAAAGCTAGCTTCCTCGTCCTTCGAAGGTCACGACCGCATGGTCCTGATCGAAGTCTTGTTGAAACGAAGCATCGACACCCCGGACGTCCTGTGTATTAAAGACGGCGCTCCCCTCGACGACTGGACCACTCTTATTAGGCAATTTCTCATCAAGGGAGAGTTCCCCGAAGACCGAGCTGAGGCAAGAAGGGTCAGGGCCCGAGCAGAAAGATTCACAATGATTGACTCCATACTCTTCAAAAGGTCCTACACAACCTCGGATGGCCGACCCTATCTCCGCTGCCTCACTCTCGACGAAGCCGAATATGCTCTCAAGGAATTACACGAGGGGATCGGCGGATGCCACATGGGAAGCCGCTCGCTCGCGCGGAAGGCTTTGAATCACGGGTACTACTGGCCCACCATATTGCAAGACGCCCTAACCCTTGTCAAGAAATGCGGCCCCTGTCAAAGGTTCTTCCCCATCAAAAGGGCTCCGCAAGATAACCTCCGGTCCATGGCCAGTCCGACCCCCTTTACAATGTGGGGGATGGATCTGGTAGGCCCCTTTCCAAAGGCAACAGGGCAACGAAAGTTTCTCCTTGTGGCGATCGACTACTTTACAAAATGGATCGAGGCAGAACCATTAGCAACGATCACCGAGCAACGGACACAACAATTCTTTTGGAAACACATCGTCTGTCGGTTTGGGATCCCTCAAGTGCTCGTTACAGATAATGGGACCCAATTCGCAGGCAAGCATTTCTGCAAGTTTTGCAAAGATCTCGGGATCCAGCAGCGCTTCTCCTCAGTATGTCACCCCCAGTCCAACGGGCAGGTGGAGAATGCGAATCGTCAGATCCTCGACGGACTCAAGAAGCGACTCGATAATTCCTCCAAAGAGTTATGGATCGACGAACTGCCAAGTGTTCTCTGGGCCCACCGAACGACGAAGAGGATCCCGACAGGGGAGTCGCCCTTCAATCTGATGTACGGCACAGAGGCCGTCATTCCCCTGGAAATAGGGATCCCCTCTCCCCGGATCATGGCCTTCGACGAGGCAAGTAACTCTTTACAACTACGAGCCGACCTGGACCTCGTTGACGAGGTCAGGGAGAAGTCGGCCCTTAGAAGGAGTATCTACCAGCAAAGGATCGAGAGGTTCTACAACAAGATGGTGCGCCCAACGGACATCAAACTCGGGGATCTTGTCCTCTGGAAGGTGGCGGTATCCAACCCCGGCCAGAAAAGAAAGTTGGTACCAAACTGGGAGGGTCCTTACAGGGTATCAGAGGTCATACGTCCGGGCACATATCGCTTGGCAAACCCCGACGGCAAGCCCATCAAGAGGCCCTAGAACGCGGAGCACCTGATCAAGTTCTTAGGAGGGGAGTAGCCTCCATGTAAATTATCGTGATTGTAATCGGCACTTCGTGCCTAGTCTTTTGTAATAGTTCGAATATATTATAAATATGCCAGCTTTCTTAAAACAAGCCATGGCTTCTTATTTTGTTACAAATAGAGAAAATGTTCCACTCTCGGCCTGCAGACAGAATCGCGAGCCAGAACAGCTTCTTTTACAAGCTTATGGCTCGGACCTCGGAGGGAACCGCGAGCCAGAACAGCTTCTCTTACAAGCTTATGGCTCGGACCTCGGAGGGAATTGCGAGCCAGAACAGCTTCTCTTACAAGCTTATGGTTTGGCCCGCGGACGGAATCACGAGCCAGAACAGCTTCTCTTACAAGCTTATAGCTCGGACCTCGGAGGGAACCGCGAGCCAGAATAGCTTCTCTTACAAGCTTATGGCTCGGACCTCGGAGGGAATCACGAGCCAGAACAGCTTCTCTTACAAGCTTATGGTTCGGCCCTCGGACGGAATCGCGAGCCAGAACAGCTTCTCTTACAAGCTTACGGTTCGGCCCTCGGACGGAATCGCGAACCAGAACAGCTTTCCTTACAAGCTTAGGGTTCGGCGCTCGGATAACAGCGCGAGCCCAAAAATCTTTCCTTACAAGCTTAGGGTTCGGCGCTCGGATAACAGCGCGAACCCAAAAAAATTCCCTTACAAGCTTAGGGTTCGGCGCTCGGATAACATCGCGGGCTTTTTGGGCTTCGCATACAAGCTTGGGGCTCGGGCGGCTCGGCCTAGTTGGTTTTCTGGTAACGTGCATCCAATCAAACAACTCTGCCGCCAGCCACGCCCACGCCGTCTCTCCCCGAGAACATGTGCAGGAGCTCGGCGTCGACCCCGAGCAAGGTGGGTGCCTTCTCTAAGGCACCGCGACCTTGACGCTCGGCGGCGACCCTCTGCTATGCCTACAGTGCCTTTCTCACCGGTATGGGGGCTCGACATCCGTCCCTCGCTCGGTTTGGGCTCCCTACAGCCCATCCTATGTACGAGGCGACATCCGCCAGCCACGCCCGCGCCGTCTCTCCCCGAGAACATGTGCAGGAGCTCGGCGTCGACCCTGAGCAAGGCGGGTGCCTTCTCCAAGGCACCGCGACCTTGATGCTCGGCGACGACCCTCTGCTATGCCTGCAGTGCCTTTCTCACCGGCATGGGGGCTCTGCATCCGTCCTTCGCTCGGTTTGGGCTCCCTACAGCCCATCCTATGTACGAGGCGACATCCGCCAGCCACGCCCGCACCATCTCTCCCCGAGAACATGTGCAGGAGCTGGGCGTCGACCCCGAGCAGGGCGGGTGCCTTCTCCGAGGCACCACGACCTTGACGCTCGGCGGTGACCCTCTGCTACGCCTGCAGTTGCCTTTCTCACCGGTATGGGGGCTCGGCACCCGTCCCTCGCTCGGTTTGGACTCCTTATAGCCTATCAACCTATGTACAAGGCGACATCCGCCAGCCACGCCCGCACTGTCTCTCCCCGAGAACATGTGCAGGAGCTCGGCATCGATCCCGAGCAAGGCGGGTGCCTTCTCCAAGGCACCGCGACCACGACGCTCGGCGGCGACCTCGATACTCTTCCAACAATGGTTCTCACAAACATGGGGGCTCGGCGAACCAAAGCACCAAGCTCGGTCCCCACCCAGGGTTGACAAAATTTTATTAAGGTTTAGAGCGTCCGCCTTCGGCAGACGCCCCGAGCCTCGTGCCGAATTTTTGACCACCCTCTCACCCGCGAACAACCCGGGGTTTTACGGCCTTGACCGGCCTAAACCCCGAACTGTTCGAGGATGGCAGAGGAGACGTCGACCCGCTGCTCTCTCCGTCCCGGAAGAAACGCTCCGAGCCTTCGAGCTGTTCAGCTGACCCTCCTCTCGCCCCCGAACAACTTGGGGTTTACGGCTCTTATGAGCCCAAAACCCCAAATTGTTCCCGGACGGCAGAAGAGCCACCACGCTTCGGCTCCCCCCGACCCCCCGAACCAATCAATCGGCACACCGCTCACCAACGAACCACCCGGGGTCTCAGGCCCTAACGGCCTGAACCCCGAATAGTCCGAGGGTGATCGGTGTGCATCCGATCCGGGGTACTCAAAAATATTTCATTCTCTGGGCGCCCGCCTTCGGCAGGCACCCCAGTCAGACGGCTCACTGTCTGACAACCAACAATGGGAGTGGGGGATTATATAGCCCCCTGAGGCCCCTATTTATTGCGTCTGGGAATGCGAAACGACAGAAGGCGAAACGTCGCCATAAATGTTCATGGGAATGCGAAACGTCGCAATTAAGGACGCAGTCGCGTCAATAGCGACCCTTCGTATCTGTCACACCGACCACCCTCGGCATCCGAGGTAATCAAGGTTACGGAAAACGAATGTTCTTATTGATTACTCATTGCTTACAACTCAATGAACGTCGGTACAAGTACAAAGAAAAAAGAAGGCTCACAACTCACTCGGGCTCGCCGGGGAACTTAAATTCAGGGCTCCTATCGCGCTCGGTCGGGCCGACCGGGGAAGACACTCCCGCCACCGAGCTCCCTGCATCGTCCGGCTGGGCCTCAACCAATGAAAACGGCAGCGACCGCCCCGGGGTCGAGTTGCTCGCCTCTTCAATCAGACTCGCACCCAATATGAGCTTCAGCCGGCGAATCTCCAATTCCTTCTCCACAACGGTCTCACGAAAAAAAGACTCCGAAGCCGAGCGCCCGCTAGAGGCATCCGAGGCAGACCAGTCCGTCTCGATTACCCACCAGTCCCGGTCGGCTACGACTTTCTTCAGACGAGCAACCTCTAGACCGAGCTCCCTTGACTTGTTCAGAAAATAATTCTTGGCGGCCTCTCGGTCCCGAGCTAGCTTTCGTCGGTGAGCCAAAACGGGGTCGGGGTCCCGAGTCCCACGCCTCTACCAAAAGATAAAAACGAATATCACAAAAATGCAAGTCTTGAAGGGTCGGCCCAAAAAGTATATTATCATTTCTTTCCAAAATTTTGATACAAAAAACAGCGGTGGCCAGTCCGCTGTAGGCATTTACATCAAAAACAAAAAGAACAAAAACATCTATCTATTCTTGGGGGTCGGGAGGCACCTCATCATCGCCTTGGGCTCCCCCGGTCCCATCACCGCCAGGGATCGGAGGGAAGTCCGAATGCCATCCGTAGCAGAGGTGGTCGACGTTCAGCTCGGGGTATATCGGCCTAAAATGGGACTTAGCCTGTTCGTACGCCTCGTCCTGCGCCGTCACCACGGTCTCCCCCAAAATTGCCTCCAAATCCGCCAGGGCCTTCTTCCCCTTCTCCGCCTCAGCAGCAACCTTCGCCAAAAGATCCTCCCGGTCCTGCTTATGGATCTTGACGAGCGATTCTAGCTGAGCCTCGTGAACGAGCACTTGATCCTAGGCCGCCTTCAGATCGTCCTTGGCCTTAGTTAGCTCCCGAAGGTACTTCTCCGCATTTTTCCCTCAAAGAGAATTTCCTTCTCCAGGCACTTGTGGACGTGCTGGCCGTGGAGCATCGCCTGTTCGAAAAGAGGTCAAAATTAATGATAGCCGACTTACCGAGAGGTGGGACTGGGCCCACCGCATATAGGCCTGGTCGGCCGTCTGCACCGCCAAGGCCATCCCATCGCGCTCCGTGATGACCTTCGAGACAAACTCCATCGAGACGGGTCCGTTGAGAATGGTGTCCCCCTTCAAAATTGACCAGTCAGGAACAAAGGGCATCGTACCCATCCTCCCCACCAGCTCCGCGGCACTTGGACGTACCGGCGGAAGCTATCGTTGCGGGGTTTCCACGGTCTTGCCCAAGCCGCCCGCTGCGTCTCGAGCCGATCTCGACGAGTGGGAGTGGTGCGAGTGGTGCTGCTTTTGTTTCTTCGCCGGGGATTGCCCCTCGGTCGCAGGGGCAGGCGCCTGGGAGGACCCTCCGGCCTGCGCAGCCTGGCCGGCCAGCTTCTTCCTCTCGGCCACTAGACGGTCTTGCTCCTCCTTCTTCTTCTTCTCCACCCTCGTCTTCTCGGCCGCGGCGAGCAATATCTTCTTGGCGTTCGCCTGTTGTGTCGACATCCCTACAAAAAGATGGAACAAAAAGGCTAACGTTAACACGAAGGCAGGAGAATGAACAAATATGGAAAGAAACATACTAGGGTCGGCGGGACTCAGTCCGGCCCTCGCAAGGTGAATCTCGGTCACTCAGGGCCATGCAATACTGTGACCCCCACTATCGCCTCCACCTTCTCCCACTCTTTGGCCAATAAATCACTCTTCCTCGGAGGCTTGTGTCTTGGCTTTACGAAGTTCCACTGGGTCGGTATCTCCCAAGACCCGTCGGTCTTAACAACAAAGTACTTGCCCCTCCATCCCTTTATCGAGTCCGGGTGGCCGTGCACCACCTTCTTGTGCGGCCTCGGTGAGAAGTAGAAGACCCCCTCCAGATCTCCGAGCGAACCAATTCCAAAGATGGCCCGGAAATACGACAATCTCGGCTTCACCCCCTTCTCTTGGCATTTCAGAATAAAGCAAATAAGATACTTCCAAGAATTCGGGCTGTACTGCATAGGGCACAGTTCCGCCCAGTTCAAAACCCTCTTCACAAAAGGGTGCAGGGACAATCTCAATCCCGAGAGGAAGGCATCCTCTGGGAATATGCAGTAACCCGGGGCCAGAACCGTGGTAGGGCGGATACCGGGGCTTGGAAGGAGGAGCTCGTACTCCTGCGGAATGTAATAGGCAGACCTGATAATGTTGAGATACTCCGGCCTCAGAACGCTCGGAGTGCTGTCTGCGCGGATCTTCACCCGAGTGTCCTCGCCCGGCACGGGAGGTATCGGTTGGATGTCCTTAATGTCATCAGGGTACATACGAATCGACACGGGATTCCGAAAGGTGACTGGGGGAACATCGAGACCTGATCTCGGCGCGTCCTCGTCGGGCGAAGAGGGACTGTGGGGAATTGTCATGAACTTCTTCTTCCGACGAGGGCGAGCCTTACGCTCGGGGGAAGGCATCGACAAAGGGGGTAGCGGAGGAAGGTCCTCTCCGACCCCAGCCGGCCCCCCGGGCATGCCCTGACCGGCCTCCTGTTCATCGACCTCCTCCTCATCTCCCTCGCCTTCCTCCTCCTCATCGTCTCCCTCTCCTTCCTCGCCACCCTCGTCGACCTGCTCATCTTCGTCCCCCTCCTCGTCATCATCATCCATCTCCTGATCCGATTCCTCCTCGTCCTCATCCTCGCTGTCCCCCTCGTCCTCCTCGCCACCCTCTTCCATGGGTTCCTTCCCCGGTCTCCTGGACCTCAACGGGGACACTACAAAAACAACATCGTCACCTCTGTCTGAACCAGGGTCGGAAAGAACTTCTTCCTTCACCTTGTACTTGCTCAAGGACGAGGACATTTCCAGCTCAGACTCCTCCGCCGAGCGACCTGACGAGCTGGCCTCGGATCCGAACTGAGTTCGCGACATTGGTAAAAGAAAAATACTAACCTGGAGCGTAGAAAGTTACGATCACCAGAAAACCCGCCGACGGCAAGTAAGATTCCTGCTCTTGCTGGAAATTGGAAAGTGAGGAATGAAAATGAAGATGAAGAAATGAGAAGGGGATGGGGTTTTTTAAAAAGGAAAACGACTCCTCGATTCTCGCAATAAAGATCTGGCCGTTGGATCTTATCTGACAAGATCCAACGGGCACCAAGATCTGAAAAAGCTTTGATCTTCGCGCCATGACGTCAGCAATAAGCGTAAAATTGCCCCACTACCCCTTCACCTTTTCTAGAGGAAAAAGGCCTTTTTCACCAAGTTAGAAGGGTCGACGCTCGGATCCAAGATCGAGCCAGGCCACCTTTGTCTTTCTCAGTGGGGGCTCGGAGCTCGGATAGAAGCGCAAGCCGGTTCCCATTCTCTTTTTCACAGAAGGGTCGACGCTCGGATCGAAGCTCGAGCCAGGCCACCTTCGTCTTTCTCCATGGGAGCTCGGAGCTCGGATAGCAGCGCGAGCCAGTTCCCCTTCTATTTTTTCACAGAACGGTCGACGCTCGGATCGAAGCTCGAGCCAGGCCACCTTCGTCTTTCTCCGTGGGAACTCGGAGCTCGGATAGCAGCACGAGCCAGTTCCCCTTCTATTTTTTCACAGAAGGGTCGACGCTCGGATCCAAGCTCGAGCCAGGCCACCATCGTCTGTCTCAGTGGGGGCTCGGAGCTCGGATAGCAGCGCGAGCCAATTCTCCTCTATTTTTAACAGAAAGGTCGACGCTCGGATCGAAGCACGAGCCATAAACCGCCCTCGTCTCTCGGTGGGGGCTCGGAGCTCGGATAGAAGCGCGAGCCAATTCCCCTTCTCTTTTTCACAGAAGGGTCGACGCTCGGATCGAAGCTCGAGCCAGGCCACCTTCGTCTTTCTCCATGGGAGCTCAGATAGCAGCACGAGCCAGTTCCCCTTCTATTTTTTCATAGACGGGTCGACGCTCGGATCGAAGCTCGAGCCAGGCCACCTTCGTCTTTCTCCGTGGGAGCTCGGAGCTCGGATAGCAGCGCGAGCCAGTTCCCCTACTATTTTTTCACAGAAGGGTCGACGCTCGGATCCAAGCTCGAGCCAGGACACCATCGTCTTTCTCAGTGGGGGCTCGGAGCTCGGATAGCAGCGCGAGCCAATTCCCCTTCTATTTTTCACAAAAGGGTCAACGCTCGGATCAAAGCTCGAGCCATAAACCGCCCCCGTCCCTCAGTTGGGTCTCGGAGCTCGGATAGAAGCGCGAGCCAATTCCCCTTCTCTTTTTCACAGAAGGGTCGACGCTCGGATCGAAGCGCGAGCCATAAACCGCCATCGTCTCTTGATTGGGACTCGGAGCTCGGATCGAAGCGCGAGCCAAAAACTGCCCTCGTCTCTCGTGGGGGCTCGGAGCTCGGATAGAAGCGCGAGCCAATCTCCCTTCTCTTTTTCACAGAAGGGTCGACGCTCGGATCGAAGCTCGAGCCAGGCCACCTTCGTCTTTCTCCGTGGGAACTCGGAGCTCGGATAGCAGCGCGAGCCAGTTCCCCTTCTATTTTTCACAGAAGGGTCGACACTCGGATCCAAGCTCGAGCCACTCTCGGTGGGGGCTCGAAGCTCGGATAGAAGCGCGAGCCAATTCCCCTTCTATTTTTCACAGAAGGGTGGACGCTCGGATCGAAGCTCGAGCCATAAACTGCCCTCGTCTCTCGGTTGGGTCTCGGAGCTCGGATAGAAGCGCGAGCCAATTCCCCATCTCTTTTTTCACATAAGGGTCGATGCTCGGATCGAAGCTCGAGCCATACCACCTTCGTCTTTCTCGGTGGGGGCTCGGAGCTCGGATAACAGCACGAGCCAATTCCCCTTCTATTTTCAGGGGCCTACGCTCGGAGCTCGGATGGCCTCACGAGCCCCAACTGCATTCCCTTGTTCGAAAGGGGCTCGGCGCTCGGACAGTACCCCGAGCCCCAAACGCCCTCAGGTGTTGGGAGGGGCTCGGAGCTCGGACGGGATCACGAGCCCCATCAGCCCTCCCCATACCACGAAGGGCTCGGAGCTCGGACGAAATCACGAGCCCCTCTGAGCCCTCCTCTGGCCCAAGAAGCTCGTCCGCCGACCCATATCGCTCGACGAACCGAGCTCCAAAAGAAAACCTCGCCTCCTCTGTGCTCTTCCAACTAGCGAAGAGCTCGGCTATCGACCCCCTGAGCTCGGCTGCCGACCCTCGGCCCTTAGAACAGAACGGGCCCCCAAGGAGATCTCGGCGTCCCCTCGCTCTTCCAACTAGCGAGTGGACCCTCCGACCCTGGGGAGCTCGTCCACCCAGCCCTAGGGCTCGTCTGCCGACCCTCGGAAGCTCGCCCACCAAGTCTCGTCCGCCGACCCTTGGAGCTCGTCCACCGAGCCACAGGGCTCGTCTGCCGACGCAAAACTCCACCAACCGTCGCTTGGGCTCTCCTCTCTCCCAAACCTGACCTCCCGCACGAAATCCAATGGAGGGTCCCTTCCTCCTACCCCCTGGCCTCTTCGGGAAACAGCTGATCCTACTTCTTACCCCAACATCTGCTCTTCCCCCAGAGGCAAAGAGTCACTCCCACACGGCTGGATCACCCAGCCCTACAGGAGCGTGGGGCTTGTGATATGGGTCAGGAATAACGTGGCCCATTCTGGGCCACAGGATCCCCTCAGGATACGTGCTCTTTCTGATCCTTCAGATCTGCCACATCAGTACCGGAAAACCGCCCGGAGCTCTGCCACGTCAGCCCGGAAATCGCTCCGGCGTCTGCCACGTCAGCCCGGAAATCGCTCCGGCGTCTGCCACGTCAGCCCTATACCGCCCGGCTTTCCACCGCTTCAGCAACTCGGGTAACCGGGTCCGGCTCAGCCCCAAACGGGTCTGGACCCGATTGGCTTCCCCTATAAATACCAGACCCTCCTCCCTGTCTACACTTAATCAATCTTTTCCACTCAAAACCCTAGTTACTGCTACTCTCTCTCAGAGACTAACTAGATCGTCGGAGGGTCTGCCACCGGGACCAACCCCGGTGTTCCAAGACTGTCTGCAGGTACATGAGATCTCGGATCCGAGCCTCCCGATCCGAGCCGAGCATCCAGCCTCGCCTCACTCCAGCCTGTCACCGGTACCGTTCGGCCGGCCGAGGGTCGTCTGATTAGGAGCTTCCTCCTTCAAATACAAATCAAGTAAGAACTCACACCTGGTGCATCCACACGTCTCCCAGAAACAAACCGCATCAGGATCTTTTTCTATTGCTTGCTTATTGCTTCTTTAACATCAGAGAGCTAACGTGGGTCTTCTTGTATTCTGCCACTTTGTTATATTTTGGTTTTAATGAGTCTCACTTACAATGGAGAATTATCAATGAAGTACTACCTCTCTCAGTGAAGGTTATAATATATAAAGATATAAAAAAACCCTATGTTTAGTCTTGATAAAATAACCGTCTGATATATATCCTAAAGAAATAGTTATATAATAGGAGAAGTCGTATAATCTAACTTGGAGTAGAAGATGGATTCAAAATATCAGGCAGATACAGACTCAATAACAGCAGCCGTTGTTTGGCAGTCGACTATTGTAGGTGGCGGTCGACCACAATACTTTCAAATCAATCCAAATAGTATGGTCAGATGCTGCTCTTGTTGATGATCTACTACTTTTTCTTACAAACGATGCTTCGTTTCTTTCTCTTGCTTCCTAGTTTTTTCTTCAGTGTATGCACCGACCTACAATTCTCCCAGATTGTGGTGTGCAATTTGGTACAAGAAAACCTTTTCCACATCTTCATACTGTACCAAACTCACTCATGGATATGTGTGCAAGTGGATTATAAGGTGACAAACTTGGGTCCTACTGGTTGTCATGCATTCACCCTTTTCTCACCCCTTCTGTTACAAGTAGAACTCTTCAAATTATCCCATTCTCTTATGAACAACTACAGTCACTATTATAAAGTACCAAACTCCACCTTTTCCTTGAAAAAAAAAAAAAACTATTATAAAGTAAACACTCTACAGACATTATTTATTCAAGTCCTTGCATTGATGGCAAAGTGACAAGATTTGTAGCCCATATGAGCAGTAGCTAATATTTGGAATGATGTCCAAGATTCATCATTCCAGGACGAGTTCCCTTGACAAATCTCAACTAAATTTAATGCCACCTGCTATAAAAGCACGTGCAAAATTTGATGCATGATAATTTTATTTCTCTTTACTAATAATTTACATGTGTGATGCACGTTTTAATAATTTCAAAAAATAAAAATAAAAATTCTGATGTAGGGAGGATTCGAATCGGAAACTTCCTTTATATTAGTTATGTACGTGCATTGCACATGTTGGTAGAATGACAAAATGACAAATGACACTAAGCCTTCTCCCATTATAATATTAGAGATTAGAGATTAGAGATATTACAAAGATGAGTGCTAATTGTACTACTTTTTTACTACTAAGATAAAAAGTGTGAGTGTGGTCCATTTGTAAGCCTCTTTGCTAGTTTGCTAGTGAGTAAGAGATTGAGAGTTTACATCCCGCTTGCACCAAAAGTTTCCCAATTAATATATACTAGTAATTTACACGTGCGATGCACGTCTTAATAAATATAGTTTTTTAAAATATAAATTTAGACATAGTCTGGATTTGAACTTAGAACTTCCTTTATAATAGTTTTGCATGTGTATTGTACGGGTTGGTAGATTGGTAAAACATTTACAAATGAAACAAAGGCCTTCTCCGATTATAATATTAGAGATTTTGGTATGAGTTATTGAGAGAGCCTAGCTGGCCTGGCTGATTTCTGGAAAACAGGATAAAGCTTCTAGAAGATATGGGAACAAGGGGAATGAACTTGCAACAAATCTTATATGCGCAATTGCTCATAGAAATCAATTACTATGCCCAGTTGCACTGGTTTCGTTTTTGGGTAATCTATGAATTATTTTTGTTCCGATGAACTTGTAAGGGGAGAGGGCGTTAAGAGAGAATTAATGCCAGGTTGATATGGTATGATGATACCATAAGGTATATACGAGTCACTGTCAGAATAACGGGAAAGATCCTTAGTAGTATAATTTAAATCTATACTAAAATTTTGTAGATCTACGTAATCAAGCCGACTAAGAAAATTGTGCAGGAGTTAACAATGACGTAACTCAATCCCTCTCAGGAGATTTATTAGAACTGTCATTTTTTTTATTTTGAAAGAAGATTTAGAGTGAAGTGTCTCCTGTATATCTCTACTACTATAATGGAAAAATGCCTTAGTATAATTTGTCCTTTTACCAATCCGTGCAACACGCATGCCAGAATTTTTACTTTTAAAAATAAATATATATATTTATTAAGCCGTGCAACGCACGTGTAAATTACTAGTATTAGTTAACTGATGATGCCACACAACCCCATCAACCCAGAAAAACAATATTTGAGAGAGGTCCACATCAAACAGTAGTCATTTAATCTTTACTTGCTTTTACAAATGTTCGGAATTTACTATCTCCATGCATGCTAAATCGGTTCAACTTAACAAGCATTCATAATCCAAGATACAACGAAAGAAAGTGTTAAAATAGGGTGATTACAGACCAAGACTCGGTATATATACCAATTATAGACAGGCTCTTTATTTGATCAAGCATACAAGTGGTTTCCATAATAGCTAAACTAGACAGAGTCCTTGGTCTCATTGGACTAGGAATCGGCTTTCCCGCTGGCATTTGCAAAATCACTTTCAAGACCAACGTCGGACCACTTCCTCATCATTGTCTCGTCGGGGGAGCAGAGCTCTCGAAAACTGAGAAAATTTAGATTTGAGAAAGCGTAGTTGGAGATCCAGGGATTCCACCATATGGTTATAAAAAGTTGGGCATTGCCAACCTGATGTACGGATGCAGCTACAAGCTGGTGTGAAAAGATCCGTTGGCTCCGCACCAGATTGCGAACTCTACTAGATTCTTGACTATTTGGTATGCGAAAGAATCCATTCTGGAGGGCATCAGCGAAATAGAAAGATTGGAAGAGTCTAGAATTTGACCGTGGAGGAACGGAACATGATACTAGGCTTTAGGGATGACATTGCACACCTATACAAATTAGGGAAGATTAAGTGGCAGATGAGATCTAGGATTTTGGTGCACAAAGAGGGATACGCAAACACTTCGTTCTTCCATCGGGTGGCAAGCCATGGCGAAGATCTAACCTTATCTTGTCTATCCAAACGGACACTGGGATAACTCAAAACAAGACGAAAATCACACAGACTTTCCAGTCACGATATCATAAAAAAAGAGTTTAGGATCCCACTAAGGGAGAACTTTTGTCACGACATTCCTCACAATGCGACTCAGTTATAGCAAGATCTGAAATCCCAATTCACGGAGGAGGAGGTGAAAGAGGCACTTACTCAGATGGGTATAGACAAGGTACCAGAACCAGACGGTACATTAAAATTATGACCATCATGGATAAGTTATTCGATCAGAGATTGAAATTGGGCATGTTTAACTTTGCAGAAGTCATCATCATTCCCAAACGGGTGGAATCACACTGGGTGAGTGCTTTCAGACCCGTAAGCCTTCTCTATTGCTTGATCAAGATTATCACTAGGGTCTTAGCAAATTGATTGAAAAAGATATTGGATGATTAATCAACCGCCAACATTTTGGTTTCATCAAAGGGAGATGTATACTGAACTGTGTGGCCACTGCAGAAGAGGCAATTTATCTGTGTCATATCACAAATGAGAAACCTACTGAAATTGGACTTCGAGAAAATGTATGACTCGGTTGACTGTGAGTGCCTACTTGAAACTCTCAAAGACACATGGTTTGGAGACGGGTGGACCAGATGTATCTGTCACTGCTTGTGTATGAGTAAAACGTCTATTTCAGTAAACATACAAACTGGTCATCCTTTTATAGGAAATGGCTCATACAGGGGGCCTACTTTTACCACTCCTATTTACTCTGGCTGTGGATGTGCTTAAGACTATGTTAGATAACTGCAAGCAAGATGATTGTGTCTCTTCAGTGGCTAGCAATAGGAATCGACATAGATGTAAGATTATGCAGTATGCAGATGATACAATACAGTTCGACAACGGCGACAAAGAGGAAACTATTTATGGGAGTCATCTATTGCTTTAAGACATGGTCTGAATTGAGGGTTAGCTAGCACAATAGTGCTCTGGTCCTTATTGTCTTATCACAAGCAGAGTCGGAGTCACATGCTACCATCCTCAATTGTAAGCTGAAAAGCTTTCGTATCGAATACCTGGGTTTGCCACTCAGACCAGGTAAACTAAAGAAGGCAGATTAGCTACAGATGATTGACATAGTGGATGCTAGACCATCGAGATGAAAAGGCAAATTTCTCTCAATTGGAGGAAGAATGGTTCTTATCAACTCGGTTATGTTCGATCTCCCTACATACTATTTGTCATTCGTTGAATTACCAAAGTGGGTGATCCACAGAATATATCGTATTCGAAAGAGATTTCTCTGGAAATATGCTGACTACTGATAAGGGAGGCTACCATATGATCAAATGGAAAAATGCGTGCATGGAATCATCGATCTGAGATCCATGAACCTTGCTCTACTTGGCAAATAATGGTGGAATGTATTCCATCCAAAATGGCAATGGTTAGCAAGAATTCATACAATTCTAGTTGCAGTGAGAAGTTTAGGTTTTTCGGGTCGAGACTAGGGTCTCATGTAGCACTATCACATTTACCCGATACCCGGACCCGACCCGGACCCGGCATTGGACCGGAACCGATCCGATCTATACGGATCCGGGTCCAGGTCCTAAAATAAGACCTGATGCACTTTCGGGTCCGGGTCTGGGTCTGGGTCCGCGCAAAATAGAACCGACTCGGATCTGAACCCGGCCCCATTAAAAAATACTCCAAATATATAGAATTTGAATAATAGGGTTATAGGAATATACATATACAAATAATTGGTTAAGATAGATATGTAAATATAATATTAATTCATGTACTTAAGTGTAAAAATTATTAGAATCGTAGGGCATTGGGTGCAGAAATACGTAAGTGCAAATATTTATTCTTTACTACCGGACCCGATGGGTAATTTTTTTTAACTAGGACCCGGACCCGATTCTTGCAAGTCCGGGTCCGGGTCCAATATTTGGACCTGTGAGGTACCGGGTCCGGGTCCAGGTAGTGGAGGACCTGACCCGATTGGACCCGATACCAGCTCTAGTCACATAAATGGTTTTGGAAAGGGATCATCCGAGCCCACGATTCGTTCTGCACGGGGGTTACATCATTCATAGATAATGACCTCTCGACCAAATTTTGGTGAAAATGGTGTAGCGCTCACCCTTTTAGAGAGATGTTCCCGGACCTATACGAGCAAGCATCTCAATCTCACATCTTCGTGGCCAAGACGTGGAGGAGGGGGACCTGGAAACCATCATTTAGAGCCTGACTAAGCCTGGAGCCCCGGTTAAGACTTGAAGCCCTCCAAGCATTGCACAGGATGAGGTGAAGTGCTCGCAAGACCCCGGACCAGAAATTTTGGGATCTGGAGAATAACGGTTCATTCACGGTTCGTTCTTTATACAATCGTATCCACTTTCCGAGATATAGACCAAAGTGGGCTACGATCCTTTAGAAGACAAAGACACCTTTTAAAGTAAGGGTATTCCTCTGGTTGGTGCACAATAATGTCATTCTGACAAAGAGAGAACCTGTCTAAAAGACAGCCAAATATTGTGACCAACTGTGGCTTCTGCAACAGTCATACAAACCATGTATTCCTTAAATGCCCGAGGAGTAAAGCACCTCTGGTTGAGGTTCTGAGAGTCTTGGGAACAAATGATCATCCCACAACTATAAAGACCTGTGGAATGGTCCAAATTTTGCTTTTGTATGTCACGAGATGCAAGAAGCATTGTACATTGCCATCGCAGCTATGACATGAATTTTTTGGTTAGACAGAAATAACTTTACTTTCCTTGGACTTGTAATAGTATTTTTTGGTATTTTAATTCATATCATACATCTTGTTTCTTTTTGGGATACATCTACAATGTCAGGGCCGAGAGGAAGGATCGTAAGGGCCTTCCAAGTAGATGAGTGCGTCGATGAGGAGGTAGTCTTCGAACCTACCATTGGCTAAGCGGAGCGACGAAAACCATACACCCACCCTCCAGGATTTTGTTGAAAGGATCGCTATGTTTCTACTTGTTAGACTATTATTTTGTATGTCGGTATCACTTTGGACATGTCCCACCCTCCAGGATTTCATTGAAGGCTTTTATTTTATTTTCTCATTTTGTAATTTCTTGTATAATATCTCAGTATTCTGAAAATATTTTATGAACTTTTTATTAATAAAATATGGTGGTTGTATTCCATATTTCTCCTTTTAAAAAGAAAAAAAAAAGGAAAAGTATAAAAAATACAACTATTCCACGTGTCTTCACTTTTTCTTTAACTTCTTTTAGATCACCATCAATCCTCAATGGGCAAACATTCTCCAAATTCGAAACACGTCTTTTTAATAAATATTTTGCTTACCGAGTACGAAGTTCAGACACTTTCACTCCCCATGTCTAGAGACAGTGGCAAAGCCAGACAAATCAAAATGAGGGTCCCAATTTTTTTTAGCATTTTTTAGCATTGACATGATTGTTAACGAAAATTTCTTATATTATTTTTGTTTTGAAAAATTAAAGTAAATGGATCAAAGTAAAATTATAATCAAAGAAAATATTCGAATTCATGTTCTTAGTATCATATATTTTTGGCACTTGTACAGTTATACTCTAAATTTGGTAAGAGTAATGCTAATCAATAATCATACTACACTATTTATACTATTATAATACTAGAGGCTAGCTAAGAGATATGACCCAAATGAATAGATATACTTGTAACTTGTGTACACACTAACTTTTTATTTAAAATTTTATCTAACGATCATACAGATCAAATAATAAGCATCACTGTTAATTTTTATCCCAAAGCTCATAACACTATTTGAGCCTTTAAGATGTGAATTGGGCTTGAGGGTCACAATCTTTTTTTAAATGGTGGGCAAATAAAAATTCTGGTCTATACAAGAGATTTTACAAAATTTTTGGGTTTGCAATTGCTCCTCCGCTGCTCCGCCCCTGTGTAGAGAGCAAACTAAATAATGGCACTATCCAAAATCACAGAGATTAATTTCTCTGTCCAAAGTCACAACCTGACTAACTTATACCACCCAAACATTTACCATATGCGTGCTGCTTTGACCAAATTCACACAACATCCACATTTTCAGTTCAGTATTCGATTAACATTTTAGAACCAGCACGTTACTCATCTACTACAATAAAGCGTACATTAATCCCCAGAGACTCGTAGAAAAGCTCTCATAACTCAAATTAAGTTATGGGCTTCAGCTTTGAAGAACTCACTTCACTCACTCCAAATTAAACTCAACTTCACTTATTTCACAAACTCTCGTCTATTTACAAAAACATTTCCACCAAATGCTTTAAGCTTCTAACTAACCAGCTGCCCCGCACGTGCCGAAAACACCTCCGGCCTATTTCTATAATCCAACCCGGTTTGCGCCTGAACCGGCACCGATGCGGTTTGCGACTCAACTGGCATCGATTTCTTCCTCCTCTTCGGCGACAAATCCGAATCCGAACTATTCAACGACGACTCCCTCTTCCCCGAAACCCTCGCCGCCTCCGCCTCCGCCGAAATCCTCAACGGAAAATTCAACAGCGCACGCGACCCGCGCATGCGGTACGCCGCCCTATCGTACGCCATCGCCGCGTCTTCCGCCGTTTCGAACGTCCCCAACCAAACCCTAGCCCCTCCCTTCGCCGGATCCCTAATCTCCGCCGCAAACTTCCCCCACGGCCTCCGCCTCACCCCCCTGTAGTGCTTCCCCTTCTCCGCCACTGGACTAATCGGCGGCGATTCGATCAACGGCTCAGATTTGACGGATACTTCGGAGATGACGTCAGCGGCGGGGGAAGGGGACCAGCCGTGGGAGAAGGCGTGGTGGAGGGTGCCAAAGACGACCATGTCGTCGGAATCGTCGACTCGGAAGGGGCAATCCTGCCACGTGTCGGCGACGATGGTGTTGAAGCTGGGATTTCGGGTGTAGGTTTTGGTACTGGTAGTGGAAGGTAAGGTTACCGGAGGTTGGTGGATGTCGTCTAAAAGGTATTGGCGGATTGAGTCGAGAAAGGCTAGTTCGGAATCCATGATTTTGAATTTTAGATTGATGGTAAGTGGAGTGAGATGAAAGCGAATATGGGATTAAGGGGTTTATATAGAGGGATAAAAGAGGGGTTGGAAAACCGTTTGGGAGAGAGAGACAGGGTAAGGGGGATGGATGGGGGCGGGGTTGCGAACTCGCGATTGTTTCTGTGAAGTTTCGTTTTAGGGTTAATGCGCATGTGCTTATTTGCGATTTGTTTAGTGGTTTTTTTTATTTATTTATTATAGGTGGAATATGGGTGGCTGGTCACGTTGGGGGTGGAGTGGGTTCTCTGACTCTGCCGTCTAAAAGATGTAGGGACACGTCAGCATGGTTGAGTGCTTTTTTGGAGTGAAACTAGGAACGGATTGCGTCGGGATCCCGGCGGATTAGATTTGTTCGATGGGATTTGGCTGAGTCTAAAAGGATCTACGACTAATCTTTTCTCTTTACCTCTCACTCACTCACCAGTGTACTGTATGTATCATTTATTCAAAGAGTAACAAAGGAATGAAGTACGAAAAGTCCACGCACTAATTATGTGTTATTAGAGCATCTGTAGTCGTTCCAAGCTAAATTTTGGGTATTTAGCATTTGAAAATAGAAAATATGGCTGATCGCTGCAGTCGTTGAAAGCTAAAATATGGCCGGATGATCGATTATCTCTCGTCCCAATTTTAAAAAAAAAATTTTTTTTTTAGGCACTAAAAGACAAAAAAAAAATTTTAAAAAAAATCAATTTTTGGCCTGGGACGGAAGATTACTTCCTGTCAATTGTGATTTTGGCATCTAGTGGAAATGACGGTGTATAATATACCGTCGGCCAATTGGAAATCGTTTTGGGTTTTTTTTTTTTTTTTTTAATAATAAATGACGCCCCATTGTTTATCGTCCGTTTCAATTGACGATGTATAATGCTTTGTCTCTGACAATTTTTTTTAAATTATTTTTATAATAAACGACGTCCCATTGTTTATCGTCCGTTTCAAAAAAAACTTAAGCGACGGGATATTTTCCTTCGTCAATTTTCAGGGACGAACGAAAATTGACCGTTAGCTATATTTTGCATTTTGCCAAATCGTCTGCTATATTTGGCAATGTACTATTCTCGTATATCCAAAATTTGGGTATTTGGACGACGACTGCAGCTCACTTTTTCTAAATTTTTCCAAATTTTGGGTATTTAGCCCACGACTACAGATGCTCTTAGAGCATTTGGAGTCATCTTGAGCCATATTTTGAATATTTGATAAATAGAAATGAAAAAAATGAGTTTACACTCTAGTCATCAAAACTCAAAAAATGGGTCAAAATTATCTTTCGACTCAGAAAAATTGGACGGAAGATAATCTTCCGTCCAGGCAATTTGGCCTTTTGCAAAATTTGTTTTGGACGGTACATAATGTATCGTCCGTCAATTTTTTTAAAAAATTTAATTAATCGGACGGAATATTATCCTCCGTCTGTCGATTTTGTCTTATACGAAATTGAAGCGACGATGTTCTGTCTTTCGTCCCACGTTTCGGACGAAAGATTATCTTTCGTTCGGCTATAATTTGGCTTTTGCCAAACTGTCTTCCATATTTGGCACGCTCCTGTTCATGCGACACTCAAATTTTGGGTATTTGGCAGACGACTACAGCGACCTTTTTTTCCCCCCATAATTTGGATATATGGCAAACGACTACAGATGCTCTTATAAAGGCTTAATATAAATACCTTACTTAAGTATAGTATATTGTACGTAGGATGCACGCCTACAAAAAATGTAAATAGATAGGAGGCACGATCGATCTGAGTTTTTTTTGGGAGAGAGAGGGAGTTTCGGAAGAGAATGAGAGGAATGTGGATTTTTTATTTATTTAAATAATTAGGTTGAGGTGAGATTAGGATGTGCGGTTTAGAATTAGTTAGGTAACGGTTAGATCTAATTATGTGGTGTAGATTTAATTGAGAGATTTAGTTAGATTAGGGTTAGATTTAATCTAATTGTGTAGTGTAGATTTAATTGAGATTGAATACATACAAATCACAGGTTTCTAATTGTGTAGTGTAGATTTGAGGTTGAATGCATACAAATCACAGGAATCTAACTGTGTGGTGTAGATTTAATTGAGCTTGAAGAATGCATACAAATCATAGGTTGTCTACAAATGACAACTCTGCCATTATAATATTAGAGATTATATATTAATATAGATAGATAGACAGTAATTTACACGTGTGATGCACATTTAATATATTAAAAAAATAAAGTAAAAATCTAACATAGTGAGGACTCGAACCTGAGACCTCTTTCATATTGGTTACACACGTACAATGCACAAGTTGGTAGATTGACAAATGACACTAAGGTATTCTCCCATTATAATCTTAAAGATTAGAGACTAGAGATTGTCCATAGAGATTAGAGATTAGAGATTGTCCAGTTTAAAAAAATTGTACTCAACATATATAAAAAAATAAATAAATAAATAAATAATAAAAAAAAAAACCTCACAACTTTTTTTTAAACACAAGTTTTATTTGGAAAAACCTCAGTTACTCATGCCTTAAAAATATAGTTGAAAGTGATTTTTTTAAAAATAAAAAAGTTGAGTGCGGTTTTTTTAAAAGAGCAATACTTAAGTGTAGAGCTGGGATCAGGTCCTATCCGGTCGGGTCCTCCACTACCTGGACCCGGACGCGGTACTTCATGGGTCCAAATATTGGACCCAAACCCGGACTTGCAAGAATCGGGTCCGGGTCCTAGTTTAAAAAAACTACCCGTCGTGTCCGGTAGTAGTGAATAAATATTTGCACTTAAGTATTTTTGCACCTGATACCCTACGATTCTAACAATTTTTGTACTTAAGTACATGAATTAATATTATATTTACATATCTATCTTCAACAATTACTTATATATGTATATTCCTATAACCCTATTATTCAAATTATATATGTTTGAGGGTATTTTTTAACGGATCCGGGTCCGGGTCCGGGTTGGTTCTATTTTGAGCAGACCCGGATCCGGACCCGAAAGTGCATTGGATCTTATTTTAGGACCCAGATTCGGACCCGTATAGATCGGGTCGGTTCCAGTCCAATGCCGGATCCGGATCAGGTCCGGGTATCGGGTAAATGTGACCGTGCTACTTTAGTGCGGTTTAGCCTATTATAAACTTGTAAAAAGTATTCGATTGGTCTGAATTCTTTATAAAGCCCTTCAAATTCATTAGATAGACAGCCCATGAAATATACCTTGCAGAACAATTTATTTTGAGCCACGATGATTGAGGAGTTCACCATTTTTTTTTATTTTTTTTGTGGATCGGTAATCTTCTCTATAAGAATCAGGACAAGGACGTGTAATCTCTGTGATTCGGAACTGAACTTACAAGGCAATCTAGACTTGACGACTGCATATGGAAATAAAAGATAATTAAGTATTTTTTTTCCCGGCTCCTTAGTTTGTCAAAAAGAAATTGTTTTTATTTTTGTTTTATTCTTTGGATCACGACCCACGCTTGGAAAAGTGAAATATATGTCACTATTTGCAAATTGTTGGTGGAGAAATCAAGCACCAACTGAATTCTTCCTTTCCGATAATTAATGTGAGGTATTAGGTTTGAAATTATCCAGATATAATTTTTGCTTTTTTTTATAATTGAAAAAAGTAACTCAAACTCTACAATCTATTAGGACAAAAACTTCACATCAGCTTTCAGCAACTGAGCAAACTCAAAACCAACATCAAACACTCGTAGCACAAGTAATATAGCTTCTCACTTTTAAGTAAGATGTCACACGTTCGATTCTGATACTAAACGAAGGGGACAAAAAAAAGTTAATATGATACCAATCTAATGACTTTTCCAAAGCCCAGCAGATAGGCTATACCTGGGCATCACAAATAGTATCCATTTTTAAGGGCCCCCTACAACCAAAGAGCCGAATTACATAAACGGGCCTATCAAAACAAATATCCGTCTTCATTTCGCGCTAAAATCACACCTCGGTACGATCACCTCCCATTCTCACCTCACCAACTCCGGCAATGGCGCGCTGGACCGGTAATCTCACCGTATCCCTCAATCCCAACAGCGCCAACGGCCCCTTCTTCAAAGTCGCCCCATCTCTCCTCTTCTCCCCCTCTTCCAAAACCCTAATCGTAATCCCCCAATCTCTTTCTCTCCTCTCCCCAAACCCTAATTCCCCAAATTCCTAATTGCTTCCCAAATTTTCAGGCTCCGTCACTGAATGCGATATTCTTCAACGGCGATCGAGTCGAGGGAACGGGGATTCCGGTGATCGAGAGGCTGTCGGATACCAGAAGCATATCTGAGATTCTCGTTTCCAAATTCGGAAGCACGGCGAATGCGTGGGTTATTAGTGCGTCTAGGTTCAACGGTCCGTTTGCTGTTTACAGAGAGTTTGTGCCGGCGGTGGATTCGGTTGGCGATCCGAAACGTTACGATCCCGATGGGTTTCCGGCTTCTTCTAGTATTGCTACCATCTTGTCCAACTCTATTCAACAGGTCAGAATTTGCTTGTATTATTGTTCTTGGTAGTTGGTACCGTGCCGAGTCTAATCGAGATTTATTAGAAAGATTCATATTCTTTTCTAGTTTAGAAGTGCTACAGAATGTGCATGTGAAATAAACTTAAGCTTTGCAATACTGAGAAAAATGTCTGTAAATGATATATGCTATGTTTGATCTGTTGCGTATCGAGAAGAGATTTACAACTGCGAGATAAAAGAGACTGTGTACTTAATGTTGTAATTGAATTTTTAGGGACCTGCTTTGTGTATTAATATGATGAAAATTTCAAGATCCTAGCTTTGTCCGATCGCATTTTCCTCAAACACTGTATGATCTTAGTTTTAGAACCGGAAGGATTCAAATTACTATAGGTATATTTATGTGTTTATGTGATGTGATTTCAAATTTAAAATCGGGATCATTGAACTGACTAGATTCTGGTCTGCATGACTTTTAGTCTGTCTATATTACAGTCAATCATTTTCAAACTCCCTCCGCCATTAATCTGATAGTCTGACTAATATTTTTTTTTTCTATATAATAAAATCGCTTATATAAGAAGTTAGATCTTCCACTTTGCTCTCCCATTCTAACATTTTCTTTAATATCATTAAAAATTGTTAATCACGTCTACTCAGTATCCATTTCTTAGTAGTTTTGTTTCATATTGGACCACTGAATTTATTTTCAAACATAACAGTTCATTCTGATTGTCAGATCCGAAGTATAATATCTAGCAGCACAACAGAACATATATCAGCTACCACACAGCCTTCTTCTCCTCAATCGTCAACTGCTCTACCGAAAACAATCGTCTTGGGATTTAGTAAAGGCGGGGTCGTCTTGAATCAGATGGTTACTGAACTTGCACACTTCAAACCCGCATCTGTTCAGTTATTCCATGAAGCCCAAGCTCACGTCTGCCCCATTTCAAAAGAGGAACTTCTAGTCAGCATCTCGGAGATCCACTATGTTGATGTTGGCCTTAACATTTCTGGAGCCTATTTGACGGATAAGACAATTATCAAAGAAGCAGTTGAGAACTTGTTACTTAACCATAATAGAGTCTGTTTTATGCTGCATGGTACTCCCAGACAGTGGAGCGACAAAAGACGCACATGGATCTGTAAGGAGAAAGATGTGTTGCTGAAAATGCTTAAAGAAGAAGCTCATAGACGTGAGGGAAAATTGCAGGTAAGTGAAAAATTCTATTTCGTGAACTTACACCCCAATTTGCAGATGCATTTTGAAATAATCGAAAAATTGGATGTCAGTTGAGGTATGTATACTATTAGAGTTCTATCTAATGGATATTATGTATCATGTCCTTGTACAGTTTCTGATACGAAGTTATAAATACAAACATGATTGTCTAACTTCATGATTGCTCCCATCATTTGTGTAACTGCTTTTCGGTGGTTCATCTCATCCCTTGCATGGACACCGTATGCATCTTACTTTCATTTAACTAAAAAGAAAGGACCTCCAGAGTATAGTTGCAGCTGCAAATGTACATGGAGAATTAGATCAGAATTCTATTTCTTATTGTACTTCGACCTGCATGGATGGTTTACTTCTGAGTGTATTAAAATACAGATACAAATGTGAACAGTGTGAAACTGTCTGGAAAATCCAAAAAGATTACCAGATAGCTGAATGCACACCTGACTACATGAGAACATGTAACTTAAATTAAAATCTTCCTTGCGTTATATTTTGTGACAGTTCAGTAGTTAGTGACTTTACCTATATATCTTAGATTATGTTTAGAATGAACAAATCTGAAGATTGATATCGTTTTTCTTGCCAAGCGCAAGTTTAATGCAATAATATCTGATTACTATTTCTATTAGGATAAATTTGAATCCTTTTCTATGTTAAAATTTGTATTTGATTCAAATTTGAACCCGTTTTAATCAACTTTGGTCGTAGACTTGATTATCCAAGCAATATCCATATTGATATGGTTATCTACTAAAAGATAACTGATACAACTACCAGAACACTTCGTACCCCCACTCTACGACATTCTTTCTGTTAGTTTTGAAGTAGAATCACAAGAAGGAAGCCTCGTCGTTAGGATTTTCTTTCCCATACCTATGGGGTACGAACTTTGTATGTTTCAGCAATTGCTCTTTTGCTAGGAATATGTCTCCGTGATCGATGAGAAAAAGAGAGCAGGGTGTACCATAGGAATACGAGGAAAAGTAAGACGTAAAGAATTCACTCTTAATTGGACTTTCACAGGGTATGCGAGAAACAACCATTCAATTTTATTCTGGAAATAGGCCTTCACCTTAGAAGCGACTGTTCATTGCTTTGGGATGCAAATGTAGAGCGAATCCAAATTGATAACCTTAAAATTAGCAATTGAATCTAGTTCAAATACATGTAAACTCTGTTGTTAAAGCACAAAGTGAGTTATTAGACTCTTGGGCTTTTTTTTATTAGAAAACACTTGTGATGTTGAAACTCATGCATTGTTGATTTTTTTTACCATCTAAACTCAGTTAGTTCTTTAGTAGAAAATAGTTGTCACAGTATGTGTTTGAAAGAGGAATGTTCTTCTTTCAAATCGATAGTTGGGAAATCAACAAAGTTGTACTTGAAACAAATTACAAAATACGCAGTAAGTAATTAGAAGTTTATACTTTTCTCATTAGAAAAAAACTTGCTGTTGAAGCTTATGCCTTATCGATAATTTTATCCCATTCTAAAATTAAATAGTTGTTTTAGAAGAAACAGTAATCACAATATATGTTTGGAAGAAGCAAGTTCTTTAAAATTAGTAGTGGAGAAAGCACCATATTGCCCCGTAGGGCTGGAATCGAGCCGAGCCGAGCCGAGCCGAGCCGAATACCTTCAGGCTCGAGCTCGGCTCGTTTACGAAACAAGCTCAATTTTGAGCTCGGCTCAAGCTCGGTTCGAGCCGAGCTTTAACTATATTCGAGCCGAATAGCTCGCGAGCTTAGCCTAAAATAATAATAATAATAATAAAGCTCGAGCTCGGCTCGTTTACGAAACGAGCTCGGTTTTGAGCTCGATCTCGAGCTCTAGCTCGATTCGAGCTGAGCTTTGACCAAGCTTGAGCCGAATAGCTCGCGAATAGCTCGATTCGTTTGTAGCCCTATGATATTGGTATCCTTCGGTTCCATTTATTCCGAATTGAATTCCCATACATTGAATGCAGTACAAAATGCACTTCTTGAAAGTTGGTTTGAACGTGGTGGATCCATGTCTTATCCATTAATTTTGATTTAAATACAGATGCTTCTTTGGCTAATTGGCTGTATTTTAAGTAATGATGTAAATGAAACCGATTTCACTGCAAACATTTTCTTAGGGGAGCACTGTAGCAGTGCTTTGGTTGAATGTAGTTGAATATTTTTTGCATATTACTGTTTTGCACATCTTTATTTTGCTCGAAGAACAGACACGCAACACATTGTTAACGAAATGTTTATGTGTTTGGATATTTTTTATAACTTCATTTTTAGTTTTCTAAACAACAAAACGTATTTGGTTAATCCTTATCTCACGGGATCTTTTTTGAATGTCATTTCAAAAAACTCCAAACTGGTCATTTTCAAAATCCATTTTCTCTCTACACGAGCGCTCTTTACTCCCATCAATCGTCTCCTTTACTTCCTTCACCGTCACTGTTTTCTCCCTTCTCGACAACCCATTGTAGCTCGCACCCCATCGTCTACACCCCTCGCCATTGCCGAACTCGAAGCTCGAGTTCCCATCGTCTTCTTCCGCATCGCCTCTTCGCTTGACTATGCCAGCCCCTGAATCCACTGCCGAGCCTCCGTCTTCTTCTTCCTCTGGGTCCTTGTCGAACCCACCGACTGCCGAAGCTTCACCCTCCCATCGTCTTCCTACCGCCCTCCTGCACCTCGTTGAAGCTCCCGCCTCAGAGTACTCCCCCTCAGTCGCCACTCACTCCAAGCCGCCGTTGCCGAGTTTCGCCCTCCACCGAAGAACCCCCGCCGTTCTCATCCTCCTCTGTTTCGTCGTAAAACAGAGTTCTGTCGACGTTGAAGCCCTAGTCGTTGCGTCGCTTCTCGACCGCAGCACCGCCGCCGCCCTCGCCGTGGTGTCGTCACCGTCATCCCAGTGCCGCTAGTCGCTGTCGAGCCTCTCCCACACTCTCTCTCTGTTGCGATGTGAAGAAGAAGGGAGGATTGGGTATTCAGTTGGGTGTTTGCTGAGTTGTGAAGTAGGGATTGGTTTTTGTGGTGTTTGGTGTTCTGCTGAAGCACAGGATTGGATTGGTCCTGTTGTTTAACCAAATGCCTTTTATACTCTCATTTTCAAAAAACTGTTTTCATAAAACTGGTTTTCAAAAAACATTTTTAAAAGGACATTTTTAAAACAACAAACCAAACGCAGCCAGTCTTTTATTTCTCTAAATTCTCACTCTCCAATTCTGAAGTCGCTTTGTCTTCTAAGAGCATCTGTAGTCGTTAGACTCAAAATTTTCTATATTTGGCTTTTAGAAATAGGATTTTTGAGTTGGGCTTGTAGTCGTTGAAACCCAAAATTTGGTTCAACGGTCGATGATGGTTTTATTTTTGAATCTCAGTCGTTGGTTTAAAAAAAAAAAAAAAATCCAAAACATTTATATAAAAAAAATGTATGCCTACAAACACATAATAATTCCTATAGGCTCATTTCATCTCATCCCTCGATCAAAGAATCAAACCAATCTCAAATTAACTTTATATGCAAAAATAATCCTATAGGCTCTATTCCATAGAAATTAAAATTACAAAATGGGGGGAAAATTTTGGGACGCAACAAGATGTTGCGCCCGTGGCTTTTTTCCTCTTTTTTTTTTTTTTAAATATTTCGATTGGATGAAAGATCTTCTTGCGTCCGATTGATTCAGCGATTTTTTTAAAAAAAATTTGTAAGATGCAAAATGATTTTGCGTCCGACACAAATTTTTTTAAAAAATTGATCAGACGAACCAGTTATCTATATAATAAAACACAAAGAATGCTATCAAGTGGCTCTCCTTCAATCCCCTCAAAATCAAAGGCTCGGATCTAGCCTCACAAAACACCTCCCCCCCCCCCCCCCCCCCCCCCCCAACCGACCAAAAAAATTTCCCCCTAAACTTAAATTCAAATCCCCCCACCAAAACAACTCCTTTATTTATTTAATTCTCTCTCTCTCTCTATATATATATATTCTCTCTCTCTCTCTTTATATATATATATATATATATATATATATATATATATATATATATATATATATATAGGAGAAGGTTCGGGTGAGAACCATGTCCTGGGGTGAGAACCTAAGGGCCTATCCCAGCCATTTATCTGTGTAATCTTAATGGTCAAGATTTTTTAAAATTAAACAATAAGATTAATTAATTTTTGCATTAAGATGTCAATCCCTTTAATTAAGGGATGAGAACCGCGTAATAAAAGGAATGAAAGATCACAGATTATTAGGCAACATATATTGCCTTTTTTATTTTATTTAAAAGGAATGTAGATCACATATTATTAGACAACATATATTGCCTTTTTTATTTTATTTTCAGTCGAACCACAATCTTCATCAGGATGAGCAACATTTGTTGCTACGTACAATGTTGCTAAATATGAAATTTTTGTTGCTACGTACAATGCAGTTAGTTGCTATTCAAAAAACATTCAGTTGCTATATGGAAACTGACAGCATGTACAACATAAGTTTGCAAATTGATAAACAAACAATATATATATATATATATATATATATATATATATATATATTCCTGCTAAAATATGCACTAGTTGTATCTACTTACAATACAGTCAGTTGCTATATAGTGAACGAATAGCAACTGTAATAATTATAAATAGCAACTGTAATAATTATAAATAGCAACTGAAATAATTATACAGCAATACCTGACCACTTAAACAGCAGCTGTAATAATTATAAATAGCAACTGTAATAAACAGTAACTATAAGGAACGAAATGGTGAATGATTCTGCAGTTGCTATTAATTTGGAAAACAAAATCTTCTCCAATATTTTACGGGAATAAATTATTTCTCTCTCCAGTTTGACCAAATTTGCCTTAACCGTCGCACAAAAAAAAAGCAATTTATAATTATTCCTTTTATTACGCGGTCCCCATCCCTTAATTAAAGGGATTGACATCTTAATGTAAAAATTAATTAATCTTATTGTTTAATTTTAAAAAATCTTGACCGTTAAGATTACACAGATGAATGGCTGGGATAGGCCCTTAGGTTCTCACCCCAGGGTTGGTTCTCACCCGAACCGACCCCTATATATATATATATATATATATATATATATATATATATATATATATATATGAGTCCCCTTCGGTTGCACACTACTTTTGGTGAGCACTCCGTGGGCACTCCCGAACTAGAGACCCTATGAAAAATCCGAACCGCTCATATTGTTCTATATGCCTTAGATAGTCTAACAATAGAAAATCAAGTAATTTGAAGTTCATTTGCCCATCCATCATGCTGTTAGAATTTTCAGCCATACAATTTTGTGATGATGTAAATCATGGGTAAATGAACTTCAAATTACTTGATTTTTTATTGTTAGGCTATCTAAGGCATATCGAACAATATGAGCGGTTCGGATTTTTTATAGGGTCTCTAGTTCGTGAGTGCTCACGGAGTGCTCACCAAGTAGTGTGCAACCGAAGATTTCTCTATATATATACTTATGGAAATATATATATACTTATGGAAATGGAAATATATATATACTTATGGAAATATAGACTTTTATTTACAACGAATTGTTGTTATACTATTCAAACTTGAGCTACATAATTGTTGATTTACTATTTACAAGGCTTTTCATATGCTGTATCTTTCTGAAGATATGCCGTAAGCACATGGCCACGGGCAAATCTTGTATTTTTATAAAATTTATTCATCAAACGCAAGATTATCTTGCATTCGAGACCATTTTTTTAGAACGGGGATTCATATACAGCTACTGTTCATTTTTTTCTAAAATTTGAAAATATAAGAAACGAACTACAACGCATTGTTTCCTATATTTTCCAAAATTTGAAAATAAAGTTAACGATTATGCTCTAATAAAGCAGCAAAATGCTATTTTAACCAACAACTCCTCGAGCTCTTGGCCGTTGTGGGTCTAAAATGTCCCCACATTGAAACCCAAAAAACTGGATATCTGTGGCTTTTTCAGTTTTGGTCTTTTTTTTTCTTTTTTCTTTTTTCTTTTTTTTGACAATTTTTAAAATTTTTAAAATTTTATTTTATTTATTTATTTATTTATTTTGCGTGTGTGTAATCTCTAATCTCTAATACTATAATGGGAGAATGTCTATAGTGTCATTTGTAAATCTACCAACATGTACAATACACGTACATAACTAATATAAAAAAGGTTTCAGGTTCAAATTCATACTATATCTGAATTTTTACTTTTCAAAAATTAAATTTATTAAGACGTGCATTGCAAGTGTAAATTACTAGTTTAGTTAATTAGGATAGTTGAGATAACAAAAAAAGTGGTTTAATTATTTTTTTGTTGTTGTTGTTGTTTAATCTACTTAACTAAAATACTAGTTAATTGATTTGATTTGATTAATTAATTAATTAAGCTTAGATTAGATTAATTATTTCTAGATTAGATTAGATTAATTAAAACTTGACTAAAATTTTGAATTAATTAATTTAGATTAGATTAGATTAATTAAGTGTTTTTAATTAAGATTAGATTAATTCCTAATTGAGATTAATTACATGAAAAACAAAAGGTTAAAAATACTTTAAATTACGGTCGTTACAGTATTTTTATAACTCAAATAAACTCAAACAAAGTTAATATTTTAGGAAAAACTATTTCTGCTATACTAAATCTACGTTCAATCAAAGTTATTCTAAGAAATCAAATCAAATAATTTAATTTGGCTACAATATTGCTCTGTCTATTTCTTTTACTACTGATCATACAAGTTATTCGAAGAAATCAAATCAAATAATTTAATTTGGCTACAGTATTGCTCTCTCTCTGTTTCTTTTACTACTAATCATACAACCCATAGTGTATCTGTTTGAGAAAAAATTGAAGAGCATTGAGTCATAAAAACAGACATTGAATAGATCTTTGATGTTGATGGTACTATCAAGTTATTGTTTTTCTTTTGTTTTTTTAGAAAATCAATTTGTGGAGCCTACACATAAATATGTTTTGGCCCTACATTTGCTTTGTTTGTTGTATAATACTAAGTGTTTAAAAATTAAAAAAAAATTAGTAACCTATTGGAGCATCAGTAGTTCTTGGGTGAGCCAAGTTTTGGGTATTTGACAAATAGAAATAGAAAGAATGACTTTACGTTGCAGTCGTCGAAATTCAAAATTTGTATTTTTTTCACTATTTAAAATCTCAAACGAAGATTATTTTCGTTCCATGCAAAATAAAAAAAATAAAAAAATAAAAAAAAAATCGTACGGACGAGGAATGATTTCCCGTCCATCTTATTTAAAAAAATAAAAAATTTACATCATAATTAATTCCTTAATATTTGTTAAATTAATCCTAATTATTTCTTAATTATTAATTAATTAACATTTAAACCTAAGTTTAAACCATATAGCTTTCTATAGAAATTTTGGAAAATGAAATGTATGGGATGGTGTTTCTTTTCCGTCCCACTTCATTTCAGAATTTTATATTTTTAAAAATGGATCGGACGGTCTGACCGTTTTTTAATTTAAAAAAAAAATTCAAGGATGGGAAATATTCCCATGTCCGATAAATCTGCAATTTTTGAGATGGTGTTTCTTTTACCGTTTGATGGAGAAAAAAATCGACGAAAGATAATTTTTTGTCCGATCAAACAGACGGTAAATCATTTTTCGTTAGCTATATTTTGGCAATTGTCATTTCGACTTTCAAATATAGTCGATCACTGTTCATACGAAACTTAAATTTTGACTAAATAGTCAACGACTACAGTACTATTTTTGCCAAAATTTAAAAATTTTGACGAATTTTTTTTTACGAAATAGCGAACGACCTACAGATGCTCTTGTAAAACATAGAATCTGACATTGAAGTGATAAATTGAATTCATTTCTCAATCCCAATTTTTGCATGTGGTCAATAATATCTTCTAATCAAATTCAAGTCCAAGTCTGAAATGTATTTTGACTGGGCCTTTTGCATTGAATTATTGGCCTAGTCTAGGTCATTTAGGTGTGATGCTGTTGACCGGGCCTATATTTATTATTAGGGTGGCTTGACCGGGCCTATATTTATTATTAGGGTGGCTAGACTCCACCTTAAAAAAAAAAAAAAAAAAAAAAAAAAAAACAAACAGTGCATATTATGCCATGTTTTGCTAATTAAATACTCTTTCCTCCATTTTAAAATGTAAGTCATTTTAGTATTTTTTATTATTTTAAAATATAAGTCAATTTAAGTTTACATTATAAATATCTTATCATTTTTAAATATCTATCAGTTAGTTTTCTGTGCAATTTTTAAATTTACTCTTATCTTCTCGTTTATTCTTATTCCTTATTTTTATAGATGATGGCAAACACAAGCATTTTACAATTGACAGCTTAATTATAAGCTTTAAAAATCAAAAATTTTTAGTAGTATTTTTTTTAAAAAATCATTGGTTTTTTTGTAATACTTGCATAAAAATTTAGAATAACTTATACTAGTAATCCGCACGTGCAATGCACGTTTTATGGGTTAGCACGTGCAATTTGCACTGGAGATATGCACGTGCAATGCACGAATTCGATGGAGGGAGAGGAAGAGACAGTTTCGATTTTTGAGGGAACATAATTTTATGGTGACTTTAAATATGAAGTGAAAATTACAGAATTAACCTTATACATTTTTTTTAGTTTTTTATTTATATGAGGACATGATAGTAAAAAGCCATCAAAATAGAGCTTTGCTTAATAATAGTATAGATTTTGAAACAGGGGAAATACAAGTCAAATTTGCAAGCAAAATGTTATTGAAGTAATTCAAATTGTTATGATCATTATCTTCGTACAATGTATTCAGTTCCCAACATAACATCTCTCATTATGTCTATAACAGTGACCACAAGACTATAAGATAATGTGAATTTATTTCACATAAATGCGATATACCATGCATCTCCTATTCAGGGCCGGTCCCACCTTGAGGCGGGTGAGGCGGCCGTCTCAGGCTTCCAGCGTTTTTTCAATTTTAGAGGTTCCAAATTTATAATTTTCTTGTAAATATAGGCGCGCATTTTGCACATAAAAGAAAAATATTGTTATTAGGAGCCCCAAAAATAATTATTTGAGCCTTTAATTTAAAAAAAAAATTATTTGAGTTTAGACTTGAAGACCTGAATTGAATTTGAGACTTTAAATTTGGGTGATTTAAAACAAATTTACATATTTTGCATTTTTTGTTTTCTACAATGTGCAATTTTTTTGTATAAATATTTTTTTTAGTGTATGGGGGGCCCATTTCGGAAGTTCGCATCGGGCCCCCGGAAACTCACGGCCGGCCCTGCTCCTATTTTAAAGGAGTCTTACAAATCGATAACAGTGATTCACGAGGAGATAAAATGAGCCTCCTATTCAAAAGCATTATTAAGAAAGAAGAAGCATGTACACTGTACTAATAATCACGTTCACTGTACTAATAATCTAGCATGATGTAATTGTAAAATTCCGTTAGCACTAACTGTGGTACGTGGAGCATATGGCGGATCCAGAATTAAAAAGCAAGGGGTTGAAAGGAAAAGAATTCGCACAAGGGAACATGCATCCTGAAGCATATATCAAAAAATAAAATTTTCTTTCTAATACCACATCTATATTAGCCCCCCCCCCCCCCCCCCCCCCCCCCCCACCCCCCCAAAAAAAAAAAAAAAAAAAAAAAACCCGAATGAAATTAGAATATCAAAAAGGTCATAATGACATTTTAGGACTTTTCCGAGTGGCTTCATGGCGATAGAGACCTCGAACAAATTGGAAGAGGATGCCTCCAAAAGAAGACAGCCCCACTGCCACTTGAATCTACACATCTTCTGCAGCAGTCAAAGACATAAGATGTGATGATTCATTCACTACAAGCAAAGTAAACCAAGATGGTGACGGTAGCAGTCTCCCATCACCTTCGTCTCGTTACATAACAAAACAGCGATCCAACTAACCCAATTACTGTTGGCTTCTAAGTTTTACCAGTCATCCACTTGTCCGCAATGAATTATAGACATTTCTATGCCGTTGCTTCATTGTCTGACATACATGTCAGATATATTGGCTAAATTTAAAAAAAATATACAAAATTTTGGACCAATTTAAAAAAATACATACAGATTTTTTTTTTAAAAAAAAAAATACAAAGTTTGAATTAAGTCCGCTGGGTTAACTAGGATTAGGGTTAGGGTTAGGGTAGGGTTTAAAAAAATCACTTTCATCTTTCATTTTGTTTAAAAAAACTACATTAGTCTTCTATTTTTAAAAAAAAAAAATCACTTAACTAAGTAGATGTTTAAATAAATCTCCCAAACTAACCCTAACCCTAACCCTAACCCTAACTAACCCAGTGGACTTAATTTAAACTTCGTGACCCTAAAAAAAAAAAAAAAAAACCTTTGTGTACTTTTTTTTAAACTGACCCAAACCTTTGTGTACTTGTTTTAAATTTAGCCCAGATATATGTATTACTAGACCTCCATCTATGCTCGTGCACACTTGGCCTTCCCGCCTTCGTTTTGATGATCCGCACCATTCACATTGATCTACATATCTAAGTTAGTCTAAATATGTAAAATTAAATCATTTAAAATTAATTTGCCCATCCATCATGTAACTATAAAAATTACGATTTTCAGCCATACAATTTTGTAACACTTCAATGGATGAGCAAATAAATTTTAAATAAATTGATTTTACATATTTAGACTTATTTAGATGTGTAGATCAATGTGAACGGTTCAGATCGTCAAAACGAAGGCGGGAAGGCCGAGTGCACACGGTGGACACTCTCTCTCTCTCTCTCTCTATATATATATATATAGAGGAATGCTCCATTGAAAACGTACTGTAGCGATGAAAATGTGGAAAACCACCAAGGCCGTTGTTGGTTATAATGTGCCGTTGTTTCTAACAACGGCCTAGGTGGTTTTTACGTGTTTTCACAATATTTGCATTTTCAATGGAGCATTTCCCAAATATATATATATATATATATATATATATATATATATATACTAGATTTGCCCGTGGGCACGTGCCTACGGCACGTCTTCGGAACGATACAACACACTAAAAGCCATGTAAACAGTAAAACAACAATTATGTAGCTCATGTTTGAATAGTATGACAATAATTAGTTGTAAATAAAAGTCCATATTTTTATTAGTATATGTTAAAAAATAATTATAAATGGGGTGTAAAATCCAACTTCTCAGAACTTTAGAAGTGGTAAATGATGAAATTTAACTGTTGAAAAGATATTTGCTATTTCAATATAACATGTGCAATAAGTATAAAACATAAAAATTCTGAAAATTTTACAAACCTAAAATTTTAAAATCTAAATTTCTAATTAAATAAAGAAAGAATGGGAGAGAGAGGGGGGGGGGGGGGGAATTTTGGTTTTAGGATTTGAAATTTTGGGAGGGAAAATATGTTTTGTGAGGTTGGATCTAAGCCTTTGATTTTGGGGAGATTGAAGGTGAGCCACTTGATAGCTTTCTTTGTGTTTTATTATATAGATATATAGTTCTCTTCTGGTGTGCACTCGTGTGCACTTGTGTGCACTCTGTCTTCCCACCTTCGTATTGACGATCCGAACCGTTCACATTAATTTACATATCTAAATTATTCTAAATATGTAAAACTAAATCATTTGAAGTTTATTTGTCCATTCACTACGTGACTATAAAAAACAACGATTTCAGCAATACAATTTTGTAACACATTAATGGAAAGGCAAATGAATTTCAAATGAGTTGGTTTTACATATTTAGATTAATTTAGATGTGTCTATCAATGTGAACAATTTGGATCGTCAATTCGAAGGCGGGAAGGCTGAGTGCACACGAGTGCACCCGATGGCCTAGTGCACAACGAAAGGGGACTCTCTCTCTCTCTCTCTCTCTCTCTCTCTATATATATATATATATATATATATATATAGGCAAATACTCCATTGAAAATGGGTCTAGTTTTCACGGGTTGGAAAACAGCGATCTGAGCCGTTGGATCGCTCATGATCATGATTAGCGGCTCAGATCGAGCACCCCATCACTCGGTTAAAATGATCAGTTGAGGGTTATTTTGGAAAATTTCGTCGCAAATAACTCTTCGCCTCACGGATTCTAAAAAAAATTGAATTAATTTAGGCCATTGTTGGGAACAACGGTCTAGGTTATAAAAAATTGAATCATATAACGTTGTTTGGAACAACGGCCTTGTTCTCAATTTTTATAATCTAGGCCGTTGTTCCAACAACAGCCTAAAGTTTTATAGCCTATGCCATTGTTGGAACAACGGCCTAGGTTATAAAAATTGAGAACAATGCCGTTGTTCCAAACAACGGCATTCCAAACAACGGCCTATGATTTAATTTTTTACAACCTAGGCCGTTGTTCCCAACAACGGCCATGTTATATAAATTTTTCTGAGCGAATCATATGAAGAATTATTTGAGATGAAATACCCAAAATAACCCTCCGCCACTAAAGTTTTATTGGGTGATGGGCGGAGGCGATCTGAGCCACTGATCACGATCAAGAGAGATCCAATAGCTCAAATCACTGTTTTCCAACCCGTGAAAACAAACCCGTTTTTAATGGAGCATATATATATATATATATATATATATATATATATATATATATATATATATATATATTGTCAATATATTATGTAGCTAGAGCTGTTATCGATTCCTATCGGGTCGGGTCCTCCACTATCCGTATTTGGATCTGGTACCTCACGGGTCCAAAAATTAGACCAGACCCGAACTTGCGAGAACCGGGTCCGGGTCTAGGTCTGGGTCCTAGTTTAAAAAATTTATTCGTCGGGTTCGGTAGCGGAGAATAAATATTTGCACTTAAGTATTTTTGAACCCTGTACCCTACGGTTTCAACAATTTTTGTACTAAAGTACATGAATAAATATTATATTTACACATCAATCTTTATCAATTACTATTTACATGTATATCCTATTAGCACTGTCACATTTACCCGTTACCCGGACCCGATCAGGACCCGGCATTGGACCAGAACCGACCTGGTCTATACGGGCCAGGGTCCGTGTAACCCCTGTTTTCATTAATACGTATTTTAAAAGTATTTTTTTTTCGTATTTAAATCCTCAGTATCTCCTAACTATTTTTTCCTAATTGATTTCGTTATTTAAACTATTTTTATAAACTCAATTGTCTATTATAAGCCCAAGTTTACATTATTAATTTTATTAAATGTGAGCCCAATTGTTAAATTGTTATTTTAAGCCCAAATTGTATTTTGATTTTATTCTGAAACCAAATTGTTTATTCTAATGCCCAAATTTTTATTTGATTTTATTAAATTAATCCAAAGCCCAAACTTGTATTTTGATCTTATTTATTTAATTAATCAATCTGAGTCCAATTGATTAGCCCAATACACTAATTACTTCATCTAAATATTTGAGCCCATTATTAAAGCCCAAACCAAGTATCCATATTTGTACAGATTATTATTCTACACTTCCTGTATACAATTTATTTTTCACACCCCACTTTTGTCCCGCACTCCAACTCCCTCCCCCACTTTGCCTGCACTTTCCCCATACTCCTCGTAACTACCCCCACTTCTCACCCCCCACTATCTTACTCCTTATTATACTATTATATAAAATTTCCCCCTCCCGTTTTCACCTCTTCTTCCTCCTCTATTTTCTCAAAACCAAACGAACCAGAACCCAAAGCTCCCAAACAAACCCGTCTCCTCCTCCCTTCATCCTTCCTCCCACCCTCACTCCATCCCTCTCACCTCATCGCCACCATCGAACGAGACCCGCAAGCCTCCGTCACCATCCACCATTGCCGATATCAGAGCTCGACATTCCCGTCGCAACCCCGAGCCCAGTCATCGTCGACTCTCTGCCACAACTCTGCCATCGTCTTCAAGCCCCGAGCGTCGCTCGAACCCTCCATTGCCGTCGCCATCGTCTTCCTTGAAGCTTCGCCTTCCGCAGTCGAACCCCCCACCGAAGAACTCTACCGCCTTCACCACTGACGTCGCCATTGCTGTCAACCGCTCATCTCCTCGCGGCGACCCCTCGCCTCTCCCGAACTCCGTCGCCGAGCTCGATCGTCTTCTCCGTCGAGCTCGCCTCGATCTCGCCATTGCCACGACCACGAAGTCTTCTCCACCTTTGCCGCTCGAACCAGTCGCCCATCTGTCCGCTTCGCTCCGCCCTCCGAACCCAATCAAAGCTCTTGTCGTCTTCAACCTCCGCCTGCAACCAGTGCCGTCGAGCTCGCCCCTCCTGTCTGTCGAGACTCCGCTACGACAGCCCGCATCGTCTCCAAGCTCCAAGCCCAACTCGCCTTCTCCCTCCAGTCTCATCTCATCCGACCCCGAAGCTTCGCCGCTCTCCGTTCGCCAGCGACGCAGCTACCCAGTCGTTTTCAAACTCGAGCGCTTCCGTCTCCTCTCTTCTGTCGCCATCCAGACGCCGCCGGTGTCGCGCCGCCTGAGCCCCCCCATGTCAACTCCTTCCCCGTCGCCGTTCCCCGAAGTCGCTGCCCAGTCGACCTCCCTCACCGCGCGTGCGCGCTCTCTCTCTCTCTCTCTCCCTCTCTCTGTTGAAAAAGGTGGAGAAGGAGACAGTTGGTATTGTGCTGTTTGGATTGTTACTGTTGATTTGATTATATTGGTGTTGGATTGCTATTGGCCTTGTATGGGTGTTTGGTGTTGTGGGGAGATCCGGTCCTGAATATGAGTTTGGTGTTGGAAGAGAGATCTGGTGTGTTGCTGTTTGAGTATTTTATTGTGTTGGTGTTGTGAAGTGGTGAGTTGCTATTTTGGAGAAGGTGGCTTGTTTGCTATTGGGGGTTTGCTATTTGGAGTTGCTGTTTGGAGTCTGCTATTTTGGAGTTGCTTCGTGAAGTTGCTGTTGCTGATTTGGCGTGGCTGCCATAAATATCTCGCACTTGTTCTATTGCCCGGAATACTGATCCCGTTATTCTGTTTCAATTTAATCATCGTCATCTAACAGGCAAGTGTCTCTTGTACAATTTTATTTATTCTAGTACAAGTCCTTGTAAAAATACCGCAAGTATATTATTTTTGACTCCAATTCGCATTCATAAGTCGAATTGATACCCGTTTCCATACCTAATCCGTCGATCTGTATTCACATGTGATCGTGAATACTTTGTTCTCATATGCATGACATGAACACAAAAATTAATACACAAATATATACTCCTATAACTATACATGATATTGTGCATGAATTGCTTGTTATTAGGTTGCATGTTGTTATAATATCTTTATTTCTTGGTTAAGTGTTATGCATGTCATTAGTTGCATCACATGTTTTATAAGTCCTACCTGATGAACTCAAGAATATTCACATTTAGGAGCAATAATCTTATTGCAAATGTACATCTAAAAGCTCTATATGTGGTATTTTACTCTTCTTTTCTCTTTTTCATAGGAAACAACCAATAGCAGCAAAACGAAGCAGATTCCAGACTATACAGACTGAGAAGATGATATACAGGGAACTGCAGTGCAACAGTCGACTTGCTCTTCATCAGTCGACTGGACAGAGAGTTTGCTGGGGCTCGGAACAGTCGACTTGACTGAGGAATCATGAAGCCACAAAAGTCTCAGCATCAGTCGACTCACACCCAACATAAGTCGACTGGTATGCGGCGGAGTGAAAAGATAAGATGCAGCCGTATCTAGATCCAAATCTATCTGAACCCAGGCTATATGCGAATAATAACTTCTCCAACAAATCAAAGCTAGAGACAGGGGATTGGCAAGAGTACGTGGTTAGCAGATAAGGAAGAAAAGCAGAAAAGAGAAAGAAATAAATCGCCAATAAAATAAAGAAGGAAAGAGGAGGATTTTCCTGAAAAAGTGGCAAACCCTAATTCTTGAACTGTGTTTATAAATATCAGTCAAGAGGCATTATTTTGGTCTTCTCCTCCGCTCACGCTCCCAACCCCAAAATCACGAAATCACTAGAGTTTCTGAATCGTCAAGTCATCAACAAAGAGCAGCACTTTATCAGCATAGAAGAAGGAAAAAGGAGATCAAGTACGAAGAAGAGAACGGCCGGTCGACTGTGTGACAGCCAGCCGACCATCTGACCGAACTACATCAGTTTATTCCTTCCCTTTCTAATTCTTTTATGCTAATCATGTATTCGAACTTGTTAATCAATAAAAGTCTTATTATGTGGAACTAATTTCATAGTTGGGTAGGTTGAAACCATAGTTATGTAATGCTTCTATTCTTCTGAGTGCTATTCTGTTACTTATTGATTAAACTTGAGAGTATTGGTATAGATTTATAATAATCAAACTTGTTCAGAATTCTAAGGACAGTCGACTGAGGTGACAGCAAGTCGACTGACATATAGAATCTGAGTTTATCAAGTTTGAGTACGATGAATCTGAATCTGTTATATGAGCATATTGAGACGACCCGTATCTCGTGCTCATAACTTGTAATACAGGAATCTTTAGGGGTTCTTGGTTTAATCAACTTGAGGGATCTAGATCTGATACCAATTTCTAGAACTTTGAGTGTTTGTTCGTTTCCATTGTTCTTATGTTTTCCTTAAGTGCAACTTAGTAGATACCATGCTAAATATTTAAGGAAAGAAACGAATTAGAGTAGATACCATGCCTAATTCTTGGCTAGGGAAACAATACTTTAAGGAGTAGATACCATGCCTTTAAAGGAACGAACATGAGTAACTAGAATAGTGAAAAAGACAACTTAGCATTACTGACTATAGGTGGAAATCAAAACCCAACTACTTAATAAATATTTGTGATTCAGAACTTCTTGATTTAGTTTTAATCCTTTCCTTTTCTTTTAGAACAATCCTTTACCATTCTTATTTTTGTTTTATTGGTTAGTAAGTTAAATTCTACAATCTCTGTGGGATCGACCCTTGCTCGTCACTACGCTTCTCCAAACGATTCGTACACTTGCGAGGTTTTTAATTTGTGTCTAGTTTAGATCATCTAGATTGCACAACACTACCTCGTATAAGTCTTGATACTTGATCTTGTCATATTACCCTTGTCTTGTTACCCGTCCCTGTTGTTGCATGTAGTTATGGTTCATGTTTAATTGTAATTAAAAAGATAACAAGCCGAGGTATAAAGAAAAAAGATTTAGTAGTGGGCAATATAGAAGAGCGTACTCGGACGGGGGCTCGCGGTTCCCCGACACAAATTTGCAAGTTGCAAATTGTAAATTTGCAAACTTTATGTTCTATGTTTCACGCTACGTTACACTATGTCCACATTGCACGTATCTTGATACAAGATATAGTTGACTTGACTCGACTGGATATATTTTTCGAGTACGTGACCTATAGAATCCACCACCAGTCTAAACGTTCACTTGATTACGGATAGCAACCATGTGGTATGGGACGCATGAAGTGCTACCTAGTTAGGTTAATAAAAGAAATGACATTGACACGTACACTTGTATGATCCGTTTACATGTTACATGGTTTTGGTGACTTGTTTACTTGTTTACATGTTACTCGTTCATGTTGACACGTTTACTTGCTTACTCGTTAATATGTTACATGTTCCTATGGATTATTTAATTGTTTTTATGCACGTTATTTGTTCCATAAGGTCTTGTTCTTGATCCTGTTGCATGTTGTATTTGCTCTATCATATGATTCTTGATTTCTTGTTCTTTCCTGCTTTTGTTTTATTCTATATCTGTCCCGTTGCTTGTACCACTTGTGGCCCGTGACTTGCATTAACGGGTACCACTTATTTCTTTCATTGTAATAATATACTTGCAGGCCCAGATGGAGAACTACCCGAAGGTGTTGCCGTGCAGAGATTCTAGTCTTGTTTAATTTCATGTTATTTTAATTCATATTTTATTCATGTAATCTTGTTGTAATCCGGGCGTGTTTGACCCGTAACTATCTTTTTTTTCCAGTTGTTGGTTATGTCCTGTATTACGTCATGTAATATGTCATGTACTTTGTTATCCTGTTGTGATTTTATATGCATTCGTGGTTAAAATTGTTATTTTGTTGTTGAGTTAAATTTACAGCTTATGAATGATGTATCTGCATCATTCGCTGGGCCTTAGTTACGTGTCTGTGTTCCCGTATTCAGGGAAGCGGGGCGTGACAGTTCGGGTCCTAAAATAAGACCCGATGCACTTTCGGGTCCGGGTTTGGGTCCGCTCAAAATAGAACCGACCCGGACCTGGACCTATTAAAAAATACCCCCAAACATATAGAATTTGAATAATAGGGTTATAGAAATATACATTAAAAAGTAATTGTTGAAGATAAATATGTATATAATATAAATTCATGTACTTAAGTGCGAAAATGGTTAGAATCGTAGGGTATCGGGTGCAAAATTACTTAAATTGCAAATATTTATTCTCTACTACCAGACCCGATGAGTAAATTTTTTTAACTAGGACCCGGACCCGACTTGGACCCGGTTCTTGCAGGTCCGGGTCCAGGTCCAATTTTTGGACCCATGAGGTACCAGGTCTGGGTCCGGGTAGTAGAGGACTCGACTCGATAGGACACGATACCAGCTTTATATCCTATTACCCTATTATTTAAATTCCATATTTTTTGGGTATTTTTAAATGGGTTTGGATCCGGGTCGGTTCTATTTTAAGCAGATCCGGATCCGGAAGTGCATCGGGTCTTATTTTAGAACCCGAACCCAGACTCATATAGATCGGGTTGGTTTCGGTCCAATACCGAATCCAGATCGGGTCCAGATATCGGGTAAATGTCACAGTGCTACATGTAGCATTGTATTTTTGCCGTCGTTGTTGTGCCTGTGCGCTATACTGTTTACCAGTTCACTGGTTTACGTTGAGTATTAGGGAAAGAATGATATGTGCAGTGCATGCATCAAAATATACACACCCTTTAATTCATACGAAGACTTTGTTGTTAGGGATTAATGAGCAATCCTAAGCGCCCCCCCCCCCCCCCCCCCCCCCCCCCCCCCCCCCCACCTTTTTTGGCTTAATATACTAGTAATATGCACGTGCGATGTATGTTCCTTTTATTTTAAAACTCCCATTCTTTGCAAATTTTTTTCGATGAGTGACACATTTGTAAATAATTATGTCGTAAATAAATTTGAACTTTGAGATTATTATGATAATTTACAACAATTGAGTAAATGGATGATTAATCTAGTTCTCACTTAAAATTGTGTGATTGATATTAAATTAAGGGTAATGCTACACCTACAATCTTTACAACCTTAGAGGACACAATCTTATTGGAAATGTGTACAACCCACTACAACCTATTTTACAATACATTTATAAGAGCATCCACAGTCGTTTGCTAAATACTCAAAATTTAGAAATAGCTTCAGGAAATAGGCATGCAGACGTTCGCTAAAAACTCAAAATTTAGAATAGGAATCAACAGTAGGTTGCTAAAGTTAGAAGTGGGTTTAGCCGATTGCTAAATATAGGGGACGGATGATGTTAATCCGTTTGTGGGTTGGGACGGGTGAAGATCATTCGTCTAGGAAAATAAAAATATTAAAAAAAAAACGATAGACGGGCGAATATAATTCGTCTGTGGGTTGGGACGGATGAAGATCGTCCGTTTTTTATTTTATTTTTTTGATTTTTTTGATTTTTTTATTAAAAAAAAAAGTTAAAACTCACCAAAAGGATGAAGATCATCCGTTTGGTCAATTTCTGACTTTTTATTTATTTTTTTTATTTTATTTGAATTTTTTATAATTTTAAACAAATTTAAAAAATAAAAAATAAAAAATAAAAAATAAAAAATAAAAAATAAAAAAAGTCAAACCTAACCAAACGGATGATCTTCATCCGTTTGGTATGGTTTTGACTTATTTTTGATTTTTTTTAAAAAAAAAATCACCGAATGAATGTGCAACTTCATCCGTTTAATTTTTTTTTTCCAAAGACGGATGATGTTCATCCGTCGTTTTTAATTTTAAGATTTCGACGACTGCAACGTGCAACTTCTATTGCTATTCCTAAATGCTATCTTTAGCAATGAGAATAGCAAATGACTGTGGATACTTTAATGAGATAGTGTCACATAAAGTTGTAAAAGAAAATGTTGTAAGAAAATTGTAGGAGTAGCATTACCCTTAAATTAAGGCCAAATGTGAAAGAATGTCATTCAAATGTCATTCAAGTATTTCCGATTTGCAAAAAAACCTCGAACATTTTTTTTATTTTTTATTTTTGAATAATATTCCCATCAACTATGTTTTTAACAAAAAAGTTTGTATAAAACCTCACTCACCCCTATCTTAAAAACATAGTTGAGGGTTATTTTTTTAATTAAAAAAAGTTGTGTGTAATTTTTGAAAACATGAGGATACTTGAGTTAGATTAATTAATTTAGTTTGTGAAATCAAACTATTGAGCTACAGTAACAGAGATGTGTTACAACTTTAATAGTTAATTTGTCTATTGATTTGCTGATAGTTCCACCGTACATTTGTGATTATTTTTCAATTTGATCAACTTTAAATAATTATTTTCTCGGGATCTTTTTAGATTGTTGTGATGGAAGTTTCTTCTCGCCTTACTCCAATATATTTTGCCACGTTACATGGGATTCGAAGAGCACGAGCAACATGGGATTCGAAGAGCACGAGCATTGACGAACAATGCAGGTAAATGGCTAAAATATATGCAAAATCTTTAAGACTTCAGATTTTCTTAAACTAATTATATGTCTATCACAGCTGGTTTGTCGGATCCCAAATCCCGAATTTGATATCATCTATCAAGTACGTAATCAAACAATCAATGAAGACAAAGACAAATCTTGCAGTCTACACTACAGGAAAATCCACTCCTTCCGCTCAATGCTTAAATTTTGAAAGTTGGGTCAAATTAATCTGTTCACTTCTATTTATGCATTATACGGTTGTATAGATTATGCATGACTTTCAGTAGTACTTTTGTTGGTATTGCAAATCCTTTTTTTTTTTTTTTCTGTTTTTGTTTTGGAGTAAGAAAGCTTAAATAACCATGGAATTTCTTTGGTGGACAACTTGTTTTAATGATCTGGAGGCTCAAAGTTCTTGATTTCTTGGTGATCTCAGCTCTCAAAAATTAGGATTTTGGGGGGCAAGAATGAAAGGAGACATTGATGTTTGAAACTAGTACAAATCTTTCAGTTCTTAGTGTTAATTAGGAGTGTAACCTTAAATACACGTAGGCATGGAGTTTGAAGTTGAAGAAGATGAAGATGGCGAAGAAGCAGCAGCATTAGTGCAAGTAGAGAACAGCAACTGAAACAGGGTCTGACGGTCGACTGCACCCATATCGCGACCCCGACTGCCCACCCGACCGCGAACTCTCTGTTGCATATTTGATGAATTGCGGTCGACCGTCAAGGAGGACAGTCGACCGCATCGGGACGCTGTATGTTATTTGAGCTGACGAGTTTCGGGTCCAAAAAGCTGTATTTGTGTATATCTTTTAGGATTTGCTTGGGGGTTATATATATATACAGCAATAGAGGTGAACTCTAGATCCATCTCAGAAAAGAGAGAATTTGTGAGCCGTTATCATTATACAACTTCAAGAGGGGTGAGTGTCACTTCAAAGGTGAGAGAAAGAGATTGAGAGTTGTGATCTCTTTTGTAATACCCCAGTTTGGAGCGAACAGTCGACTGGTTGGTATAGCAGTCGACTGGTCTGCTCGGAATTTGAGATTGAGATTGAGATTGAGAAATTTAGTCCCACATGGGAAGTTTGATAGGATAATTTGAGTATAAATACTATTAGCCAATGATCAAGAGTCACCAATCCGGTTAACCACCTTTTGAGAGGCAGTCTGTGGTGGGCAGTTGTACTACATAGTATTTATAAAATTGTCTGAGTATTGGGGCGGGGCGTTACAAATGGTATCAGAGCCGACTTTCGACACCGGGTGTAGTAGAGGTCCTACGATCTGCGGTGCTGAGAGTCATTGATTTCCGGGGTTGGGTATACTCTGCGGTATTGAGAATCACAGGTAGTGATTGATAGTCGGGTATCCGATCTGAGGTGTTGAGAGTGACTGATCTCCGGGATAAGGGAATATACTACATCGGCTAGAAAGGGCGGTCCTACACTTGATGTGTGCCTTGTACTCAGCGAGGACGTTGATCCCTAAGGGGGGTGTATGTAATACCCCAGTTTGGAGCGAACAGTCGACTGGTTGGTATAGCAGTCGACTGGTCTGCCCGGAATTTGAGATTGAGATTGAGATTGAGAAATTTAGTCCCACATGGGAAGTTTGATAGGATAATTTGAGTATAAATATAATTAGCCAATGATCAAGAGTCACCAATCCGGTTAACCACCTTTTGAGAGGCAGCCTGTGGTGGGCAGTTGTACTACATAGTATTTATAAAATTGTCTGAGTATTGGGGCGGGGCGTTACATCTTTGTAATCTTTGTATTTCATGGGGAATAAGAAATAATAGTTATCTCTGCATAATATTGTGTTTCTTGTGAGAACTTGTGATTATTATGGTGGCTTGTGCTTGATGCATCTACTTCTTGAGCATTTCTGTTTCTTGTGGTAATTGATCCGCTATTAGCACTACAAAAAGTTTCAGATTCTCTACAAGTGGTATCAGAGCAATGGTTTCGTGATGGCTGATAGCAAGTCGAAAGTCGAGAGGTTCGATAGAAGTGTGTCACGCCCCGCTTCCCACTATACGGAAATACAGGCACGCAACTGAGGCCCAGCGAATGATATACATCATCCATAAGCTGTACAATTATAAGCTCAACAAGATCTTTATAACACAATCACGCAGTCAAATATAATAATCACATGAGCTGAAAATAGAATAACCATCATTTGGATAATACATCAATATCGGGTCAAGATGCCCAGAAGTACAAGGTGCCAGAATTAAAATAATATGATAAGCAGTTCGCTATAACAACTAGATAAAATAGCGACTGAAAGAAAAACAACATGAAGTAGTAAGGAAGCAGCAACGATCGTCTAGAGAGTCTGCTCGTCAGATCCATCAGTACCTGTATAATTATTAACTCAAAGAAAAATAGAAAAGTTCCCGTTAGAGCAAGTTTCGGGCAGCAAGTAGCAACAAGCAGAAAAATGGGTAATATAACAAGATATAACATGGAAGAAACAAGAAGTAGAAGTACAAATACAATATGGAAGTAAGCAAGGAATTGGGACAATATGATCATGTAAGTAATAACTATAACTAGTGTATTCTAGACTTCAAGATATAAGTAATTGATAACCTAGGCTCAGTTAATCGATAATCATGTAATCAAGGATCGAAAGTCATGTAATCAAGAGTCATGTAACGAGGGTCTTGTAATCAAGAGTCATGTAATCAAGAGTCATGTAACGAGGGTCTTGTAATCAAGAGTCATGTAATCAAGAGTCATGTAATCAAGAATCATGTAATCAACAGTCATGCTTAGTGGAAATCTCAAGTTTATCTGTGTTATTAACTTATCTAATGCACGCAATCCTGTGTCCCATACCACAAGTTCGGTGCATATCAATCATGTGACGTTTAGACTTAAGTAGTGAATTCTATAGGATTATGTACTTGGGTCTTCCAGTGATAGTATCAAGACATGTAATCATAAATCATGTAATCGAGAATTATGTAATCAAGAATTGTGTAACCAAGAATCAAGAATCAAGAATCACTATTTCAGGAACACGGGCCCCCTTCCGAGTATATTCCCCTATATTGCCCACTATTAAGTCGTACCCTTATAACCCCGGCTTGTTATTCTTTTATAATGAATTATGAACATGCAATTGGTACGACTAGTAGAACGGTGTAATCAAATAGTTTAGTCAAGAAAAATATCAAGGGCAGTAATCATGGTATGAGATATAACGGGTACATGTATCGAGAGTAGTTATTATAGAATTATCAAGTGTTATAAAATACATTCTATCAACCTATTATATCTATGCAAGTTATTATTACAAGAACAATAATACATTCAGTTCATTAAATATGAAAAATAAAGGGTTTATATGCAAAAATGTATAGATGAATTTTTAGACAACTTGACATATCTGCATTCAAATTCATTTTTCCGTTGTTACAGAAAAGCAAATCCGATTCCGTCAGAGATTCTAGAAAGTAGACTCTGTTCCGGTTCCAACGCATATTCACACGATACATTCTAAAGACATTAGCTATGCGTACAAATTCATTCTTCGCTGGTTTCGATGTTTCGCGCGCATTCTGGAAATTTGGAGTCACAATACTAAAACTGTGATATATCACAATCTATACATCGGATTGAGAAACTTTTGGATGTTTCGGATATCTAGACTCGAAGGGCTACGATTTTCATGTAGAAAGTTTTTCGATCCAGTGTCGGGAACATGGTCAAATTCTCAGTACGAGATGCCGTTAGTAATCCCGTGCAGGTTCAGGAATTCGTGATATGTCAGTACTAAAATCGCGATATCTCACAATCTATACATCCGATTGAGAAACCGTCAGATGTTCTGGATTTGGGACTCGATGGGGTACGATTTCCACGTAGAAAATCTTCAATCTAGTATTGGGAACATGGTCGAATTTTTAGTGCAAGGTCAAGAAAATTTAAAGATAGTAAGGTTGAATATTCGATATTCGATAACACGATTCGAAATGTGTTAACGGTTCACTCTTGAGTTGATATAGTATGGAACCAGTGACTAGAAAAGAGTTTGACAATAAAATATGATGATAACTAGACTACTTGCCACGAGTCAAAGGAAAATGCTTGTACGAGAATTAAAATAGTGTACAAGGTACTTGCCTTATAATGTGACGAGTACGGTGGTAGTGTTAACCACGGAAGGAAGCGATGTCGGCAACGGACGGCGGCACAACGGCGGTAAGAATGGCGGTAAGACGGTAGCTAACGGTAGCAACGGTGAGCGACGACTACAACAAGGTGGCGCGGCGTTGGGTTATTTTTCGGGGTTCACGGGATCGTAGAAGCAGAGTCGTTGGCTCGAAGGTGGAATGTGAAGTGGAGCTTGGGCGTTGCTTTCTCTCGGGTGTGAAGGAGGCAAAATGAAAAATGTAGATAAGAGAAGAGAAGGAGGTAGGATGTTACAGATGTGTGTGTGTGTGTTTATATAGAAAGGAAGGGAGGTGTGAATGCATGCATGAGATGGGGTGTAGAAAAATCATGTGCAGGGGTGTAGAAAATCAAGGGATAGGAGTGCTGCATGTGGGGGTGTAGAAAAATTAGGTGGGGTGTTGAAAAATGTGGTGGAGGTGTAGAAAAATCAAAGGGGGGTGTAGAAAAATCAACAAAGGGGTGTGGTGGTGTAGAAAATTCAACGTAGAAGGAGAAAATAAGGGGGAGAAAAATGAGAACATGGAGGAGAAGTCATGGGGTTAGGCTATAATTAGGCAGTAGGAGAAAAAAATGGGAAAGTTAGGCAGGATTAGGATTAGGATTAGGATTAATCACGGTTTAAAATTTGTATTTAAACTCTAATCGAAAAATCACAAAATTATAGAATTGATCAGAAAAATATTCTGGCTTTAGATAAAGATTCCAAAGAGAAAAATAAAACTGATCTGAAAATTGAAGTACAAAAATTTACGTAGTAAAATACGTACTACTGGAACAGGGAGTTACAAAGTGACTTCGCGATGTAGAAGATTCAGATGATAGTGTTTCTTCACCAAAAAGATATAGATGAGCCGTTGTTTGATGAGAAACCGGAAGGTGCAAACAAGAATACGAAGATCTTGGCGGATTAGATTTGAAGTTTTCAGAGAGAGTGAACAATTACTATATGGGTCACAACCAGATAAAATCTAAAGGATTGAAATTTTCAGAGAGGGAACATTCATTGTTATTTTTATCTACTTTGCCCGATAATTATGGTACGGTGGAATAGACTATTACAGGCACTATGATAGATTCGATGACTTTACAAGATGTGGTAAATAGCATTCTGAACGAGGAGGGGAGAAGGGTGAGAAATAGAGGATTTTCATCTTTATCTTCTAAGGATTCCACAATGTCAGTTGAGAAAAGACGTGGAAGATCTAAGAGCAGTCAAAGAAGAAATGATCAGAGTAGTTCATCTGAGACTGGGTTTGATGACAGCGACGGGGGATATGGACCTGAGTGTTAGTATTGTCACAAGAGAGGTCACATTATGCCCAGTTGTAAGGATTATATAAAGAAGAAGCAAGAAAAAAACGAAGGAAGTAGAACTAAAGGAAGTCAATTGGGTGTCAATCGAAAATGACGAGATATGCTTATCAGCTAGGGAGGAGTTAGATGCACAGTATTGGTCTATTGATTCGGGAGCTTCTTTTCATTGCACTTCGAGGAGGGAGGTGTTTGAGGACTACAAGGAGGATTCTTTTGGAGATGTGATCGTGGAGAACGGTCAGAGGTGTCCTACAAGTGGGCTTGGTACTGTTCGCTTGAAAGCCAATTATGATTAGAGTATTATCTTACGGAAGACAAGACATGTTTCAGACTTGAAAGAAATTTTATTCTCCGTAGGAAGGCTAGACAAAGAGGGTATATCTACTACAGTTGATAGTTGGAAGTGGTGTATAACTGCAGCTTCAAGGGTGATAGCAAGATGAAAGCGTGAGGGAACGCTGTATTTGCTTAGAGACATGAGGGGCATTTCTCATGTAGTTGACTCTCAGCCGAAAATGAGTAGTAGGTTGTGTGGGGTGCAACCGAGCTCTTTCAGTTATTGGACGAAAGAGGAAGTTACTAATTTAGTAGGAGCTGCTGGCTAAGAGAGAGATCTTAGAGAGCAATGTTGTGCGGAATACGAATGGACCACCAATCAAAGAGAGAAATAGCGAGAGAAAACAGAAAACAAACAAACACAAGGACACAAAGATTTAATGTGGTTCGGCAAAACAAGTGCCTACATCCACGGGGCGGTTGGGGTTTCTTCTTCAAATAATCACCAATGGGTGAAACAAACCCTTACAGAGATGACGACTGCAAAATCCGAATAGAGGTCTCACTCTTTACAAAACCCTAACGGGTGTATTTATAGGGAAACTACTGGGCCTTTCGAAATGGGCCTTTTCTAGTTCACAAACCCGTCTACAGTCGACTGGTCTGGTCTTTAGTTCTGGACAGTCGACTGAGACACACCTTCAGTCGACTGCTGCTGCTGTATCCTTAGCCTTTGAAACTTCTCTCTGGACAGTCGACTGGTTCCCATAGTCAGTCGACTGGTGTACTGGAACTTTCGATTGCTGTAGATACGCGGATATAAACAACTGAACCAGAATCGAGCCATTATCCAACAATCTCCACCTTGGCGAGATCTTCCAAGTAGCCCAAGCAATCTCCAAAAATACTCCAAAACAAATGCTCATCACCAAATGTAACAAAAACAAACTCCACCTTAGTATGATATCACATACTAACCAAACAAAACGAAGCACCATTCCAACCGCCCATTCCAAATCATCAAGCATGCAAAATATTAGCCAGGTTCATGCAATGCTTGAACTTGGCTGCCCCAACAATTTTGGTCAACATATCAGCAGGATTATCAGCTGTCCCAATCTTTACCAGAAGAATATCACCATCCTTTACAAATCACGCACAAAATGATAACGGACATCAATATGTTTGGTCCTCGAATGATGAACTTGGTTCTTCGCTAAATGGATAGCACTCTGACTGTCACAGTGTACCTCCACCTTCTCCCGATGAATTCCCAAGCTCTTCAAAAGTCCATGAATCCAAATGGCTTCCTTCATGGCCTCAGCAACTGCCATGTATTCAGCCTCAGTAGTAAACAACGCTACAGTGGACTGCAAATTGGACCTCCAACTTATAGGTGCTCTAGCCATAGTAAACAAATAGCCTGTAGTAGACCGCCACTTATCTAGATCACCTGCATAGTCAGAATCAACATAACCCACCAATAACCTGCTAATATTGTCATCCCTCTCAAATTTCAAACCCACATCTGTGGTGCCACTTATGTACCTCAAAATCCATTTAGCTGCTTGCCAATGCTCTCTGCCTGGATCATGCATATATCGACTAACCATACTCACCGCCTGAGAGATGTCTGGTCGAGTACAAACCATGGCATACATCAAACTGCCAACCACACTAGTGTAAGGTACATTAGCCATATACTGCCTCTCTTCATCTGTACTTGGAGATTGAGAAGCACTAATTCTGAAGTGAGTGGCTAAGGGTGTACTGACTGATTTAGTTTTCTCATCTATACCAAACCGTTTCAGCACCTTCAAAAGATATTGCTTCTGTGTCAAACTCACTATGCCCTTTGCTCTGTCTCTAGCTATCTCCATCCCAAGTATTTTCTTGGCTTCACCAAGATCCTTCATCTCGAATTCAGAACTCAGCTGATTCTTCAAATTTTGAATCTCCTTAGCATTTTTAGAGGCAATCAACATGTCATCCACATATAATAACAGATATATGAAAGAGCTATCCTGCAATTTTCTGAAATAGACACAATGATCACACTCACTTCTGGAATATCCCTGCACTTTCATAAACTGATCAAACCTCAAATACCACTGCCTTGGAGATTGCTTCAACCTATAGAGAGACTTCTTCAACCTGCAAACATAATTTTCCTTCCCAGCTGTCTTAAACCCATCTGGCTGCAACATATAAATTTCTTCATCCAGGTCCCCATGTAAGAATGCAGTCTTCACATCCATCTGTGTCAATTCAAGATCAAACTGTGCTACCAAAGCTAACAAAATCCGAATAGAAGGATGCTTCACAACTGGAGAGAACACTTCATTATAGTCAATTCCTTCCTTTTGAGCATACCCCTTTGCAACTAGTCTAGCCTTGAACCGAACACTGTCTTTTGGACCTTCTTTCTTCGTATATACCCACTTGCAACCGATAGCTTTCTTCCCCTTTGGCAATTGCACTAGATCCCAAGTCTTGTTCTTATGAAGAGAGTTCATCTCTTCGTCCATAGCAACTTTCCAATCTGTATTTTCAGAACTTCTAGTAGCTTCTTTGAAGTTGGAGGGAACTTCATCATCAACAATGGGAAGAGCAAATGCAACTGTTTCTGTAAAGCGAGATGATCGTTTGATATCTCTTCTTTGCCTTCTTGCTGCAATTGATTCTTCCTGCTGGGGAGGGTCTTGGATAGGAACTTCTTCCTCATCCTCAGTATCAACCACATCATCTTCATTTTGGGCAGGAGTAGAATTTTCAACTGAACGCTTTTCTAACTCCACCTGTTGGAGAACTCTCGCACCAGTCGACTGAGAGCACCTACCAGTCGACTGTCCCGAGCTAATCTTCTGCTTCTCTTGATCAGGATCACCAGTCGACTGCATATGAGGACCAGTCGACTGTCCCGAGCTGATCATGCTGGTCTCATCAAAGGTAACATCCCTGCTGATTACTAACTTTTTCTGTTCTGGACACCACAACCTGTAACCTTTGACACCAGTACTGAAACCAACAAATATAGCCTTTTTGGCTCTTGCATCAAGTTTAGTTTCAGTTACATGAAAATAAGCAGGACAACCAAATATATGCAAAAAACTATAATCAGATGCAGGTTTACCACTCCATACCTCAATAGGCGTTTTGCCTTCAAGTACTGCTGATGGTAAACGGTTGACAATGTGGCTTGCATATATAACAGCTTCTGCCCAAAATGTCTTCTTCAATCCAGACTGTGCTAGCATACATCTCACCTTCTCAAGTAAGGTTCTGTTCATCCTTTCTGCAACCCCATTTTGCTGTGGAGTCTTCCTAACTGTGAAGTGCCTCTGGATCCCTTCATCTTCACACAATTTCAGAAACGGATCGTTTTTGTATTCCCCTCCATTATCTGATCTCAGAACCTTAATCTTCCTTCCAGTCTGGTTTTCAACTTTCTTCTTCCAACTTGTGAACAATGTCAAAACTTCATCTTTGTGTTTCATGGTATATACCCAAACTCGTCTGGAGTAGTCATCAACAAATGTAACAAACCAGTGTCTACCACTCATAGAAGGTATCTGAGTAGGGCCCCAAACATCTGTGTGCACATAATCGAGGATACCCTTTGTCTGATGTACAGCTGTACCAAATTTCACCCTAGTTTGCTTACCTAACACACAATGTTCACAAAATTTCAACTTGCAACCTTTAGCATCTTTAAGCAACCCTTGCTTTACAAGCCCCTGCAAGGCCTTTTCTCCTGCATGCCCGAGTCGCATATGCCACAACCTAGTAGAGTCGGGAACAACCTGTTTAGGCCTTTCAGTTACACTGGCAGCCTGACCCAAATATGTTTTTTCCTGCAAGAAAAACAAGTTCCTTTTCCTTTGCCCTTTCATCACCACGAGTGATCCGCTAGTCACCTTCAGAATGCCACATTCACTAGCAAATTTCAATCCACTGGCCTCCAAAACACCAAGTGAAATCAAATTCTTTTTCAAATCTGGAACATACCATACATCTGAAAGCTCCCTAATAAGACCATCGTGCATTAACAATTCAATCTTCCCGATTCCTACCTTCTTACAAGGTGCATCATTTCCCATCAAAACTACCCCACCATCCATATACTCTAAGGAAGTAAACCACTCCTTTTTCCAAGACATATGATAGGAGGCTGCTGTATCAAGAAACCATACTTCTTGATAAAGTGAGGGACTAGTTGCAAGTGCATAAGAAAAATCATCGTCACTATCTACATTATCAACAATCACATTTGCAGTCGAATTTCCCTTATTTCGTAGCTTAGGACAATCCTTTTTCCAATGCCCCCTTTCATGACAGAAAGCACATTCATCTCTGGCTGGTATCTTTCTGTCCTTTGAAACTCCTCTCGATTTGGAACGAGATTTGTTTCCTTTATTCCCAGATTTGGTCTCAGATCTGGTCTCAGTTCTGTCCCTTACAATCAATGCCTCAGAAGTTTCTCTATCAACCATTTTATCCCTTCTCCTAGTTTCATTATTCAACAGAGCATTTGCAACATCTTCATATTTAACAGTGTCTTTTTCATATATTAAAGTAGTTGCTAAATGATCATAACATTCGGGTAATGAATTCAACAGAATTAGGGCTTTGTCTTCATCTTTAATTTGCTCATCCAAATTTAACAAATCAGCCAATAATTTATTAAATGATTCAACATGAGCGTTCATTGACATACCTTCAGTATAGGTGAAGCGAAAAAGTCTCTTCTTCAAATACAGCCGATTCTCCAAACTTTTCCTCATGTATTTGTCTTCGAGTTTCTTCCACAACACCGCAGCAATGGTATCCCTCATCAAATCATACTTCTGAGCCTTCGCGATAAAGAGCCGAATAGTCCCACACGCAACTCGATTCAACTTCTTCCAATCTACATCGGACATATTCTTTGGTTTTTCTTCCTCCAAAGCAACATCTTGTTCTTGTTGAACCAGAACATCCAACACCTCACACTGCCACATCCCGAAATTGTTTGTTCCATCAAATTTTTCAACTTCAAATTTTGCGTTGTGAATCGTTGTTCTGGACGAACTTGATCCCACAACATCCTTGGTTGCATCTGCTTCACTCGCCATCTCCCTCTAGGTCGAACCGAAAGCTCTGATACCACTTGTTGTGCGGAATACGAATGGACCACCAATCAAAGAGAGAAATAGCGAGAGAAAAAAGAAAACAAACAAACACAAGGACACAAAGATTTAATGTGGTTCGGCAAAACAAGTGCCTACATCCACGGGGCGGTTGGGGTTTCTTCTTCAAATAATCACCAATGGGTAAAACAAACCCTTACAGAGATGACGGCTGCAAAATCCGAATAGAGGTCTCACTCTTTACAAAACCCTAACAGGTGTATTTATAGGAAAACTACTGGGCCTTTCGAAATGGGCCTTTTCTAGTTCACAAACCCGCCTACAGTCGACTGGTCTTCTTACCAGTCGACTGGTCTTTAGTTCTGGACAGTTGACTGAGACACACCTTCAGTCGACTGCTGCTGCTGTATCCTTAGCCTTTGAAACTTCTCTCTGAACAGTCGACTGGTTCCCATAGTCAGTCGACTGGTGTACTGGAACTTTCGATTGCTGTAGATACGACGGATATAAACAACTGAACCAGAATCGAGCCATTATCCAACAAGCAAGACGTTGCTGCGATGATGGTTCTTTGTGATGTGGCGAACGAAGTTTCAAGTCGCTCTTGAGAGGTAGAGAGCATTGTTATAGATATGCGGGATGACATCGATGAGGGTAACCAAAATGAGGCTGTAGGGGTTGAGCAGTCTACGGATTTTGTGGACGTGTCGTCCACGAAGACTTCTAGTGCAGAAAGTGCACTGAGAAACTTTGAACCATGTGTGGTGTTAATGAAGATCTGTGACACAGAATACGACACATGAGGTTTTTCGTGCTCTATGTGATTGGTGGGGCACATCCTTTATAAGCATATAAGGGGTGATTGGAGCACTCCACATGGTGGAGTGGTGGAGATGCTCTTCATTGAGAGTGAGGAGTACTTAGGTTTTTAATGAGAGTGAGAGACTGGCAGAGATAATGCTAGGTAAAGATTCAATAACCTTGAAGTGTTGTGTATTTGATCTAAGTGGGAGATTGTTAAGAGTGTGGTCTCAAATACATGTAGGCACGGAGTTTGGAGATTGTTAGGAGATTGTTAGGAGTGTGACCAATAAGCTGTATTTGTGTATATATTTTAGCGTTTGCTTCATTGTTATATATATAGTAATAGATGTGAACTCTAGATCCATCTCAGAGAAGAGAGAATTGGTGAGCCGTTATCATTGTACAACTTCAAGAGGGGTGCGTGTCGTGTGCTTCAAAGGTGAGAGAGAGAGATTGAGAGTTGTGTTCTCATTGTAATATTTGTAATTTTTGGGGAATAAGAAATATTGGTTATCTCTGTATATAATTGTGTTCGTTATAAGATCTTACGATTATTGTGGTGGATTGTTCTTGGTGCATCTAGTTCTTGGATGTTTCTGTTTGTTATAGTGTGTGTTCCGGCCACTATTAGCACTACAAGTGGTTTCAAATTCTTTGTACTTAGTTTGTTAGCATGTCCTCCGATATTTCCTTCTTCCTAATTCATATAGTTGTTACTGCAAAATTTAAGCCATTGAGGTTTAAGAAAGTCGTAATGAGCAATTATCTTTACTGATAAAAATCAAGGTCTTCTTTTCATTTTCCTTTGTTCAAAATTTAAAGCATCTAAAAAGAACCATTAAAAGAATTCCCAGTAGAAGGACCTCAAAATCATTATTATTATTGGATCAGCTATAGAGATCTTCAATAAAATTTAATGGAAAGCAAAAAACCCTACTTGGAAACTTAATTAATTCATGTTGCTTGGTAGTTAATCTATATTAGCGCTGGTATCGGGTCCTCTAATACCCGGACCCGGACCTGATACCTCACGGGTCCAAAAATTGGATTCGGACCCGGACTTGTGAGAATCGGGTCCGAGTTCGGGTCCTCCTTTAAGAAATACACCCGTTGGGTCCGATAGCAGGGAATAAATATTAATACATAAGTATTTTTGCACCCGATACCCTACGGTTCCAACTACTTTTGTATTTAAGTACATGAATAGATATTATATATATTTACACATTTATCTTCAACAATTACTATTTACATGTATAATCTATAACACTATTATTCAAATTCCCAATATTTGGGGGTTATTTTTTAACGGGTCCGGGTCGGATCTATTTTGAGCGGACCCGGACCCGGTAGTGCATCGGGTCTTATTTTAGGACCCGGGCCTGGACCCGTATAGATCGAGTCGGTTCTGGTCCAATGCCGGGTCTGGGTCGGTTCCGGGTATTGGGTCAAAGTAACAACTCTAATATATATGTTGATTTTGTTGAAATCTCCTTTATATTTGTGTTTTTGTTTTGTTTTGTTTTTTTTTTTGTTTTTTCCCTTTTTTCATAACTATAACATATTAACCATACCACCTCATGCTAAGCAACTCATCTTCGCAATCTATATAAAAAAACACAAAGAAAAGCTATCAAGTGGCTCTCATTTAATAGTAAGAAAATCAATAGTCCATATCTAAGCTCCCAAAAGACATTTTTCCCCCAAAACTCAAATTCAAATCCCCCTAACCCCCTCCCCCCCCCCCCCCCCCCCCCCCCCAAAAAAAATAAATAAAAAAATAACTCCTTTATTTATTTAATTATTTCTCTCTCTCTCTCTCTCTCTCTCTCTCTCTCTCTCTCTCTCTTCCATATTCAGATCATTTTGCTCCCTCTATTCCCCAAACCAGAGAGCTCCAATTTCTCTCTCTCACTCCTAGGATTTTTAAGTCGCTAACTCCAAATCCCTATAATCAATTTATTAAACCTTCGCTTCCATTCCATTGGTGAAGCCTCCATCATCCTCTCAAGTGCGAATCTCAAAGCAAATCCAAATCTAAATCCAGTGTCGAACCCCAATCAAGAGGTCGTCGCCGATATCTGATCTGCTGCTGATTCTGTATCAGCGACTCCCCTCCACCAAATCAAACGCGAATATCAACCGACTCCGTATCGGAGACTCCCCTCCACCTAATCAAGAGCCTCTACATACGATGAGACGACTCTAATTTCATCTCATTAACCAAATTCTCATTCTAATTTTTAATTTTATGTGTGCAGAGGATTACTCAGTTTTTTGCGTACTTGAATTTTGTGTGTGTATGAGATCTAAGTTCAGAGAGGTATGATTGTTTTATTTTTGGGTTTAAAAATATTTTAATTTGGTGATTTATTTGATCAGTTTTTTATTGGTTTTGATTTAAGGTGTACGCAGGTGAGAGATGGATTATTTGGTGGCCTCAATTTGGGCTTCCAAACCATAGCAAGACAAGTAAGCTGATCAGCAACCTAAAATAACTTGGTAAATGTTGCCGCTAAATTCGGTGTGGGGGCAAACAGATAGTATTTGAGGATTCTTGGGGAAACTGAATAGTAAACCTGCGTACCTGTTCCGTCGGGGTATGATCGTCGCTCCCGCCGTACACCTGCAAAAAGTGCGACACACCGGGGTTGTTCCCAGCGACGCACCGTCCGACGCTCAAGTCAATAATCTGGAAGACTATGAAAGAGCGCAAAAACTGGTGAAAGATTGATTACCTCTTAATGGAGATGGATGGGGGGTATTTATAGGCGTCTTAGGGAATAGATTAGGAATGTAATCCCCGTAATCTGATAAGGAATATTCTCCTTGTAAACAGATTGGGAATGTAATCCCTAATCCCCAGTGGAGGGATAGGCATGAATCAGGGCCGTTGATTAGGATCTAATCAGGAGCCTTAATTCTATCCCTCTGATCGGGCTTTATTGCTGGTTGAGACCTGCGCCCGATTGAAGCGGATCTGTTTGTGGGTTATTGGGTCTTTAACGGAGAGGCCCAGTACCCATCTCAGACCCTATCTGTGGGTGAAATTACCGTTTTACCCCTGGGCTTCAAGATTCGTGCCTAATTTGGAAGGTTCCGATTAACCCCACATTTTTAGCCATATCACGAGCCCCCCACTCCTAAAGGCTGAGTTTGATCGGCCTTTGTGGAGTAGTTTAACTATTTTAATGGCTAGTGGGGTTGTGTCGGAGCCCAAATGGGAGATTCTGAGTCTTGAAGGAGGTATTTTGGCGATTTTTCAAGTGAGTTGAGCTCTGAGTCGCCCCTGAGCTTTCTTGGTCATGTGGTTTTCTTGCAGGGACATCCTTTTAACTTTGCGAAGTGCCAACTCGACATTTGGAAGATGGTTTTTGGCACTAATTGCATGCTTTGGGATGAGAAGGCGCTCCCCATCTTTACAATTGCCTTCCAGGAGTTCTTTCTTGATTTCCTAAATTTTTAATTATTTTTTCGCGATCGCTTGGCGGATGGTTCGACCTTTTTCCTTTGTTAAGGGGCGCCTGTGCTCGTATCATGCTTCCGGCTCCTTCTAGAGCTCGCTTACTAGGGGGTCGGCGTCTGTATGCGGTTCGGCCCATCTTTCCGAAGATGGGGGAGAGTTCGGTAAGGTTATAAGTGCTGAGAGGGAGTTCGGTACGACTCGAGGTCCAATCTTTCCCCGTAACGAGGTTGGTTCCGAGAATGCTCGGCAGATGGTGCCGAACTCGGATTTTTCCCCCGTAACGGGGTCGGTTCCGAGAACGCTCGGCAGATGGTGCCGAGCACGGATTTTTCCCCCGTAACAGGGTCGGTTCCGAGAACGCTCGGCAGATGGTGCCGAACTCGAATTTTCCCCTGTAACGGGGTCGGTTCCGAGAACGCTCGGCAGATGGTGCCGAACTCAAATTTTTACCCCGTAACAGGGTCGGTTCCAAGAACGCTCGGAAGATGGTGCCGAACTCGGATTTTTCCCCCGTAACGGGGTCGGTTCCGAGAACGCTCGGCAGATGGTGCCGAGCTCGGATTTTTCCCCCGTAACAGGGTCGGTTCCGAGAACGCTCGGCAGCTGGTGCCGAACACGGATTTTCCCCCTATAACAGGGTCGGTTCCGAGAACGCTCGGCAGCTGGTGCCGAACACGGATTTTTCCCCCGTAACAGGGTCGGTTCCGAGAACGCTCGGCAGCTGGTGCCGAACTTGGATTTTTCCCCGTAACGGGCTCGGTTCCGAGAACGCTCGGCAACTGGTGCCGAACTTGGATTTTTCCCCCGTAACGGGGTCGGTTCCGAGAACGCTCGGCAGCTGGTGCCGAACACGGATTTTTCCCCGTAACGGGGTCGGTTCCGAGAACGCTCGGCAGATGGTGCCGAGCTCGGATTTTTCCCCCGTAACAGGGTCGGTTCCGAGAACGCTCGGCAGCTGGTGCCGAACTCGGATTTTTCCCCCGTAACGGGGTCGGTTCCGAAAACGCTCGGCAGATGGTGCCGAGCTTGGATTTTTTCCCCGTAACAGGGTCGGTTCCGAGAACGCTCGGCAGCTGGTGCCGAACACGGATTATTCCCCCGTAACAGGGTCGGTTCTGAGAACGCTCGGCAGCTGGTGCCGAACACGGATTTTCCCCCCGTAACAGGGTCGGTTCCGAGAACGCTCGGCAGCTGGTGCCGAACACGGATTTTTCCCCTGTAACAGGGTCGGTTCCGAGAACGCTCGGCAGCTGGTGCCGAACTTGGATTTTTCCCCATAACGGGGTTGGTTCCGAGAACGCTCGGCAGCTGGTGCCGAGGTCCACAACTTGTCGTTTTTCGTCATAGGAGTCTGTATCTACAGTGCGTCTTCTGAACTTCTGACAACTTCTGACATCTCTGACAGATGGGACGTTTATTAATTTGGGGTGACCTCTGGGCTTCCATCAGATGAGACGCACCTTAAATGCACCTCATGATTAGGCGTGGCAAACAATGCGACGATTGAGGTCGCTTTGTCGTTTTGTGTACATGGGCCGGTCGTAGAGGCCCACCATCCTCGTTTGTCATGCGCCTCTCTATAAATCCTCCCCCCCTCTCATTTCTCATTTCTTCACTCTTTTGCTCAGGCGGTCTTTTGTGCTTTAGGTGACTTCTTCCGGTGATCGACGTTTGCTTCCGGCAGAGTTTTCCGGCTGCCATTCTCTTTAAGGTAACTTCTAAATTATGTCTGTAGCTTCTGTGTCCGAAGAGATATCTTGGTCCGAGCCCTCCCTTGAGGTCGAGGAGTCAACTCCGCCGAAGGGTAAGAAGGTATTCGGCAAGGATTCGATTGTTGTGGATCCGAAGAGGATGGGGGAGTTCGGACAGCTACCAGGACCGCTGACAGGGCTCCATAGAGTTAGGCACCTCCCGGAGGATCAGGCCGAGCGAATTGTTCATGGGAGGGGAAGGTCCTTCGAGGAGAATGCCGCGAGGGAAACAACGGAGGCGGATGATGCGGCGTCGATCCTGCGCGAGGAGGATTTAGCAGTGGTCCGGGACTCTTTCCACATCCCGGAGGAGTTCGAGCTCATGTTGCCGGGTCCTGGGGTTAGGGCCAATTCGCCGCTGCCAGTGAACATGTGTTGCTGGCCGGTCGATGCCTTTATCGCCGGGGCTCGGCTACCTCTCCATGCGTTCGCCGTCACTGTGGTGAGTTGGTTCGGGGTCAGCCCCATCCAACTCATGCCGAACGCGTGGCGAGTGATAAATGGCTTTGTTCTCCACTGCCAGGCTGCAGGGATCGAGCCGCAGCTGAACGTGCTTCGGACGTTATACCGGCTCCACCAAGGGAATAAGTCGGAGTACCGGTATTACTTGACTCCGAGGCACGGTGGCAGGCTCGTGATATGCCCTGACTCCATTAAGCACTGGCGAGAGAAGTGGATCGTTGTGCGGAGTCGAGAGGTATGGCCGATCCCCTCGGACTGGATAGAAGGGGTGCCGAAGAGGGCGAGGGTGCTCCCGAAGCTCTCTGTAGAAGAAGAAGAGGCGGTCCGGATTCTCCTAGATCGGCCGAAGCTCGATTGGAGGGAGCTCACGGAGGACATCCTCTACAAGGGAGGGCTCTGCCGCATAGATCCCAGTACGCGGCTCTCGTTTATGTTTTTAATTTCCGTACTTTCTTCCTTGTTATTTGCAAAGTGTTAATCAATTTTTGCTCTTGATGTAGAAACCATGGACTACGACGCAGTGCTGGCGCTAAGGGCGGGACTCGCAAGCAAGGCGCCAAAGAAGCGCAAGAGGGTCGTGACCAAGCTGCCGTCGACCTCGAAGGCTCCGAGGATCACGGCCCCAGTCGAGGAGGTGGAGATCCTCGACAGTACTGCCGCTGCCGTGGTGGGAACCTCGGCTCTGACTGCTTCGAGCGAGTTCCCTATCGCCGCAGCACTGGGAATGGCGACGCCGCCCCTGACGACAGTTGCCGAGGAGCTCCTAACGGAGGAGCACAAAAGAATTCACGTTCCGGACTGGCAAGTCCGGAAGCATGACGGGTTCCTCGGCAACTCGTTGGCCAGCATGCAGGCCGTCAAGCACCTCGCCACTCCAAAGGACCGAGCCGCCATGGAGGCCGGGCGAGAGGGCGATGACGTGATCGAGATCGCTCGTTTGGCGGTGTCGGTAAGCCTTGAACTTCTTTCATTCGTTGCGCTCCTTTAATCCACAAAAAACTTTTTCTAACTCCTTGTGTTCTTCCTCGCTACAGATCATCGTCCACTTTGGTCACCTCACCGAGAGGTTGACGGCTCTGGAGAAGGAGCTCAAGCAGGAATCCGACCAAGCTCGGAATGAAAAGGCTCGACTGTCGAACGAGCTCGACAAGCTCCGAGTCGAGCACAAGGGCAGGTCGGCGAGGATGGTCCACCTCGAGGCCGAGGTGACGAGGTTGGAAGGCGAGCTCCTTCACCAGAAGGAGGGGTCGGCGAAGCAGCTGGCCGAAGCAGAGGCAGACAAGGCGGCAGCTGTGAAGGCGGCGGAGGATGCGACCCTGGAGAAGGCGCAGGGGTTCCTCGCCCAGAACATGGCGAAGGCCTTTGCCGCAGTCATCGACCGGGTGTCGAAGGAGTACCCCGAGGTGGACGTCTCGGGGTGGAGGCTCTTCCCCGGCCACGTTGAAGGCTTCGACCCTGAGTCCGAGGGAGAGGAAGAGGAAGGGGATGGCGAAGGTGACGCAGAGCTCGAAGTCACCGAGGAGGTCCCCGGTACCGTGGTCACTCCGCTGGCGGTGGAGACCCCTTCGGAACAGCCGACTCCACCCCGAACTCGTCGCCCGGGGAAAGAGGTCGGGCCTTGACTCCGCTCCTTGTTTTCTTGTTTCGTTTGTTGTTTTTTTTTTGTTTTTTCTTTTCAATCATTGTAACGCCTAATAGCGGACTGGCCACCGCTGCCTTTTTGAAATGAATGAAAAGAAATTTTTTTGAAGTATTGGTGTTCGGATCTCTGTCTTTTGCCCCTTCTTTGTCAAACATACTCTTTTTGTCTCGAAGGTTTCTTGTTTTTTGGAAATTTAAGTCTGGTGCTTCGGCAGTGTTCGATCTTTATGCTGATTACTTTGATCTTCTTTTTTTTCAGCTTGTGGTGGTTGACCAAGATTTCGAGCCCACGCGCTCGGATGAGGGAGTTCGAGCCGAGGCTGGCTTGGGGGCGACGAGATTATGTCTGGCGAGGTGCCGAGAGCGGCTTTACGAAGTCGAGCTTGGATTGCGCCGAGCCGAAAGCGAGCGGAACCATCTCCAGCTCGTCCTCGGCCGGCGAGATATCGAGATTCGTCGTTTGGAAAGCAGGATCGCCGAGCTGACCCCCACAGGAGAAGGTGAATGTTAGCCAACTGCTTTCAGTAATGAGATTCGGATTCAATGCATCCGTCATAACTTGTCCAAAATAACAGCGGAGAGGGACGACTTGCTTTCCGAGATACAGCATCTGCACTCCGTAGAGACGAAGCTTCGGAAGGAGGGCGAGGGGCTAACGGCCGAAGTGGCCAAGTTGACGACCGAACGGGTCCAATTGACAGCCGAGGTTGAAGCGCTGAAGAGAGCGACAGTGGATAAAAGCATCGAGGTCACCCACCTTCGGCGCCTCATAGCTAGCCGATCAGGCGTTCCGGACTCCGCGATACCCCCTCGTTTCGAAGTTAATGTCAAAGACGACTCGTTAAGTGATCGGATCTCGGAGTTGGAGGCAGAAGTGGCTCGTCTTAAGCCGCATTCGGGACCGATCAACGTCCGAAGCACGTCGTGCACTCGCGCGGAGAGTGAGCGGGGCATTAGCTTTTACGAGATGGCGACCCGTCAGCGGGTCGGCCATCCTAGTCCGGGGGAAGCACAGAGCTCGGTAGCGATTTCGTCGAGTGGAGCATCCGTCGGAGTGGTTGCCAGAAGTGGTGCCGAGGATACGTCTCAATTTGCCGGTTTGGGGTCGCGCTCCGGAGACAAGCGTCGTCACTCCCGAGTGTCTTTGAAGCGGAATGCCCCGGCCCCAAAAAAGCGCTAAAGACGTCGACTGCGAGAGTTTTTGTATATATATATTTTTTTCTAAGTGTAATAAGTCGGCATTGTAACTTTTCTTTAACGACTTGTAATTTTGCTGTGTCCATCGTTGTACCGCATTCGGTTCATTAATAAAATGTTGTTGCCGACCTTGTGTGTCCTTTACTTTCGCGACTATTGTTGGTTGTGCCTAGGCTTCTAAGTTGGCTGCATGCTTGTTTGTCGACCGGTGAGGTGAATGTTCGGCCAATGGCGCCGAACTTTGTCTCTGGTATCCGATCATGTAGCTTTGTGAGGAGAGTTGGGCGGTGATCCCTCAAAGCGCGTCCAAGCGTAAGTTTCAGCCCTCGGATCGTCGCTTGTGGTTCGGCAGTTATGGGAGCAACCCCAAATGGCAAGCCATCTCTAGCACTGGCTTGCCTGCTCTAGCCGGGGTTCCGAATCTCGTTCGTCACATTCCGAATCACTTTCCGAGGCGACTGTTGGACTTTCGAGGGTCATTATGACAGCCTTAATAAATACGCGGTGCTTCAGTTCCCTAGGCGACTGTTGGACTATCGAGGGTCATTATGACAGCCTTACGTGTTTCAATTCCCCAAGCCTGACTGTTGGGCTCCTGAGGGCCATAATGACACCCTTGAGGGATGCCTATAAGTACCCCACCCCCCTTTCAGTCTCAGCCATTGCAATCTTGAACTCTAGTGGCATCAGCGGTGTCTGCCCTTGGGCGGATGCCAGGCTTGTGAAAATTTTTTGCCTCGAGAGGTTCGGAAGGGTGGTCACCCTACTGTCTTGTTCTTCTCTCGTTCCTGACGGCCCCGATGTGGGTGTCAGGGTCGGGGGAGGACAAGGCAGAAGAGTTGGCGACCGTAGTCTGGATCCGAGGCAGAGGCTCTTCGGGAGGATAGGTTGCCGTTCTTCAACCGTGGTCTTCTCCCGATTCTGGCGACCCTGGTGCGGAGGTCAGGATCGGGGGAGATCGCGGTAGAAGAGGTGGTGACCAAGGTCCGGAGCCGAAGGGAGATCGTCTCGGGAGGATAGGTGGTCGCTCTTCCACCATGGTCTTCTCCTGACTCTGAGGGCTTCGAAGCGGGTGTCAGAGTCGGGGGAGACCATGGTGGATGAGGTGATCACCAAAGGCCGTAACCGAGGGGGGATCGCTTCGAGAGGATAGGTGGTCGCTCCTCTACCATGATCTTCTCCCGATTCTGATGACTCCGATGTGGAGGTCAGGATCGGGGGAGATCATGGTAGAAGAGGTGATGACCGAAGTCTGGAACCGAGGTGGAGGTCCCCTTAAACCTTAATCTAAACTTTCTTTTGAAGCGATCGTGGCAGAAGGGTGGTTCGAATTACCCTTTGCTCAGCGTTTAGCGCCGAGCTGATTGGGGTTTTCAGGGCCGTAGTTCCGAGCCATTGGCGAACCAACTTTTGCTCGCTCAGTAGCGAACTTGCGAAGTAGAATCGAGCCCAGTGCTCCGAACTATCGGTGAGATAGTTTAAGGGTCGTGGGAGCAATTCCGAATGGCGAACTACCCCTAGCTCGCTTAGATGCGAACTTGCAAAGTAGAATCGAACTAAGTGTTGGACTCCGAACCATCGTGAGATTCATTTAAGGGTTGCGGGAGCAATTCCGAATGGCGAACTACCCCTAGCTCGCTTAGAAGCGAACTCGTGAAGTAGAATCGAACCAAGTGTTGGACTCCGAACCATTCAACGGCTGCGGGAGCAATTCCGAATGGCAAACTACCCCTAGCTCGCTTAGAGGCGAACTTGCGAAGTAGAATCGAACCAAGTGTTGGACTCCGAACCATCGTGAGATTCGTTTAAGGGTTGTGGGAGCAATTCCGAATGGCGAACAACCCCTAGCTCGCTTAGAAGCGAACTCGTAAAGTAGAATCGAACCAAGTGTTGGACTCCGAACCATTCAACGGCTGCGGGAGCAATTCCGAATGGCGAACTACCCCTAGCTCGCTTAGAAGCGAACTTGCGGAGTAGAATCGAACCAAGTGTTGGACTTCGAACCATCGTGAGATTCGTTTAAGGGTTGTGGGAGCAATTCCGAATGGCGAACTACCCCTAGCTCGCTTAGAAGCGAACTTGCGGAGTAGAATCGAACCAAGTGTTGGACTCCGAACCATTCAACGGCTGCGGGAGCAATTCCGAATGGCGAACTACCCCTAGCTCGCTTAGAAGCGAACTTGCGGAGTAGAATCGAACCAAGTGTTGGACTCCGAACCATCGTAAGATTCGTTTAAGGGTTGTGGGAGCAATTCCGAATGGCGAACTACCCCTAGCTCGCTTAGAAGCGAACTCGTGAAGTAGAATCGAACCAAGTGTTGGACTCCGAACCATCGTGAGATTCGTTTAAGGGTTGTGGGAGCAATTCCGAATGGCGAACTACCCCTAGCTCGCTTAGAAGCGAACTTGCGGAGTAGAATCGAACCAAGTGTTGGACTCCGAACCATTCAACGGCTGCGGGAGCAATTCCGAATGGCGAACTACCCCTAGCTCGCTTAGAAGCAAACTCGTGAAGTAGAATCGAACCAAGTGTTGGACTCCGAACCATTGCTAGATTTAAAGCAGAGAGATGTAACCGTAGCAAAAATATGAAAAAACTTTATTTATTAATATCCAATGATCGGCTGCTTCTAAAGTTGCTAGCCGTTATTACAATGAAAAATAAAAAAAAATTACTACAAGTGACAGGAAAGGAACGGTCCGACATCTCGAATTACTTAGAGAGGCGTCGTTGCTCTCTCTTGGTATTTTAAGAGATGGTCAGCATTCCAAGTCCTGGGAATCTCCCTGCCTTCGAGGTCTTCTAGCTTGTATGCGCCGGGGCGGATCACTTTTGAGATCTTGTAGGGCCCCTCCCAATTCGGAGCCAATTTGCTTTTCTGTCCTGGGAACGAGATGGCCAATTTTCGGAGGACTAGGTCCCCTTCCTTGAGGTCCGTTGGGTGGACCCTTTTGTTGTATGCTAGCTCGATCCTCCTTCGGTAAATTTGCTGGCGTATAGCAGCTCTCTCTCGGATTTCATCTATCAGATCTAGACTTGCTCTGAGCTCTCTAGCGTTCTGCTCTTCTTCATAAGCTATCAGACGAGGAGAGGGTATCCCGACTTCAAGGGGGATGATGGCCTTGGACCCATAGGTGAGATTAAACGGGCTCTCGCCTGTTGCGGTCCGCTTGGTGGTGCGGTAATTCCAGAGCACATTAGGTAGCTGATCGACCCACAAGCCTTTGGAACACTTGTCTAACATCTTCTTAATGCCCGAGAGGATCTGTCGGTTGGCATTCTCGGCCTGGCCATTCGATTGAGGATGGGAGACGGAGGAGAATCAGTGTTGTATGGCGAGGTCTTCACATAAGGCTCGGAAGGCAGCCCCGGTGAATTGCGTCCCGTTATCCGTAACTATGACCCGGGGAACGCCGAATCGACAGATCACATTTTTCCAGAAGAATTGAACGACCCTATGCTTGGTGATCGTAGCCAGGGGCTCGGCCTCTATCCATTTCGAGAAATAGTCGACTGCCACGACTAGGAACTTTAACTGCCCGGGAGCTGGAGGAAATGGCCCCAGTAAATCCATCCCCCACATTGCGAAGGGGATCGGACTTGATAGGGAGGTGAGTGGCGCTTGTGGAAGGCGTCGGATGTCGGAATACTTCTGACAGGAGCTGCATTGCCGAACGTGTCGTTCGGCGTCCCGTAGGAGAGTGGGCCAGAAATACCCGTAGTTCAATACTTTGCGTGCCAGAGCCCTGGACCCAGAATGGGCCCCGCCGATGCCCTCGTGAAGTTCTTGCAGGGCGTAGTCGGCTTGTTCGGGGGAAAGGCACCTCAGGTAAGGTCGACCGTCCACCAGGGTGAAGGAGCGTTTATATAGGATGCCTTCGATTAATGCATAACGCTCGGCTCAGGTTCTGATTCTTCTTGCTTCCTTCGGATCCTCGGGGAGGAATCCGTCCCTTAAGAACTCGACGAGGGGTTTCATCCAATTGTCTTTGAAGAGGACAGGCAATGTTTCAACAGAGTCAGGTGTTTTGCCCTCTATGCTCGGCTTCAGGAGGACTTCTATCAATACGGTCTGCTCAAGACCTTGAAGGGAAGAGGAGGCTAATTTGGATAGGGCGTCGGCCTGAGCATTTTCTTCTCGGGGGATCCTTTGGATGAGGGCCTCTTCAAACAGCGCCATGAGGCTCTTGACCTTGGCTAAGTATCTAACCATTCTGTCATCACGTGCTTCATATTCGCCGAGGACCTGATTGACGACCAGCTGGGAGTCGCTAAAGATTCGGAGGCACTGCGCCCCTGCATTCTGGGCCATTCCAAGGCCGGCTATGAGCGCCTCGTATTCGGCTTCGTTGTTCGAGGCTTTGAAGTTTATACGGAGGGAGTATTGGAGGACGAAGTCATCCGGGCCTGCCAGAATGACCCCTGCCCCGCTTCCCTCATTGCAAGAGGATCCGTCAACATAAACCGACCACACAGGTGGTCCCTTTACTGCTTGGTCGGACTCAGGGATAGTACTTTCCACAATGAATTCGGCTAGCGCCTGAGCCTTGATTGCGGTCCAAGGCTGATAAGTTATATCGTGTTGACTCAGCTCGATAGACCATTTCATAAGGCGTCCCTAAGTCTCGGGCTTGTGGAGAACCTGTTTCAGCGGCTGGTCGGTAAGAACGACCACCGAATGAGACTGAAAATACGGGCGGAGCTTTCTCGCGGCTATCACCAGGGCATAGGCCATTTTCTCAATCTTCGGGTATCGGAGCTCAGCATCCCGGAGCACTTTGCTGACATAGTAGATGGGATTCTGGGCCCGGTCTTCTTCTCTGACTAAGACCGTGCTAAGCGTCTGTTCGGAGGCTGCCAGGTAGAGGTACAGCGGTTCGCCAGGTATTGGTTTGCTGAGAAGAGGTGGATTGACGAGGTAAGCTTTAAGCTGGTCGAAGGAGTCTTTCTGCTGCTGCCCCCACTCAAATCCTTTAGCCCCCCTGAGGGCTTTGAAGAACGGAAGGCACTTCTCCCCGGACTTCGACAGAAAGCGCCCTATGGCGGCTAGGCAGCCTGTTAGTCTCTGAACTTCTTTAACATTTCTAGGAGGGGCCATGTCCAATATGGCCTTGATCTTCTCCGGATTTGCTTCAATTCCTCGTTGGCTAACCATGAAGCCGAGGAACTTCCCTGATGAGACGCCGAACGCACACTTGTTCGGGTTGAGTCTTATATTGTGCTTTCTCAAAACGTCAAACGCCTCTTGGAGGTCGGTCACATGATCAATGCCTCGGATGCTTTTTACAAGCATGTCGTCAACGTAAACCTCCATGTTCCGGCCGATCTGAGCCTGGAAAACCTTGTTGACGAGGCGTTGGTATGTTGCACCTGCATTCTTTAGACCGAACGGCATGACTCTGTAGCAATAGAGGCCTTGGTCGGTCACAAACGAAGTCTTCGGGATATCCGGGGGGAACATTCTTATCTGATTGTAACCTGAGAAGGCATCCATGAAGCTGAGGAGCTCGTGTCCCAAGGTTGCGTCAATCAGAGTGTCGATACTCGACAGAGGGAAGGGATCTTTGGGGCAGGCCTTGTTGAGGTCGGTGAAATCAATACAAATTCTCCACGTTCCATTGGACTTTTTCACCATCACCACATTTGACAACCACTCAGGATAGTTCACCTCCTGTATGAACCGGGCCTTCAAGAGTTTGTCCACCTCCTCTTTAATAGCGAGTTGGCGCTCGGGGGCGAACTTGCGCCTCTTCTGCTGAACCGGTTTGGCCCCCGGATTGACGCTTAGGTGATGGACTAAGAGTTCTTCGGAGATACCGGGCATATCTGCAGCTGACCAGGCGAAGAGGTCCTGATTCCTTCGGATGCATTGCACGATGTCTGAGTACAGGGCGGACGAGAGGGTCTTGCTGACAAAGAACTTGCGGGCCGACTCCTGCTCGGAGAAGAGCACTTCTTCCAATTCGTCCACCGGCTCGGACGTTGGTCGAGCAACATCTTGGGGGATTTCTAGAGTTTCTAAGGAGAGGACGGGTCCGAGGGTAGAGGTCATATAGCACTTGTGGGCCTGCTCCTGATTGCCCCTTACTTCCCCTACTCCGGCCCGAGTGGGGAACTTCATTTTGAGATGATAGGCGGAAGGAACGGCTTCAAGGGCTGCCAGGCCGGGCCGACCCAAAATGACATTGTAGGCGGCTGGGACATCTACGACCATGAAGTCCATCGACTCCGTTCGGGTAGTAGGAGTTTTGCCAGCGGTTACGTCGAGGGTAATCACCCCTTCAATAGTCACTGGCACTCCCGTGAACCCGTGGAGCGTGTAACCGGCGGGCTTGAGTCTGTCCCGGGAGAGCTTTAGGCCTTTAAAAGCGGCGAGGAAGAGGATGTTAACGGAGCTGCCGTTGTCTACTAAGATCCTTTCCACTTTGAAGTTTTGCCATGTGAAGACTGGTGACGAGGGCGTCACAATGAGGGGTGCGGACACCTTCAAGATCTTCTTCGGAGAATGTGACGGGCACTCCAAGGCCTTTGGGAGGAGGGGTGGTTCGGGCCGAATTGACTTCCCTTATGAATGCCTTCCGAGAGGAATTTGAGGAGCCCCCCATTGGGCCCCCATGGATGAGGTGGAGGACTCGTTCTTCCTCAAAGTCAGGCGTCTCTTCTCGTTCCGGACGCTTGTTAGCCCCCCGAGGCGGGGGAGGAAGTTCGGCTCGGTCCTTTCTTACAAATCTGGTCAGCTGCCCTCTCTGGATAAGGGCTTCGATCTCGTTCTTCAGGGCACGACAATCGTTGGTGTCATGCCCATGGTCCCGGTGATAGCGGCACCATTTTTTTTATCTCTTCTCTTGGCGGGGGTGTTCATCCTGGGAGCAGGGGGTAAAACCCCTTCTTTCTCAACTTCCATCAGAATAGTTGCGACGTTAGTTGTGAGGAGAGTGAACTTCTCGAACCTGGGGGGAGGTCGACACTGGCCGGCATTGTCCTTTTGGAGCTTCTTGGCTCCTTCCTCCTCTGTCCCCTTTCTCTTAAACGCGGAGGAATACCCCTCCCAGTTAGGTCGCTGCTCGGCCTCTTCGGCCCGGATGTACTTTTCACTGCGAAGGAGGAGGTCGAAAAAGTTCTGTGGTGGCTTCTTGGCGAGGGAGGAGCGGAGGTTGGAATTGAGGACATTAGATTGAAATGCTGCCGCAGCGACCGACTGGTCGAGGGATGCTATGGATCTGGCTTCGGCTGTGAACCTCTTCACATAGTCTCTCAATTTTTCCCCCTTCTTCTGGTGGAGGTGCAATAGGGAGATGCTGGTCTTCTCAGCCCTTCGGCTGCTTACGAAATGGGTGACGAAAAGGGTCTCGAACTGCTCGAAGGAGAATATTGAGGCAGGGGCAAGGCGTGAGTACCATTCTCGAGCCGGGCCCTTGAGAGTTGCGGGGAAAGTTTTGCAGAGGAGGGCGTCGGAAGCTTGATGGAGGAGCATCAAGAAGCTTTCGACGTGATCCACGGGATCGGTCTCCCCGGTGTAAGTCTCAAATTGGGGAGGTTTGAAACCGAATGGCACAGGTGCATCCACTATGGTTCGGGAGAAAGGGGGTCGGCTAGGACGTAGGGTCCTCCCCCTAAGCTCTTCTTCTCGGTCTATCTGGCCCAGGAACCTCTCTACTTCATGAAGACGGCGGTACATGGTGTCATCTGTCCGACGGTAATCAGCCGAGCCCCTAGTCTCGTCTTCGTATGAGGGAGAGCGAGGGCTACGGCGATGGTAACTTCGGGAGCGGCGAGGACTTAGACTACGCCGGGAGTTGCTAGGAGCAGGACGAGGAGATGGGGAACGTCGTCGAGGGCTTCGGACCGGAGGAGGAGATCGGCGAGGGCTTCGGACTGGAGGAGGAGATGGGGCCTTCGGCTCATTAGGGTTTCGACGGAGGTTGAGAGCCTGTAGGACGGTCGTTTGGAACTGCTGGAACTCGGCATGGGTGATTGGTGCCTCATTGTTCCTGGGCTGTTGCCGACCTGCGGGGGAGTGCCTTCTTCGGTAATGCTCAGGGGACTCTTTCCTTCCTCTGCGGACGGGGGACCTGTAGTACCAGTGGCGAGGAGATCACTTGCGCGGATGGTGCTGGCGGGAGGTTCCCTCTCGGGCCCGCTTTTCATCCAGATGGCGGCGGAGATCATCATCTTTTTGGTGGTTGAGGGCCGTATTATGGCGATCAGAGGCTCGGGGATGATGGGAGGCCATAGAGTCCGTGGAGGCATTGTGGATGGAGACATGCTCTTGATGAAGAGGCTGTTTCTGAGGGTTAGGACCCTTTGGAGGCGGCTGATTAGGAGGGGGAAGGTCCTGTTGGAGCGGGTCTTCCGCTGTAGGGGGAAGTTGCCCTTGTTGTTGAGCGGGATTATGGGGGACTTCTTGCTGCTGATCAGGGTTGGGCCCTCGGTTGGACCCCCTTGACCTGACTTTCCGAGGTGGCATGGCTGGAGAAGATCTGTTCACCGGGAAGAGGAGAGGTCTCTATTCGTTAGTTTTCCACAGACGGTGCCAATCTGTTGCCGCTAAATTCGGTGTGGGGGCAAACCGATAGTATTTGAGGATTCTTGGGGAAACTGAATAGTAAACCTGCGTACCTGTTTCGTCGGGGTATGATCGTCGCTCCCGCCGTACACCTGCAAAAAGTGCGACACACCGGGGTTGTTCCCGGCGACGCACCCTCCGACGCTCAAGTCAATAATCTGGAAGACTATGAAAGAACGCAAAAACTGGTGAAAGATTGATTACCTCTTAATGGAGATGGATGGGGGGGTATTTATAGGCGTCTTAGGGAATAGATTAGGAATGTAATCCCCGTAATCTGATAAGGAATATTCTCCTTGTAAACAGATTGGGAATGTAATCCCTAATCCCCAGTGGAGGGATAGGCATGAATCAGGGCCGTTGATTAGGATCTAATCAGGAGCCTTAATTCTATCCCTCTGATCGGGCTTTATTGCTGGTTGAGACCTGCGCCCGATTGAAGCGGGTCCGTTTATGGGTTATTGGGTCTTTAACGGAGAGGCCCAGTACCCATCTCAGACCCTATCTGTGGGTGAAATTACCGTTTTACCCCTGGGCTTCAAGATACGTGCCTAATTTGGAAGGTTCCGATTAACCCCCCATTTTTAGCCATATCAGTAAATATGAAACTAATTTCTTTACTACAAGAGAATATACTATCGTGAAGTGTCCCCTTCACTGGTTATTAGAAACCATGGATAACATAACATATAAGAACTTTTAGTGTATGTTTGGATATATAGGATAGGGATTACTGGAGTTTACTAGTGAAGGGTGCAAACTCTCCACTCAAGAAAGATAGCTAAAGTAAATTTGTTATTGATCCATTTTGATTTTTTTTATAAAGGTGCAATAGGGAGACAAAGTGAAGATAAAAGAAATGATTAGCTTGAATTAGAGTTTTGAGAACTTCATGTAGGGATGGCATCAGGTCCGTGCCGGCCTGGGACTGGTCCTGCTCGGGACCGGTCCCGGACCCATGTTTGACGGGCTCAACCCGGGACCAAACCCAGGGGTCGGTTCGTTCCTCCATTTCTCTAGAAAATCCCGGCTAGGCCCGGCCCGATTTCGGACCGGGACCGGATGAACCGGCCCGCCCGAGCCCGGACCGGGCCGGGCCGACCGTTGGGTTCAGGTCTGTTTTTTTTTTTGGGTTCAGAATTAAAAAAAAATAGAAAATTACCAAATTTCTCCCCCAACGGATCTATACTAGCAAGTTTTAGAGGGTACTTTAAGAAATCAAAAATATTGCATATTCTAGATATACAACATCATTTCTTTCAATTCTGTTCACTAATTCACTCAAATCTCTCTACTATCTCTCAAATCTCTCCACTATGTCTCAACAAATCAAGTTTCTACTACATTTTGCAAGGATCAACAATCAACAACAATCAAGTGATCAACAACAACAATCAACACTACTACAAGCTCTCAAGTCTATACTCTCTCAACTTTCATTCTTCAAACTTAAACACTCATACAGTATATATGTTTAATTTGTAGATTTAACATAGTTGATTATTCTCATCTATATCTCTTAATTAGTTTGAGTTTTCTTTAACTTCTTCTTCTCATTTTTTTAGATTTTATTTATAAATTTGGTAAAGTGGTAAACTTACATACACTACTCACTAGTTCTTGTTATTATTGTTTTTTTTAGTTGAGATAGATTGTTGTTCTTTTTAAATTTTGTTGTTTCTCTTTATTTAATTTTGTTGTTTTAAATTATTAGTTGTCATACATTTAGTTGTTTCTTTTAATTTAAATTTTAAAACATACACTTGCTTTCTCTCTAACTATACACTAGTATTACCCTATGCAAATTGCACAGCCTAAAAAAGTTTTGAGGGACTCATAAAATTATATAGAAATTCAAAAAAGCATGCGAGAATTGGGAGAGAAACTTATGAATATCATCCTTATCGTAATTACATGAAATCTTTATTATCATCTTCATATAAGTAGGTGGTTTAAAGAAGAAGGGTAGAGTAAATTAACAAAAATATAAAAGTCAACTATAAATATAAAGTAAGTAGAGTAAATTTTTTATTTAAAGTTTAGATAAAGTGGATCGTAAAATGAGGCTTGAGGCATGTGTATTTTTTTTTGCAGAATCAAAGTAAAACTGATTTCATATTAAAATAAGAAGTTGATCATTTCTTTTAATTCTGAAAAATTGTAGAATTAGATAAAGCGATCATCGAAAATATCATAATAAAAATAAAATTATCATCCAAAAATTAATAAATTTTGGTAAATATAACCTGAAATCAACACTCTTAATATCTAAAATAAAAATTCTCAATTTCTTCTTAACCTGAAATATTGACATTAGTGTATTGACATTTCAAAGCACGTACCACATGCCTCAGTCTTATAGTATTTTTGCAGAATCAAAGTAAAGTTGATTTCAAGTCAATAAAACACATGTAGAAAAATATAATGAAACATTACGTAGTGAGATAAATAACTATAGAGATTAACTCAAAAGAAAGTATAATAGAAGATAAGAACACATATAACATACCTGATATAACAAAACAAACCAATGTTGTGCATTACTTGTGCATGAACAATACAAATTTTAAAATAAAAAAAGGGGTGAGATTTGTTGGTAAATAATATAATTCTATATTTTGAAGTATAAAAAAAGGGTGAGATTTGTAAGCCGATTAACTTAAGATATAGTATAATATAATTACTTTTCCTTGTATGTATCTCTAATAAATAAATAAATAAATAAATAATTTACACCCAATCATCAAAAATATATGTACAATATGCCTAATTTTAAATTGGGGAGTCGACCTTAACAAAAAAACATATATCACTCATATAATCTCTCTCTCTCTATACACTACGCATGCCCGAAAACCCCAATAAAAAATCTAATCATCAAAGCAGCTTCTTTTTCAGTTCTTTGCATCTATAGAACACCAAAAAACCCCAATAAAAATTCTAATCATCAAAGCAGCTTCTTGTTCAGTTCTTTGCATCTCTAGAACAATGTAGACTACAATTTATCTATCTTTTTCAGTCCTGAGCATATCTATAACAATATTGGCTAATTTGCATATCTATAAAAATATAATGAGACATTACATATTGAGATAAATATAATGAAACATTACATTACTCATATAGGCAATAAGCTAACCACTCAATAAGGACGGAGTGCTAAATCAATGGATATTACAAAACAAACCAATGTTGTGCATTTATTTGTGCATGAACAATACAAAAATAAGGTGCACTTGGATCTACCGAATGTCTTCTAAACTTTTTTTTTATAAACCCTATTGTCTCCTAATGCATACGACTATATGCGAGATCATATAGTTGCAAAATATAAAGTTTACAGTCGATAAAATCTTGGAGATTTTTCCTTACATTTATAAACTAATTGGCATGTACTTATTGATTTTGTTTGCCTTACCATTTAGGTGGTGTGTTCAAACTTGAATTGTTTTTACCTGAAGAGTACCCAATGGCTGCCCCAAAGGTAAGAAAGCTATCAATATTTATTGTTGATATCTTCTATTAAAATATAAATAAATAAATAAAATATAATGTTCATATCATCTGTAACAGTTGGAAGTTAATGGTTGGAGTTGTTTCTTTCAGAAGTTAAATGATGAAGTGGACGAATTATTAATTGTTTACGTTAATTTTCACAGCCATTAATTTTAGCGAGCCTTCAATATCTGATGTAGGGCAAACTAAATAATCATTGTTACCTGGCCGAAAGAAATTTGTGAAATTGCTCTTATTAGTTGGTACACATAGTTGGTGTTAATCATCTATTGGGGGGAAAAAAATGTTCCAGTTGTCAATGTGGAGATTTTAAAGAAATGAAGAACGGTAAAAAGGAGGTGTTCGAATACCGATGAAGCAAGGGTGGTCGGCATCGAGGCGGAACACGGATCGAGGAGACCGAGAAGCGCTTGAGGTGGAACACGGATAGATGTATTTAACCAACTAAAAGAAATTTTGCAAGGTAATGAACAGATAACAAATTAATAATGAAATGCAAATGAAACATACACGATGGATATATCACTTACCTGCAGCGAAGAGTAACTAATCAAGGTTCAAATCAGACCTTTTCTCCTAAGGTTTACACGCATGAAATCATAATTATAACAAATACAATCAACCATCAGTAAATCAACTTTCCTTCGAAGACATTGCCAACAAAAAAGTTTGAAGCCTCATGAGCCAACTTGACCCTTGGAAACCTATCTTGTACAAAGACACAGCAGTTATTGGAACAGAAAACTCACCTGAGAAAACCAATCACTGGATTGATCCTGACTTCGGGGAAGTAACCAACAGGAGATTCAAAAGTGCGAAGAGTTTACCTGTTTTGAATAAAAATGAAAGGAGCAATAAATAGACTTCATTCTCAATTTAGGAAATATATATATATATATATATATATATATATATATATATATATATACCCTTAATTTTCTTCCTTACATGTGCTTCTTGAGTTTCTGAAGCTTCTTCTAACTCTCTCTGTTAAGTAGTTAACCCAGTTGTGCAAGTTGTTTACGCTCAGAGTCTCTGACTTAATTGGGACACTTCTTCACCAACTATTTCCTGTTCTATAAGACATCTATGACAAAACAGTTCTTTCATAACACTATTTCTTCATTCAAGTGTTGGCAAAAATTTCTATTGAACTTGATATGGTGCATGTAGAACCTGACAAAAGAATTATCTTCTATGATAACGATATAATAAACAAATAAATAAAATTTTCAGTAGGAAAAGTTAGAATACAAAACACAGGCCGGATCTTTATGTGAGAATAGACAACAACAAATAGAATAACTTGATATCTCTTGCGACTAACAAAAGAAAAAGAAGTTTATCACAGTAACCCACTCTAAAATTACCCGATATCATCAGAAGAGTTTTATGTTTTATGTTTTTTTTTAAATTATTCAAATATGTATTTATTTGTAAGAAGTTGAAAACAGAATGAAGATAATTAACTTGTTCCAAGAACTGTAAAATGCAGACTTTTCACCTTATGCTAACAGCAAGATTCTGAAGAAAGCATTTCCATGAAAACTATAAGATTACATACAATAATCAAGAGAGAGGGTGTATATGCATTTAAAATTAGAAGAATTTTTTGTGTTATAATTTTGAAATACATGTACCAAGTATTTTTTTCCTTTCATTATATAGCAGTGCATATAAAATTTCTTACATTATATAGCAGCGATGGAGTGAAGCGATATTCGGATGGAATGAAGCAACATATAATACACAATATACTTACATACATGAAACACTTATTCGGGCTGTTAACAATTTTTCTAATTATAAGGTATAATTGACAGATATAATGTATCTGTTTGATTTCTAGCTTCGTACATTTTAACATATGATTTGCAAAACAACAATTCGACCCAAACTACATATATCTCTTATTCTTCAGTTTATCTCGGTATCTTGCATATAATGTATATGCATTAGTGTATGTCTGTGGCTATTTGCAACTAAGGCCAAATAATTAAATGTGGCTAATGTGTAATGCATATACATATAATAAACAGACCCACACATTAACAAATACCAAAGGATTTAAGATTCAAAGCTCTAATTTTTAAGGATCATAGATAAAAATAAGAGAGGTTGCAACTTCAAAAAGAAAAAGAAAAATACAACAGTTAGAGAAAGGTGAAAGATAGTCCTAATTCACCTGATCAATTCATTCTTTAATTCCAAAAAAGGAAAACTAATAGTGCTATTTAAAGATTTGAGAATGTCAAGTTTTCATCTGAAACATGATTTTCAGGGGAAAAAAATCAGCAACTACGAATGGAAAGAAAGAAGAGGCTGATGCTATTCCTCAAGTTGGCTATGGCCTCAAAATTTATTGACTTGTATGGTCCAAATTCATACTAAAATTAAGTGAAAATTTAATGGAAAATCAAAATTAAAGATTTCACAATGTTAACAATGTTCCCAATGTTGACAATGACAAATTCCCAATTAAAAATGTGGACAATGAAAAATTCCCAATTAAAGATTTCACAATGTTAACAGCCAGAATAAAATTACTTACTGGGTTGATAAGTAACTTTTGTAAGTAGAAGTAAGCAGGGAAAGGATGGATTGAAGTTATAGTCGACCGTGGGGGAAATTAGGGTTTTGATCGCAAAAGAAGGAAGCAATGAGAGAGAGAAGCCAGACAGCAATGGCGACGGCGACGACGACGGCGAGGGGTGGAGTGCGATACGGTGACGGCATCAGCGTCGGCGTCAGCAATGGCAAGGGGGAGGTGTGGGCTGTGGTACGGTGAGATAGAGGTGAGCATTAGGGATAACATGATTGGGTTTTTGGGGGGAGGGAGGATTTGGGAGGTGAACGGTTTTTTTGTTTTTTGGTTTGTTTTTTTTTTTTTTAAATGTTGTTTAGTAATCAGAAGTGGTGGACTGCACATGCTAAGTAAGTGTTATTTCCTACTTTTGCTCTCCTTGCTTCATTTCAAAATGGAGAAAGGAGAAAGGGGTAGGCCTATTAGCTTAAGATATATATAAATACACTAATTTTTAATATTTAAATGGCTTCTAATCGATCACGCAGTGGTAGACATAGTAGTCAAGAGTCTACTAGTTGTCACATTCCTTCCATTCCAATTATAGATAGTGAAGAAACATTCATGAATTATGATTGTTTTCTCGATTTGAATGAAACACATTCAAATCCTATAGAAACAGAAGATCATGTAGAACCACAACCATCAGAACAGGATCCTTCTCTAACCCGTAAAACAAGAGTGACTACTTCCGAAGTACACAATTATTTCAATTTTGTCCCTTCACAAACTGATAAGAGTGTAGGACTAAAAGTATGTAAGAAGTGTCAAACACCATATAAGTTTAAAATAGGACCGGGCACGGGTATACTTCAACGTCACTTAAAAAAATGTCAACACGAATTTTCTAAAGACAATCTCACACAACAAAAAATACATCCTAGAACCGGTTAAGTAGACAGTCATAGCTACGATCACGATATCGTTCGTAGAAAAATGGCTAAGTTTGTAATTAGGGATGAATTACCATATTCGTTTGGTGAAAGTAGGTATGTAGAGACTTTTGCACAAATCTCCTTAAACCCCCATTATAAAAAGATTGCTAGAAATGTAGTTAAGGGTGATTGTAAATTAGTTTACAATGAGACTAAGAATTTTTTTGATAGCAACACTAACATCACTAAACACTAGAGTTTCTTTGACATCGGATCGGTGGGTAGGTGTAAACGGCGTTCCAATAATGTGTACAACATGTCATTGGATAGATTCGGATTGGGTACTTCAAAAGAGGATAATTTTATTTGGATTTGTTATGTACCCACATAAGGGTGGAATTATAGCCACGCACATTATGGAAGCATGTAATAATTTTGGTATTTATGATAAAATATTTGCTATTGATTTTGATAACGGCTCTAATAATACTAAGGCAATTGATAGTTTGAAAATTACTTTAGATCCTATAGAACCCGAAATTTTTATGTTAGGTGTGCTTGTCATATTTTAAATCTTTGTGTACAAGATGCACTAAAATATGGAAATGATAAACTTGATGCAATGAGAGATTGTGTTCATTATATTATATTGAGTGGTCCAATATATCAAGTTTTTCATGATTGATGTAAACTTAGAGGAATTGTATATGAACGTTATCCTAAAGATGTTAGACATCGTTGGAATTCTACATTTGATTTATTAGGTGTTGTTCATCATTATCGTTTTAATCTTAGAGATTTTTGTGTTGCAATGGGTATGCAAAATTGTATGTTAGATGATGATTTTTGGTTTTTTGCCGATAGTTTGTATAAATTTTTAGAACCTTTTAACGATACTACTTTGCAATTTTCAAAAACATATATATTTACAACTAGTGGTATTTTACTTGAAATTGTCACTATGATGACAACAATTAAAGATTTGCAAAATGACCCTTTTATTGGAAATATGGTTAATGCGACATATATTAAAATTTTTAAATATTTTCATCAACTTCCTATGTTATATTGTGTAGCTAGTTAATGAATCCCATGATTAAATTAGATGACACAAAAAATGTAATTAAATTTTTTTATACTTACGCCCCACACGATGCAAATACAAGATTTTGATCATGTTGTTTTTACTAGTCAATTTGAGCATATTTTGACTAGGTTATATGATATTTATGATAGACATTATTCATCTAACACTACACGAATACAAACACAAAATATTGATTCTTCTTCTTCTTCCTCCATATTATCAAAAGGAAAGAATCATGCAACTAGTAGTATTTTAAATTTTATTAAATCAAAAAAACCAAGAACTAATTCACCAAATGTGTTGAATTGGTATAATGCACAAAGTTCAATTGAAGATGTAGTAGATGTGTTACAGTTTTGGAAGAACAATGAAGTTATTTTTAATATTCTTTCTCGTATAGCTAGAGATTTGCTAACAACATTGGTGTCAACCGTTGCATCGGAAAGTGCTTTTTCTCTTGGTGGCAGAATAATGAGCCCGAACAGGAATCGATTGACAGCTAAAATTTTGAAGATGCTAGTATGCGCCGAAAATTGGATGAAAGCGGAAGAGAGGACCCAAGATTTATATGAAGCACAAGCTGACTCAACAAGTAGTGATGAATGAACAATTAAATTTAGTCGATTTACATTAAAATGATGTACAATATATTGTAAATAATTGGAAAATTTATGAGGATGAGATTCTATATTTAGGTTAAGTAGAAGTGCACAACAAAAGTCTAATGCCTTCTCTTCAATCTAAATAGAGGCCATCTCGATCTCCAAATTCAAATAATTTCCGTGTTTTGTAATTTGATCTAATTTGTATGAAATTTTATTCATGAACTTCATTTTATTTAACAATTTGTAATTTATTAAATCAATTTAAATTTGATTTTAATTTTTTTTTATTATTTATTTGCAATTGTTATGAAATTACAATTTAATACTTGATTTGTCATCTTTGTTTTAAAAAAAAACTTTACTAAAAAACCGGCCCCGCCCGGCCCCCACCCTTGGGGCCGGGGGCCAGGTCCGTGCCAGACTTTTCCCCAACCGGCCCAGCCCGGCCCGGGTTGGCCCGGGACCGGGCAAAGCCCCGGCGGTTCCGGCCCGACCCCGGTGGCCCAAATGCTACCCCCAACTTCATGTATTACATTTTGGTTGAAATAATTATAAGAGGTATTTCAAACTGAGTCTCAGACAAACAAATATTTAGATTATTGGTATTATAGATACCTTCACACCTGCACTTGGGTTACCATTGTATTTAGACATGCTCATAGTGGTTATGAGATTAGAGTAAGCTTTATAAAACCTATATTATCATGTCCTTGCACAACTATTACAAGCATCTAAAAGTGATGCTGAAGTTTAAAAAAAAACTCTATGCAGTGTTCTAACAAACTATATGCATTTCAGGTAAGTTCAAGCTAATGATCAAGAAGGTGATGTTTGAGCTTAAAGATAGATATGTTTTTTCTTACTTCAATTAATTTGCTAGACCTCTAAAACAATTTTATATAATCAAACCAGGTGGACCCTTTGGAAGACGTGCCGTAGGCACATGTCGATGGACAAACCTAGTACCCTTATAATTCAACAGGGTCATCTCACAAGTCATTCAAGTACCTTAACTATATATGTCTGATGCGGTTTGTTTCTGGGAGACGTGTGGATGCACCAGGTGTGAGTTCTTGCTCGATTTGTATTTGAAGGAGAAAGCTGCTAGTCGGACGACCCTCGGCTGGCCGAGCGGTACCTGCAGCGGACTGGTAGTGAGGTGGATGTCTGGGCTCGGATCAGGTGGCTCGGATCCGAGTTCTGGTGTACCTGCAGACGGTCTCGAAACACCGGGGTTGGTTCCGGTGGCAGACCCTCCGACGATCTAGTCAGTCACTAGGATAAAGCAACAGTAACTAGGGTTTAGTGGGGAAAAGATTGATTACCTCTGAAGAAAGGAGAGGGCCTGGTATTTATAGGAGATTCCAATCGGGTCTAGACCCGTTTGGGGCTAGGCCGGACCCGGTTACCCGATTGGCCGAAGCAGTGGAAAGTCGGGCGGTATAGGGCTGACGTGGCAGGCGCCGGAGTGGTTTCCGGGCTGACGTGGCAGAGCTCCGGGCAGTTTTCCGGCGCTGACGTGGCTGATCTGAAGGATCAGGAAGGACGCGTATCCTGAGGGGATCTGGTGGCTCAGGGTGAGCCATGCTTTATTCCTGACCCATATCACAAGCCCCACACTCCCGCAGGGTTGGGTGATCCAGCAGTGCGGGGGTGACTCATGGTCCTTGGGGGAAGGGCAGATGTCAGGGTAAGAAGTAGGGTCTGCTGTTCCCCGAAGAGGGCCAGGGGCAGGAGGAATGGACTCCTCGTTGGATGTGCGTGGGGTGAAGTTCTTAGGAGGGGACAGTTGGTAGTGCGAATGCCGAGCTCACTAGGTCGGTGGCCGAGCTTGGGAGGTCGGCAGACGAACCTTCGGGTCGGCGGACGAACTCATACGGGTCGGCGGACGAACCTGCCGGGGGTCGGACGACCGACTCGCTAGTTGGAAGAGCGAGGGGTCGTCCAGGCCATTCGATAGGGCTCGTCTTGTCCGAGGTCGTGAGGTCGGTCGAATGAGCGTCTGGCTAGTTTAAGAGAGCGAGGGGATGAGACTCGAGCTCCGATCCGAGCGCCGAGTCCCTTCTGGGCAAAGAGGAGTGGCTCGTCCTTCGATCCGAGCTCCGAGTGTTTTAACGAGAAGGGAGGAGGGGTTTGATTCGGATTTCGATCCGAGCGTCGAGCTCCGTATTAAGAGGGGAGGCAGACTGGCTCGAGCTCAGGGGGTCGGCGGACGAAACCAAAGGGTCGGCGGACGAGACAAAAAGGGTCGGCGGACGAGACAAAAAGGGTCGGCGGACGACTACCTCGCTAGTTGGAAGAGCGGGGGGTCGTCCAGGCCATTTGTTGGGACGGCGTTCGAGGTCGTGAGGTCGGCCGGACGAGCGTCTGGTCAGTTCGGAGAGCGAGCGGATGAGACTCGAGCTCCGATCCGAGCGCCGAATCCTTACTGGGAAAGGAGGAGGTGGTATGGCTCGAATCCCTATCCGCGCGTCGAGCCCAACCTGTGAAAGGAGAAAGTGGTGTGGCTCGAATTCCTATCCGAGCGCCGAGCCCCGCATGTGAAAGGAGAAGGTGGCATGGCTCGAATTCGCATCCGAGCGTCGAGCCCCACCTGCGAAAGGAGAAGGTGGTGTGGCTTGAATTTTCATCCGAGCGCCGAGCCCGTATTAAGAGGTGAGGCAGCCTGGCTCGAGTTCAGGGAGTCGGCGGACGAGACCAAAGGGTCGGCGGACGAGACCAAAATTTGTCGGCGGACGACTGCCTCGCTAGTTGGAAGAGCAGGGGGTCGTCCAGGCCATTCGTTGGGACGGCGTCCGAGGTCGTGAGGTCGGCCATCCGAGCGTCTGGTCAGTTCGGAGAGCGAGCGGATGAGACTCGAACTCCGATCCGAGCGCCGAGTCCGCACTTGGGAAAGGAGGAGGTGGTATGGCTCGAATCCCTATCCGAGCGTCGAGCCCAACCTGGGAAAGGAGAAAGTGGTGTGGCTCGAATTCCAATCCGAGCGTCGAGCCCCACCTGTGAAAGGAGAAGGTGGTGTGGCTCGAATTTCCATCCGAGCGTCGAGCCCAACCTGTGAGGGGAAGGTTGCTTGGCTCGAGTTTTTATCCGAGCGTCGAGCCCCACCTGTGGAAGGAGAAGGTGGTTTGGCTCGAGTTTCCATCCGAGCGTCGAGCCCCACCTGTTGAAGGAGTAGGTGGTTTGGCTCGAATTTCCATCCGAGCGTCGGGCCCAACCTGTGAGATTGGAAAGTTGTTTGGCTCGAATTTCCATCCGAGCGTCGAGCCCAACCTGTTGAAGGAGAAGGTTGTTTGGATCGAATTTCCATCCGAGCGTCGAGCCCAACCTGTTGAAGGAGAAGGCGGTTTGGCTCGAGTTTCCATCCGACCGTCGAGCCCAACCTGTTGAAGGAGAAGGCAGTTTGGCTCGAGTTTCCATCCGACCGTCGAGAGTTCTAGACTGCCTCTTCGAAAGTTCTTCTAGGATCTACTTTGATCCCGCGACGCCCGTTCGAATCGCCTTTCGGAAGACATTGGTGATGGGCTGAACAGAAGCAATGTCGCACCAGTTGCTAGGGGGGATTTCTGTCGGGCAAACAGGAAAGGGTAGTATTGGTATTTTATCCTCTCTGCTGACGTCATGGCGCAAAGATCAACGTTTGTTTAGCCGTTGGATCTTGTCAGATAAGATCTAACGGCTAGATGCTTATTTGCGAAAATCGAGGAGTCGTTGTCTACTTTAAAAACCCCCACCCCCTCATTTTTTCTTTCCACCTTATCGTTTTATAATTCCCAATTTTCCAGCTTTAGCGCAGGCATTTCGATCGCTGTTGGCGGATTCTTCGCAGAGAAGCGTAACTTTTCAAAGAATCAGGTTAGTAATTTTCCTTTTTTCTGACATGTCGCGTACTCAGTCTGGTTCCGAGGCTACAACGTCTGGTCACTCGGAGATGGAGTCAGATTTGGAAACGTCATCGTCTCTGGGCAAGTACCAGGTTAAAGAGGAGGTTTTCTCCGAACATGGCTCCGACAGCGACGTGGCTTTAATCGTGCAACCGTTGAGTGCTCGGAGGCCAGGGAAGGAGCCGATGGTAGAGGGTGGTGCGGACGAGGATAGTGATGATGAGGACGAGGAGTCGGATGCTGGTGATGATGAAGAGGATGAAGAAGGAGAGCAGGGCGACACGGAGAGTGAGGAAGGGGAGGGCGTTGGTGCGCCGGGGGCCGACCACGGAGAAGATCTGCCTCCGTTGCCCCCTTATCGACGCCATCGCCCGAGCGCAAGCCTCGGCCACGACGGAAGAAGCTAGTCCTCACCATGCCTCAAAGTCCTTCTTCGCCTGACGAGGATGCGCCGAGGACGGGCCTTGATGTTCCACCTATTACCTTCCGAAATCCTGTGTCGATACGGATGTATCCCGATGATGTGAAGGACATCCAGCCGATCCCTCCAGTGCCTGGAGAAAACACAAGGACGAAGATTCGTGCAGACAGTACTCCCAGTGTCTTGAGACCGGAGTATCTGAATATCATCAGGGCTGCTTACTACATTCCGAGGGAGTACGAGCTCCTGCAACCGAGCCCGGGTATTCGACCCACGACCGTGTTGGCTCCGGGCTACTGCTTATTTCCGGAGCAAGCTTTCATCTCGGGGCTGAGGTTCCCCCTGCACCCCTTCGTGAAGACGGTCTTGAACTGGGCTGAGCTGTCCCCCATGCAGTATGGCCCCAACTCTTGGAAGCAGCTCATCTGCTTCATCTTGAAGTGCCAAGAGAAAGGGGCGAGGCCGAGGCTTTCATACTTCCGCGCAATCTTTAGCATTGGTTCACTCGGAGATATTGAGGGCGTGTTCTTCTTTACGCCAAGACCGAACAAAAGAGTGGTGCACGGCCACCCGGATTCGATCAAGAATTGGAGAGATAAGTATTTTGTTGTGAAGACCGAGGGGGCATGGGACATCCCGACTCAGTGGAATTTCGTGAAGCCGAAGCGCAAGCCCCCAAAGAGAAATGAGTTAACCGCCCAGGAGTGGGGGAGGGTCGAACACATACTCAGGGGAGACAGCATTGCGTGGCGCCGGGTGACCGTGGTTCACCTAGCGAGGGCCGGACTGAGTCCCGCCGACCCTAGTATGTTTCTTTCCTCATTTTTTCATCTTTCTGCCTTCGTGTTAACGTTTAGCCTTCCTTTTCTGTCTTGTTGTAGGGATGACGACACAACAGGCACACGCCAAGCAGATCCTGCTCGCCGCCGCAGAGAAGACGAGGCAAGAGAAGAAGAAGAAAGAAGAGCAGGAACGCCTCGCTGCCGAGAAGCGGAAGCCTTCTGCTCAGCCTTCGCAAGCTGGAGGGCCCTCCAGCGTGCCTCCCCCGGTGCCCGAGGAGCAGCCTTTGGCGAAGAAGCAGAAGAAGCACCACCATTCTTCGCAATCGGCTCGAGACCCAGCGGGAGGATCGGGGAAAACGGTTGAAGCCCCGTCACAACAGCTTCCCCCCGTACGTCTGAGTGCGGCGGAGTTGGTGGGAAGGATGGCGACGATGCCCTTCGCCCGCGATTGGTCGATCCTGAAGGGCGACTCAATTCTCGACGGACCCGTATCGATGGAGTTTGTCTCGAAGGCCATCACCGATCGGGACGGAATGGCCTTGGCGGCGCAGACGGCCGATCAGGCCTACATGCGCTGGGCCCAAGCCAACCTCTCGGTAAGTCGTCCGAGGCCCATCTGGTGAATAAACTTGTAAAAACTTGTAATTATCGCTAAGTTTGATTTTTCTTGACAGTCGATGCTCCACGGTCAGCACTTCCACAAGTGTCTGGAGAAGGAGATTACATACGAGCGAAAGCAGAAGGAGAAGTTCCTTCGGAAACTGACCAAGGCGACGGAGGACTTCAAGGAGGCTCGGGACATGGTGGTAGTGCACGAGGCCCAGATAGAGTCCTTGGACAAGATCCACAAGCAGGACCGAGAGGACCTGCTGAAGAAGATCGCGGCCGAGGCGACGGAGAAGGAGAAGGCGCAGAAGGCCCTGGCGGACTTGGAGGCGGCCTTGGGGGAGACGTTGATGACGGCGCAAGACGAGGCTTATGAGCAGGCCAAGTCTCACTTCAAGTTTATTTATCCGGAGTGCAACGTCGACCACCTCTGCTTCGGGTGGAAGCCGGATCTGCCTCCGACCCCAGGGGGTGATGGTGACGACGGAGGCCACCACGAAGAAGAGGTGCACCCCGACCCTCAAGACTAGATGTTTTTGTTTTTTTTTTCTTTTTCTGTTGTAAATGCCCTCGGCGGACTGGCCACCGCAAATTTTGTATCGAACTTTTTGAGATGAAATGAAATATGAAATTTTTTGGGCCGACCCTACAACACTTGCATTTTGTGATACTTGTATTTTTCTTTTGATAGAGGCTAGCTCGCCAACGAAAGTTGGCTCGGGACCGAGAGGCTGCCAAGAATTACTTTTTGAACAAGTCCAGAGAGCTCGGTCTAGAGGTGGCTCGTTTGAGAAAAATCGTAGCCGACCGGGACTGGTGGGTCATTGAGAAGGACTGGGCGGTCTCGGATACCTCTAGCGAGCGGTCGGCCTCCGAATCTTCTCTTCGCGAGGCCGTCATAGAGAAAGAATTGGAGATTCGCCAGTTGAAGCTCATGCTGGGTGCTGGTCTTGTTGAAGAGGCAAGTAACTCCACTCCGGGGAGGTTGCTGCTGCCTTTGCCGGTTGCGACACAGCCGGATGATGCAGAGAGCTCGGTGGCGGGCACGTCCTCCTTGGTTGGAATAGCCGAGCATCACAGGAGCCCCGAATTCGAGTTCCCGGCCGAGTGAGTGAGTTGAGAGCCCTCATTGTATTTGCGTTTTCATTCATTGAGTTGTAAGCAATGAGTAATGAATAAGATTATTTGTTCTCCGGAGCCTTGATTGCCCCGGATGCCGAATGTAGTTGGTTCGAAATCTCCGAAGAGTCGCAATTGATGCGATTGCGTCAATAATCGCGACGTTTCGCCTTCCTAGGCACATTTATGGCGACGTTTCGCCTTCCGCCGTTTCTCATTCCCAGGCGTAATAAATGAGGCCTCAGAGGGTTATATAATTGCCACCCCCCTTAGTGTTCCGGCCGTGAGTCGTTAGACTCGGATGCCTGTCCATGGCGGGCGTCCATAAAATGTAACGTTTCCGAGACTGAAGAAACGAAGGGCGTTCCGGGCAAGTTGTTTGTGACTGTGAAGGCGCGGTTGCCGAGGCAGGCCGAACCTTTGCAGTTGCAATCAGCTGGCTCGAAATGGTGCGCTTCGAGAGAGAGAGAGATGCTAGTCTTTGGTCTTCCTGCCACCCTCGAACAGTTCGGGGTTTTGGTTTTGGCAAAAGCCGTAAACCCTGAGCTGTTCGTAGGTGAGAGGGTGGCCAATAATCCGACTCAAGGCTCGGGGCGTCCGCAGAAGGCGGATGCCTCAAAGCCTAAATAAAACTTTTCAAACACTTGTTGAGTGATCAGGCGGAAGGCAGCGTCGAGTACCTCCGCCGAGTGTCAAGGTCGCGGCGCCCTTGGAGAGGGTACTCGCCTTGCACGGGATCGATGCCGAGCTCCTGCATTTGTTCTCGTGGAGAGGCGGCACGGGAGTGGCCGGCGGATGTCGTCTCGAGTCTCGGTTGATGGCCTCCGAGGAGGTCAAACCGAGCGAGGGACGGGTGCCGAGCCCTCACAACGGTGAGAGACAACTGCAGGCGTAGCTTAGCCCCGCCGCCGAGCGTTTGGGTCGCGGTGCCCCCGGAGGGGACACCCGCCCTGCTCAGGGTCGGTGCCGAGCTCCTGCACTTGTTCTCGTGGAGAGACGGTGCGGGAGTGGCTGGTAGATGTCGCCTTGAGTCTCGGTTGATGGCCTCCGGGGAGGTCAAACCGAGCGAGGGACGGGTGCCGAGCCCCCACAACGGTGAGAAAGACAACTGCAGGCGTAGCTTAGCCCCGCCGCTGAGCGTTCAGGTCGCGGTGCCCCGGAAGGGACACCCGCCCTGCTCGGGGTCGGTGCCGAGCTCCTGCACATGTTCTCGTGGAGAGATGGTGCGTGCTGCATCCCGTGCTTGTAAGAGAAGCGTGTTTGGACTCACGATTTCATCCGGGTGACGAGCCCCACGCTTGTAAGAGAAGCGTGTTTGGACTCGCGATTTGATCCGGGTGATGAGCCCCACGCTTGTAAGAGAAGCGTGTTTGGACTCGCGATTTGATCCGGGTGACGAGCCCCACGCTTGTAAGAGAAGCGTGTTTGGACTCGCGATTTCATCCGCGTGACGAGCCCCCCGCTTGTAAGCAAAGCGTGTTTGGACTCGCGATTTGATCCGGGTGACGAGGCCCACGCTTGTAAGAGAAGCGTGTTTGGACTCGCGATTTCATCCGCGTGACGAGCCCCACGCTTGTAAGGGAAGCGTGTTTGGACTCGCGATTTGATCCGGGTGACGAGCCCGACGCTTGTAAGGGAAGCGTGTTTGGACTCGCAATTTCATCCGGGTGACGAGCCCGACGCTTGTAAGCTAAGCGTGTTTGGACTCGCAATTTGATCCGGGTGACGAGGCCCACGCTTGTAAGAGAAGCGTGTTTGGACTCGCGATTTCATCCGCGTGACGAGCCCCACGCTTGTAAGGGAAGCGTGTTTGGACTCGCGATTTGATCCGGGTGACGAGCCCCACGCTTGTAAGGGAAGCGTGTTTGGACTCGCGATTTGATCCGGGTGACGAGCCCGACGCTTGTAAGGGAAGCGTGTTTGGACTCGCGATTTCATCCGGGTGACGAGCCCCACGCTTGTAAGGGAAGCGTGTTTGGACTCCCGATTTGATCCGGGTGACGAGCCCCACGCTTGTAAGGGAAGCGTGTTTGGACTTGTGATTCGATTCCGGTGACGAGCCCCACGCTTGTAGGGGAAGCGTGTTTGGACTCGCGATTTCATCCGGGTGACGAGCCCCACGCTTGTACGAGAAGCGTGTTTGGACTCGCGATTTGATTCGGGTGCCGAGTTCGTGAGGGGTCCTTTATCTGTTTATAAGAATTGGAGTCGTAAGCTTGTTTTAAGAAAGCTGATGTTTACAATACATGCTTGTTTCAGACAAGTCTAGGCACGACGTGCCGTTTACAGGACTTTACAAAAGACTAGGCCCAACGTGCCGATTACAATTGTATTTTGCATAGAGGCTACTCTCCTAAGAACTTAATCAAGTGTTCCGCATTCCAGGGCCTCTTGACAGGCTTGCCGTCGGTGTTGGTCAGGCGATAGGTACCCGGTCGTACGACCTCTGAAACCTTATAAGGGCCCTCCCAGTTTGGTGCCAACTTCCTTTTCTGGCCGGGGTTGGAAACCGCCAGTTTCCGGAGGACAAGATCTCCGAGAGCAATGTTTGTTGGGCGCAACTTCTTGTTATAGAACCTCTCGATTCTTTGCTGGTAGATGTTCCTTCTGATGGATGACTTCTCCCTGACCTCGTCAATGAGGTCCAGGTCTGCTCGCAGTTGCATGGAGTTGCTTGCTTCGTCATAAGCCATAATTCGGGGAGAGGGGATACCTACTTCCAGGGGAATGACGGCCTCAGCGCCGTACGTCAAGTTGAAGGGTGACTCCCCTGTCGAAATTCTTTTTGTTGTTCGGTGGGCCCAGAGAATGCTCGGCAGTTCGTCGACCCATAGTCCCTTGGAGGAATCATCGAGTTGCTTCTTGAGCCCGTCGAGGATCTGTCGATTCGCGTTCTCTGCCTGTCCGTTGGATTGGGGATGGCATACTGAAGAGAAGCGCTGCTGGATGCCGAGGTCTTCGCAGAACTTGCGGAAGTGCTTGCCTGCAAACTGGGTCCCGTTATCCGTGACGAGTACTTGGGGGATCCCGAACCGACAGATGATGTGCTTCCAGAAGAATTGCTGGGTTGCTGTTCGGTGATCGTAACTAGTGGCTCCGCCTCGATCCATTTGGTGAAGTAGTCGATGGTGACTATAAGAAACTTTCGTTGCCCTGTTGCCTTAGGAAAAGGGCCTACCAGATCCATTCCCCACATTGCAAAGGGGGTTGGAATGGCCATGGATCGTAGGTTCGCTTGAGGAACCCTTTTGATGGGTGAGAATCTTTGACAGGGGCCACACTTCTTGACAAGATCCAGAGCGTCCTGCAGCATGGTGGGCCAGTAGTACCCGTGGTTTAAAGCCTTTCGCGCGAGCGAACGACTTCCCATGTGGCACCCGCCAATTCCCTCGTGTAATTCCTTGAGAGCATACTTGGCTTCATCGGGAGTGAGGCAGCGGAGATAAGGCCGACCATCCGAGGTAGTGTAGGACCTCTTGAAGAGTGTTGAGCCGATCATTGTGAACCTTTCCGCTCGGGCTCGGACCCTTCTTGCTTCGGCTCGGTCTTCTGGGAGCTCTCCCTTGACGAGAAATCGCCTAATTAGAGTGGTCCAGTCTTCTGGGGGAGCTCCATCTTCAATGCACAGGACCTCCGGGATGTCGATACTGGGTTTTAGCATAACCTCGATCAGGACCGTGCGGTCGAGACCTTCGAAGGAAGAGGATGCCAATTTTGACAGAGCGTCAGCCTGGACATTCTGTTCCCGTGGGATCCTCAAGACAGCCGACTCGTCGAAGGACGATAGTAGGCGTTGAACTACGGCTCGGTAACGAACCATGCGATCGTCTCGGGCCTCGTACTCCCCTGTGATCTGATTGACCACGAGCTGGGAGTCGCTGAAAGCCCTGATTTGCCTGGCCCCGGCTTGATGACCTAGGGTGAGCCCAGCGATCATTGCCTCGTACTCGGCCTCGTTGTTAGAGGCCGGAAAGTTGAGGCGGAGGCAGTACTGCAGAAGAAAACCGTCTGGGCCTCGTAGGATGATGCCCGCCCCGCTGCCTGCCTCGCAGGAGGAACCATCGACGTAAACTTCCCACGTCTGGTCATTTTCCGTGTTTACAGGGTGCTCGGAGATAGTGCACTCCGTAATGAACTCCGCGAGCGCCTGCCCCTTGATGGCTGTTCTGGGCTGATAGCCAATGTCATACTGGCTGAGCTCAATCGACCATTTCACGAGTCGACCCGAGCTTTCTGGTTTGTAGAGTACGGCTTTCAGGGGTTGGTCCGTCAGCACTTGGACAGAATGAGACTGAAAATATGGGCGGAGCTTTCGCGAGGCCATGATCAGGGCGTACGCTACTTTCTCCATCTGAGAGTACCTGGTCTCGGCATCGAGTAAGACCTTGCTGACGTAGTATACAGGCTTCTGTGATCCCTCTTCCTCCCGAACGAGAACGGCGCTAAGCACCTTCTCCGAGGCTGACAGGTAGAGCCAGAGTGGCTCTCCTGGTTCGGGCTTGCTGAGGAGAGGTGGGTTCGCCAGGTATTCCTTTAACTGGGCGAAGGCCTCTTGCTGTTGGATCCCCCATTCGAATCCGTCGGTGCCGCGCAGGGCTTTGAAGAAGGGAAGAGACTTCTCTCCGGACTTGGAGAGGAAACGGCCGATGGCCGCCAGTCTCCCTGTCAGCCGTTGGACTTCTTTGACATTCCTCGGAGGGGCCATGTCTAGGATTGCTTGGATCTTTTCGGGGTTTGCTTCGATTCCCCTTTGGCTGATAATGAACCCGAGAAACTTTCCCGCTGAGACGCCGAAGGCGCATTTGCTCGGATTAAGTCTCATGTTATGGGTCCGAAGTACCCCGAAGGCCTCCTCCAAATCGGCTACGTGATCCTCCCCCCGTCGGCTCTTGACGAGTGTGTCATCAACATATACTTCTATATTGCGCCCGATCTGTTCCTTGAAGACCCGGTTGACGAGCCTTTGGTATGTGGCTCCGGCGTTCTTCAGCCCGAAGGGCATGACTCTGTAGCAATAGAGCCCCTGGTCTGTGACGAAGGATGTCTTGGCGATGTCGGGAGGGAACATGCGGATCTGGTTGTAGCCTGAAAACGCATCCATGAAGGACAGGAGCTCGTGACCCGATGTTGCATCGACGAGTGCATCGATCCTGGGAAGGGGAAATGGGTCCTTCGGGCACGCTTTGTTGAGATCCGTGAAATCAATGCAGATCCTCCAGCTCCCGCTCGCCTTCTTGACCATGACGACGTTTGCCAGCCACTCGGGGTAGCTGACCTCTTGGATGAAGCGCGCGGCAAGGAGTTTGTCGACTTCTGCATTAACTGCCTGTTGTCGCTCTGGTGCGAACTTGCGTCGCTTTTGTACTACTGGTTTCGAACCGGGGATCATGCTAAGTTTATGCATGATGAGCTCCTCGGAAATACCGGGCATGTCAGATGGCTTCCAAGCGAACAGATCGACATTGCGCCGGATGCAGGTGATGAGATCGGACTTTAGGCGTGGTGTGAGGGAGCGACTTATTCGAAATTGTTTCGATGAATCCTCTATCTCGAAGGAGACGTCCTCCAGCTCGTCTGCCGACTCCGGCTCTGGCTGGGTCCTTTGGGGCTGCATCTCTACGGCGTCGAGGGGAAACACTCCGCTTCCTATTGCTGTCATATAACAGGAGCGAGCGGCTTCCTGGTTCCCTCGGACCACTCCTACCCCGGTACTGGTCGGGAACTTCATCTTCTGGTGGTAGGCGGAGGGGACAGCCTAGAGAGAGCAGAGCCCTGGTCGACCGAGTATGGCATTGTAGGCTGCCTTGATGTTGACGACCATGAAGTCCATGGACTCGGTTCTCCGGGTTGGGGCCGTGCCAGCCGTGACATCCAGCGTGACGATCCCCTCGATCGTCACCGGGACTCCAGAAAATCCGTGCAGGGTGTATCCTGCGGGCTTGAGCTTGCTACGGGGCAGCTTTAGGTTCTCGAAAGCATCGAGAAACAGAATGTTGACCGAGCTCCCATTGTCCACAAGGATCCGTCGGGCATCAAAATTTGCCATGCTGAGATTGATCATGAGGGCATCACAGTGCGGGAGCTGTACCCCTTCCAGGTCATCCCCTGAGAAGGAGATGGGGAGTTGTTGAATTTGAGGGGGGAGAGGCCCTTGGACGGCGTTGACATCCCGGATGAACGCCTTGCGGGAGGTGTTGGACTCCCCCCCCCATTGGCCCCCCGTGGACGCAATGCAATATGGCTTGGCCGTCCGGTTCTTCGAGCTCATGCTCTCGCTCGGGGGGCTGTAGGGGAGCTCGAGGAGGAGGTGGGGTTCTCCTGTTCCTCGTGTCCCTTTGCCCCCGAGCCTCGTCCCACTTATACTCTCGGAGGTACCCTCGCTGAATGAGGGCTTCGATTTCGTCCTTCAGGGCACGGCAGTGATCTGTGTCATGCCCGTTGTCCCGGTGGAAGCGGCAGTAGAGCCGCTGGTCCCTTTTCTTGCTAGTGTTGTTGGACAGTCGAGGGGGATACTGAACGAGGTCCCTGTCCTCGATCGCCAGGAGTATGGAGGACACATTCTGAGTGAGTGGGGTATACCTCTCGAAGCGCGGGACCGGTGGTAATTTCTTCATGGCGCCGGCATCCCTCGGAGCCTTTTTAGAAGGTTCGACTTCCTCGGCCTTCCGCTTCCCTTTTCCGGGTGCTTCCTTGGATTCATCCGGGTTTAGGGCTTCCTCCGCCCTGATGTATTTCTCAACCCGGTTGAGGAGGTCGGGAAAATCGATCGGAGGCTTCTTCGCCAGAGAGGCTTTCAGCTGTCCATGGCGGACGTTGTGCCGAAATGCCGCGGAGGCGACGCCTGGATCGAGAGAGGAGACCGACCTCGCCTCGGCTGTGAACCTCCGGACAAACGCCCTGAGTGATTCCCCATCTTCCTGTCTGAGCCCGAGTAAGGAGGCGCTCGTTCTTTCGGCCTTCCGGCTGGTTACAAAATGTGCGAGGAAATTGCCCTCCAGTTGATCAAAGGAGTAAATGGAGCCGGGGGTGAGTTTCGAGAACCACTCACGAGCCGGACCCCGAAGGGTGGCAGGAAAGGCTCGGCACAGCAGGGGATCCGATGCGCTGTGAATCATCATGAGGGTTTTGAAACCCTCCATATGATCAGCAGGATCCCCCTCGCCGTTATAGGTCTCGAATTGTGGGGGTCGGAAGTTCCGCGGTATCTCCGCTTGGGTAATGAGGGCGGAAAAGAGGGGTCGGACAGGTTTGTACCCCTGACCGGCTTCGACACCGTCGCCCATATGATCGATTCGGTCCTCCATTTCTTGGAGGCGCCTTAGGAGCACGTCGTCGGCCTCTGGCTGGATTGTTGAGGAGCGGGGCGCGCTGGCCTCAACGTCTGATCTGGTTTGGGAACGGCGTGCTTCCTCCCTTGGGGCCCGTTGGAGAGCCATAAGGATTTCCCTTCGGAAATCCTGGAACTCCTGTTGAGTGACAGGAGCTCCCTTAGCTCTGGCCGGTTGGATCGGAGGTCGCCTCCCGACTCGGCTGAGTGCTGGCCTTCGTTCTTCCGGCGGTGGCCTAGCGTGGTTCGGGGCCGAGTTGGAAGTGGCCCTTTCCCTACTGCGGTCCGCCTGCCGACTGGAGATTACCCTTCGAAGGTCGGGTTGGATTGGAGGAGTGGTGGCCCGCTGGGACCCCTGACGGGAAGCCCTATGCTTTGATGTGCGTGGCCCGGCGATGGTATTTGATGGGGGTGTGTCCCGTCGGTTGACGGAGGACGCGGCCCCCTTGCCTTTGGAGGCCATGGGAGTTCGGCGATCGAGGTACCTCGGCGATGGTACTCGGGTCGGGCTTCGAAGTAGCTTTCCCACAGACGGCGCCAACCTGATGCGGTTTGTTTCTGGGAGACGTGTGGATGCACCAGGTGTGAGTTCTTGCTCGATTTGTATTTGAAGGAGAAAGCTGCTAGTCGGACGACCCTCGGCTGGCCGAGCGGTACCTGCGGCGGACTGGTAGTGAGGTGGATGTCTGGGCTCGGATCAGGTGGCTCGGATCCGAGTTCTGGTGTACCTGCAGACGGTCTCGAAACACCGGGGTTGGTTCCGGTGGCAGACCCTCCGACGATCTAGTCAGTCACTAGGATAAAGCAACAGTAACTAGGGTTTAGTGGGGAAAAGATTGATTACCTCTGAAGAAAGGAGAGGGCCTGGTATTTATAGGAGATTCCAATCGGGTCTAGACCCGTTTGGGGCTGGGCCGGACCCGGTTACCCGATTGGCCGAAGCGGTGGAAAGTCGGGCGGTATAGGGCTGACGTGGCAGGCGCCGGAGTGGTTTCCGGGCTGACGTGGCAGAGCTCAGGGCGGTTTTCCGGCGCTGACGTGGCTGATCTGAAGGATCAGGAAGGACGCGTATCCTGAGGGGATCTGGTGGCTCAGGGTGAGCCACGCTTTATTCCTGACCCATATCAATGTCCAAGAGTGTTTGAAGTAGTTTATAAAATTTAAGTCTTCTACTCGATCAACTTTTACACAAATCATCGAAACCATATACAGGCTTTACTCATGTTCACGGCTCAAAGAAGGCAAGCATGTCACAACTATCCTCCGTTCATACCTATGAAGTAAGAAGTATACCCTATATATATATGTATATGACTGAAATAAAAAAACAATCTTTATCTAATCCACACATTTCAAAAGTTAGACATCAGTGATTCAACTATAACAGTGATATAGCAATTCACTTAATTCATCGAACACTTCAAAAGTGTGTCGGGAAAGTCCTCACCTATATAAATGCGTGAATTGATGATGCCCTTTCTAGAAAGTGAGTACGAGTGCCAGGAATTCTAATCATCGATCTACTTCGAGGAAGTCCTCAGCTAAATAAATGCATGCGAGCATTTTTGGATATATACCTTTCTAGAAAGTTTGCAAGGAATTGTATTAATCGATTGAGCAAAATCAGATGTTGAAATTACCTTCGAACCACTATCAATAGCCATCCATTGTTTGTTGAAGGTGGGCCATTCCTTGTGACAATATGTTTCCCCAGCTTACACTACTGAAGATCTTACCAATTCCAAACTGATCAAACATTTGAGGGATGTTTACAATATCATAATATCTATCCAACAAACCAAGCAGATATATACACTTCAGATTTTTCTTCCACTAATATGTGTATCCCCGGTTAATTCCTCGGGTCTCGTACTCTGAATTTTATCTCACCAATGAAGTAATCAAACAATCATGGTGACAAAGCATAAACTTGTAGTGTACACTACAAAAAAGAGAGTTCTTCCACTTAATGCTCATTTTTTTGAAGAAAGTTGTGTCGGATCGTGTTGTTAACTTTCAGTTTGTACACTATATAGTAGTATAAACTGTGTATGACTTCTGCTGCTGTTGTTTTTGGGTGTGGGAGCAACAGATAGTGAGTTCTCTGGATTGGATAGGAAACGCAGACCTCGACCGTCGAACCGGCCCTATAGTAAGACAGAAGTTTGTGGACTCTGTGGATCTAGGAATGGCTGGTAACCGCCGCTAGATACCTGCAAAAAATTTGAAACGCCAGGAGGATTTTCAGCGACAGACCCTCCGATGCTCAAGCCAGTAAACAGCGGTTTAACGGGAGCTTAGGTGGTAAAAGTGTGATTACTCTGTAACAGTGGCTGTTAGGCTGTATATATAGGCTGGTCGGGGGATCTGTTAGGGAAGATCCCCTGCGGCCTAATATGGATCTCTGGGATCTGGGGTCTAATCTGTCCGTTAATCCCCATGATTTTGGGGGATCTGATTACTGGCTGGGAAAGACCAGTCAGCCTTCCCCTAGTTGGGTTGGACAGGTGTGGTGGGCTGATGGATGGCCCCATGGGCTAGCGTTGGAGCTGTTGTTCTGACCTCAAGAGTCTCGAGATTCGTGAAAGGATCGAACGGTGTAGATTGGCTGTGGTTTTTATGCTCATCATAACACCCCCCACAAATGGAGAAAACCTTTTGGTCTTCTTCGAGGAGCAGTTAACTTGTTGAGGTCGCGTAGGTGAAAAGATCCACACACGATGAAGTTGATACGTTCCGCCAGGGCGCAAGTCTGTGGAAGGCTCCAAGTCGGCAACCACATCGAGGCCAAGATGAGGCCTTGATTAGGAGAATCTTCCTCGTGGGGGTCGCCCTCTGATGCCACGCCGAGGGCTAGGAGAGGCGACAAATGAGAGAGTTTTCCTTGTAAGAGTTGGCCTCAGATACCACTCTGAGCTCGATGAGAGACGACATACTGAGGAAGTCTTCCTCTTAAGGGTCGGCCTCAGATACCACGCCGAGGGCAAGGTGTAACACCCCGCAAAATAAAATAATTTATTTTGCATTTCTAAATAATATTATATTGGTAAAGTTGACTATTTTGACTATTTTCTTGAAATTGCAATTTTGCACGTACAACACACGTGCAGAGTTATGAAATTTTGAATTATTAAAATTTTATGTTTGATGATTGATTTTCCTCGTTTATTTATGATATTTTAATTTTCAGATTTATTTAAATTTATTTGACTATTTTACGAATTTGTTGATTTTACACGTGCAAATATTTTTTGGGTACACATATCCACCTTTAGAATTCTGAATAAATTCTCCTATTTATAATTAATTATATCCTAATTTTTGGAAATTTTCTGAATAAAGAAACTATTTTTATAAATATTTCAAAAGAGAGGGGCTTTTATGTAAAAAGCCGATTTAGATTTCAAAAAAATAATGAAAATTAGTTTTTTTTAAATTTTTAGTCTGGCCATGGTCATCATTGAAAATAAAATATATGTAAATTTTATTTAGAGTTGATTTGGTAAAGATTTAAACAAATATGGTATTTTTGCAAATATGAAATTTAGGTTGGATCTTGTGCAAAAGTCTTTCTTGGAAACTAAAATTCAGAAAAATTTTTTGGAAAATCTAATATTTATTAGTAGGTATTATTTATGAATTTTCTGGATTTTTCTGATAATTATTTGACCTATTTGCAAGTATTACAAAGAGATGAACTTTTATGCAAAATTACCACTTTGAGTATAAATCCGATTTTTTTCTAATTTATGGGCTATGCTTGATGGTTGGATAACTCAGTAGTAAAGTGATTTGATTTGATTTTAATTTATTTGACTTATTTAACTACTTTATTAGAGAATATGTAAAGTAATAATTTGTTAAGGGATGTTTCCATAAACTTGTAAAACCCTAAAAGTTTCAGATTTCGGTCTATTAAAGAGCCACTACATCCATCCCTCTCCTCTGCAAAAATAATATATATATTTAAAATTGATTTCTTGGAGTTTCGAAGCGATGATCTTGGACTTTTTGCAAAAGAGGGGTTTTTTCTTATTCTTTATTAATTCGGTTGATTTCTTCAATGAGGTGAGTGACATATGTTTGATTTCTTATTATTCTATGCATGATGAATGTGATGATTTGTCTACTAGAAAGCATGTTAAGAATTGGTATGAAGATATAATCATTTTGATGAGTAGATGAACTAAAAATTGAATCTTTTCATGAAACTATGCTATGGATGATTAAAATTATATAAAGATGACTTGAGATTTGTTAAGAACCTAATAGAGATTGTGGGTATGTTGTTTTCTATCATATGCTTGTTTATTTGATTGAATATAATGATGATATGATGTGAATTGCACAACTGGAATGAAGATGAGAGATCTTTACTGATGAACTTATATATATATACACTGTTTGAGATTTTGATGAATGAGAACTTGATTTAATACTCGTTGTAAGGCTTATTAATCATGAGTAACTATTATAACCAGTGGGGCATGTGTTTAATGAATTGCAAGATGATTTTGAGTCAATAAGTTTAAATTTTTGGAGGTTGAAGTTGAGGGTTTTCTTCAGATCTGACACTATATGGCCGAAATTGTGGTTTTGTGTATTTTGCGAAGTTTGCAATTTGGATATGATTTGTTTTAGTACTTGGATCAAATCTAAACCTTACACTACTTTTAACTGATGGATTTCGATAATTAACTAATGCTTAAACATGCACATATACACACCTACACATACTAATTCACTGTTCTGAAGAAATTGTGTGTTTTGTGAAGTTTTAAATTGAATCTTGATTATTTTTACACTGAGATTGAATCAGATATGGTACTCATTCTTTTTGATGATTTTTAAATGCTATAACTGAAACTAAAACTCCTTATATGAACATATATATATATCCTTATATATATATATATATATATATATATATATATATATATATATATATATATATATATATATATATATAGAGCCTTCTTCCGTTGCAAACGGGTCGGAAGCGGGTCTGTTCGCACAGATCCGTGCGAACTTTGATCTGGACCGTTGGATCCAAGGTACAGATTTTTTTAATAAAATCTTGCCTTAACCCATCGTTGGGAATGACGGGTTAAGGCAAAATTTTATTTTAAAAAATAGCCTTAACCCGTCCTTTCCAAGAACGGATTAAGGCTATCTATATTCATTTGTATTTCCATTCAGTTCGTCTTCTTTGGCGATTTCTCTCTCGCTCCTTCTTCTTTCTTCGACGTACCCAACGGGAAAAAAAACCCTAGCTCCGCCTTACGACAGCATCTACAGCTCCGTCCGCTCCCCCTTCTCTCTCCCAACTCTAAAGTTTGAAACCCTACTCTCTCATCTCCTCTTCGATACGAAATCGAAATCCTAGTTTTCTTCCAAATTGATTCATTGGCTTCATTTGGACCTATTTTGTAAGGTATAGACTATTTCTTTAACTCAACAATCTATATTTGAGTTTATTTTTAAATTTGTGTATACTTAAATATTTAGATAGTGGGAAAAATTTTATTTGCCTTAGTAGATTTTAGTTGTGGAATTGGGTTGACTTTAACTATATTCAATTGAATTCCCTAAAAAAAAAAACTATATTCAATTGAAGAATTTATTTGCTTGCGTTAGTAATTTGTAGAACTAGAATTGTATATACGAAATTAGGTAGAAAATTTTCAGTGCGGTTATGGTTGAAAACCCTGCAAACGACCGTAAAAAATACGAAACTTTGCGAGTACGTTCGTCTCACGTAGTACAAGCCACCCAAAGTTGTAGAAGCGAGTTTCGACTCACGGTTCGAGAGATACGGCCGCGTATCGATTTCGGTTGAAAAAAAACCAAATAAAGCGGTACACGGCCGTATCTCCCGAACCGTGACTCGAATCTCACTTCTACAAGTTCGGGTGGCTTGCCCTACGTGAATTCGACCAAGTCAGAAAGTTTTATAATTTTCGGATGCCGTTTGTGTGGTTTTCTTCAATTCCTCGCATGAGAAGTTTATGACTTAGAATTTTGTAAGAGCGGTTAGATTAGAAAACCCTTCAAACGACCTCCAAAAAATATGAAACTTTGCGAGTTGGTTGGTGTCCGCTATGAGAAGCCAACCCAACTTGTAGAAGTGAGTTTTGACTCACGGTTCGAGAGATACGGCCGTGTATCGCTTTTAGTTGAAAAAAACCAAGTAAAGCGGTAGACGGCCGTATCTCGTAAACCGTGACTCGAAACTCGCTTCTACAAGTTCGAGTGGCTTGCCCTACGTGAATTCAAATAAGTCGAAAAGTTTTATAATTTTCGGATGCCGTTTGTGTGGTTTTCTTCAATTCCTCGCATGAGAAGTTTATGACTTAGAATTTTGTAAGAGCGGTCAGATTAGAAAATCCTTCAAATGACCTCCAAAAATTACGAAACTTTGCGAGTTGGTTGATGTCCGCTATGAGAAGCCAACCCAACTTGTAGAAGTGAGTTTCGACTCACGGTTCGAGAGATACGGCCGCGTATCGCTTTTGATTGAAAAAAAACAAGTAAAGCGGTAGACGGCCGTATCTCGCAAACCGTGACTCAAAACTCGCTTCTACAAGTTCTGCTGTCTTGCCCTACGTGTATTCGACCAAGTTGAAAAGTTTTATAATTTTTGGATACCGTTTGTGCGGTTTTCTCAAGTTCTTCGCATGTGAATTTTTTGACTTAGAATTTTGTAAGTGCGGTTAGAGTTTAAAACACTTCAAACCACCTCCAAAAAATACGAAACTTTGCGAGTTAGTTGGTGTCCCCTATGAGAAGCCAATCCAACTTGTAGAAGTCAGTTTCGACTCACGATTCGTGAGATACGGCCGCGTATCGCTTTTGGTTGGAAAAAAACAACTAAAGCGGTACACGGCCGTATCTCGCAAACCTTGACTCGAAACTCACTTCTACAAGTTCGAATGGCTTGCCCTTCGTGAATTCGACCAAGTTAGAAAATTTTTTAATTTTCGGATACCGTTTGTGTGGTTTTCTTAAATTCCTCGCATGAGAAGTTTTTGACTTCGAATTTCGTAAGTGTGGTTAGAATAGAAAACCCTTCAAACGACCTCCAAATAATTCGAACTTATTGTGAGTTGGTTGGTGTCCCTTATTAGAAGCCAACCCAACTTGTAGAAGTGAGTTTCGACTCACGGTTCGAGAGATACGGCCGCATATCGCTTTTGGTTGAAAAAAAACCCTAATAAAGCGGTATACGGTCGTATCTCGTAAACCGTGAATCGAAACACACTTCTACAAGTTTGGGTGGTTTGCGCTACATGAATTCGACTAATTGGAAAAGTTTTATAAATTTTTGATGCCGTTTGTGCGGTTTTCTCACGTTCCTCGCATTATAAGTTAATGACTTTCAATATTTTTGTGCGGTTAGAGTTGAAAACCTTGCAAACGTTCTCCAAAAAATACGAAACTTTGCAGGTAAGCTGATCTCACTCAACACAATCCACCTCAACATGTAGAAGTGGGTTTCGTGTTACGGTTCGAGATATACGACCGTGTATCGGTTTATTTGGGTTTTTTTACAACCTAAACCATCTTACACGCCCGTATATCTTCAACCGAGATTTGAAACTCACTTCCACAAGTTGGAGTGACTTATGCTACGTGAATTCAACCAATTTCACCTTCAGTCCTTTTTTTTGTTTTCATTCGTGCATTTTTTCCCACAATCTCGGTATGTTTGTTTTCTTGTCATTTGTACCAACCACATTTTAATTTTTTTGTCAGATAGATAAATAGCTAGAACAAGGCAACCGAGAAGCCCTTCCGGTAACACTAGTGGCGCACCAACTACTGAGGTAAGATTGATTATTATTATTGGTTTTAAATACAAATATGTAACATTATCTCAATAATAACATTTGTTATATTTATTCGTGTAGGTTGGTGGCCGTCAATCCACATCTGCTGAGGCAGGTCCGTCGTCCTCGGTTCCCATTACATCACCCGGACCCGTGGACACAAGCATACTCACCTTGCAACCCAAACACCTATCCGAAGCCGTGTGGAATGAGTCCGATTAAAAATGTAATTTCCGTAAGCACGCAGTTCTTCCTTTCGACCCCCGTATCATGCTGTACGTGGTGGAGGCCGGTTTCTACGGAGCAAGATTCATTCACTCAGTGAAGCTAGATCGGCCACTCCTTACAGCTCTAGTCAAGCGATGGAGGCCGGATACCCACACATTCCACAAACCAGTGGGTGAGATGACTGTGACCCTACAAGATGTGGCAATGATAACTGGACTACCAATAGATGGGGTTGCCGTGACGGGGAACATGAACTTCAATCGAGTTGAAGTTGTTCGTGACTTACTCGGTATCGACCTGCAGTTGATAGTTCTCCAAAGAAAAGAGGCCTTTGAAAAAGAAATCCTCGAAAATGTGCCCGCAAATTTTGATAAAGATTTATTGTATGAACAAATAGAAGCTGCGAAAGATAAAGCGGAGGCTGAAGTGATAGATGAAACTTTCGACGGTAAATCACTGTACATCAGCTGGTTAAAATTTCAGTTCGAGGAGGAATATTTGGCCACCGGTTCGGACGAGCAAATCCTAACGTACTATGCACGTGCATACATTTTTAGTTTGATAGGGGGACTGATCTTCCCGAACTCATCCGAATCAACCGTGCCGCTAATGTACCTATGGTTTTTGGAGGATTTCCGATATGCGGGTCATTTTAGTTGGGGGAATGCAGCACTGGCGCTACTATATAGGAATTTGTGCACATGTTCTTTAGGTAGCGTACAGATGGGTGGCCCAATGGTGCTACTGCAGATCTGGAGTTGGGAACACATCCACATCGAACGTCCCCGTATTGTTCAGGTTACACCGGATTGGTTGGCCGCCCAGCGGAGTTGTTACCTCCTTTAGGAGCATATTGGGCGGGCTGGCACACGTGGGTCGATAACCCACGTCAATCTTTAACCTACTATAGAGATGAGTTAGACAACCTGCGAGACGAATTCGTCAATTGGGAACCGTACTCGACCGACAGGTTGCAACGGGTTCCTCCAGTGTGCGTTGACAGTGCCCTTTGGTTGACGGCTGCACCTCTTGTGAATTTTGGAGTTGTCAAGTTCCAGTATCCTGATAGAGTCTTGCGGCAATTTGCATATCAACAAAAGATTTTCGAGTTCAGGTCTTATGATAAAAAGTTGCACGAGGTGAGAGGAACGGGACGAGTGCCCAACTTCGATTGGGCTGATTACCATCGTTACCATGTAGCCAACTGGAACACCATGCGGCGGCAAATGACACCGAATATTATGTTCATCACGATACCATATGATGGCTCCCTCCAGCAGGCATACATGATGTGGTACAAGCGAATAACATGGTTGTATGTTTCTCCAAAGGCCGCTGTATCAACTGGTGTGCAACTTCTGAAATCGATACGCGGCCGTATCTCTCGAACCGTGAGTCGAAACTCGCTTCTACAACTTGGGGTGGCTTGTACTACGTGAGACGAACCTACTCGCAAAGTTTCATATTTTTTTACGGTCGTTTGCAGGGTTTTCAAATATAACCGCACTGAAAATTTTCTACCTAATTTCGTATATACAATTCTAGTTCTACAAATTACTAACGCAAGCAAATAAATTCGGTTGTATGTTTCTCCAAAGGCCGTTGTACCAGCTGGTGTGCAACTTCCGATTCCCCCTACCCAGGCAGAACCAGCTCCAGCATATTCCTCCTCCCAGCCGATGTACCAGCCAAAGGCTGAGACATATAGAAAAACGGTCAGTCAAATTTCATATAGTTCTTATGCATGTACTGTAATTAAGTGATGCCGCTAAGTATGAATGATGTTTAAATTGGAAATTTTCACCAACTGTAGATTGAAAACACATGGGAGAACGTTCGAACAGCTACTCGCGTCATGAAGACTAGGATACCCGAGAGCTTCAAGAAGGTAATACGGGAGATGCTAGCGCTGTGCCGTCGTACTCTTGAGGACGCGGGTGAAGGTCCACAACTTGAGGCGTATTTGAGAGCCAACTTGCCAGCAACAGGTACTAGGCAAAAACAAACTGTGACTAGGCCAGGAATTTGCATCACCGAGCCGTAACAGGTGCAACACCAACAACCACCTGAAGAAGATGAGGCAGAGCAATGGGAAGATGATGACCCTCAATCTCCCGAAATTGAGGGTAGACGGTGGAATCCTCAACGAAAGAGGAATCCACCCGATCAATTACACCAAGTGGTCGCAAACTGCGTGGTCATAAAAGGTAGTATCTGACAATAGGTTGGTTAGTGATATTTTATTGTTTTGTTTTTGATTTTATTCCGTTCAAATAACTAAGAACTACTGTTTGTTTCTATATTTGTAAATGTTGTAGATAATTATTGGGCATCCGCGGAACTCAACCATGAAGATAACTGAATCGATCCATGTACAAGACTTCATTGTTGAGATGAATTTTTTTGTAGTGAATGACTTGTAATAGGTAGTTGTAAACAATACAGAAATGAAGTTGAACAATTTGTTGAGATTAGTATTTGCTAATGAATGTCCTATTTTATGTCTTCACATATATATTATTGCGAACATGGATTTCTGAGTTGTTGTGGTACCGCTATATATATGTTGTTGTAATGTTGTGAACTGAGTTTCTCAATTCTTGTGCTGTGAATTGTTGTTGTGAGGTTGTATTCTTCACCAAGACACCTGTACTGATTTCCTGCCGAAATATCACACCTAATCCGTCATCTACAATAACGGGTTAAGTAAACATATATTAATCTCAGGCCGAAGTTTTTTAATCTCAGGTCTGTACATGATATAGTTCTGCCAAAATAGGTAAACTTAACCCGTTATTGTCAATAACGGATTAAGATCACCTAACCTGTTATCGACAAGGACGGGTTAAGCAGACATATAATGGCAGACGATTTTTAATCCCAGGTTTGCAGTTGACAAAGTTCTGCCAAAATAACTCAGATTAACCCGTTATTGTGAATAACGGGTTAAGATCAATTAACCTGTTACCCTCAATGACGGGTTAAGTAGATATATATTGGCCGAAGAATTTTCATCTCAGCTCTGTAGATGATAAAGTTCTGCCAAAATTTCCCTACGTAACCCGTTATTGTTAATAACGTGTTAGGATCACTTAACCCGTTATTCACAATAACGGATTAAGTAAGAAGATATTTTTATGCTTTCTACAAATTTCTCTTCACTCTTTGCGAGAATTGTCTCCTGAACTATACAAAGTGACATTAATATGCCCATAAATTGTTTATATTTTTTTTTAATTTCCATTTACTGCCACGTAACTAACCACTATAAATTTGTTGCCATTATAGGTAGTGTAAAAGTTAAAAAAATAAATTATGAGATTTGAAACCAAGGGTTAGGGTTAGGGTTAGGGTTAGGTTAAGATAGGGTTAGTGTAGGGTTAGGGTTAGTAGTGAGCGTTTTTTTTTGTTTTGATTAATTAGGTTAATATTTGTAGATCCCCACATTTGGATTTTACTTTACAACATGTGGAACCACATGTACAAAATGGCAATAATCTTAACTTGTAGTACAAGTCGTTAACTTGTAGTACATTAATAGGCCGTTCTAAATTTCCAGATTAATGAATCCATCCATCCATCAGTCAATCAATTTGAAGGTTCAAATCAGGTCTAATCAAATATATCTTCCCCCAAGCCAACCTATACTCAGACTCAGCTCGCCCATTAATTCTGCTTCATCCCTATCCTCATCTTCCCGTCTCTATCTTCTTCATGTCATCAATGGCTTCCAAAAAACCATTTATTGCTACATGTGTTTTTTCTTGTCTACACTTGGTTTATTCCCATTAATTGTCCTTCTTCATCTCTAAATAATTCTTTCCATAATGAACTTGTGCTACTACATATGATCAGATCCAGTTCTTGTTGGCCAAGTAATTAGATCTGGTGGCGTGGTGCTCTAATAACGCGTTCGTGCTTTTCCATTAGGGATACCATCATCATCATAGTTGATCCAAATCTGTATTAGTCTTTTTGTACATGCATGTGGGAATCTACATATGGTTTTTCCCATATATAGGCTACATGAGGGGGATCTACATGTGGTTTTTTCCCCATATAGGCTACATGAGGGTGATCTACATGTGGTTTTTTTCCCATATAGGCTACATGTGGGATCTACATGTGGTCTTTTTCCCATATAGGCTACATGTGGGGATCTACATGTGGTTTTTCCCCCATATAGGCCAAATTGGGGGATATACAGTTGGTTTTTTGTTTTTTAATTGTTAACCCTAACCTAACCCTAACCCTACATTAACCTTAACCCTAATCGCTAACCCTAACCTACTAACCCTCGAATAACCCTAACCCTAACCTACAATTTTTTTTTAATTGTTTTTTATGAAATAAAATACTAAATTAATTTGTGTTAATTTTTATATTCGTTTGATGATATCGATTTTATATTAGTTAGTTACGTGGTGAGGAATGGAAATAAATAAAAAACAAGATCTAACCAAACCCCTAACCCCCGCTAACCCTAACCCTGCCCTTAATCTACTATAACCCTATTCTAACCCTACAAAGTACTCTAACCCAACCAAAAATTATATCTAACATAATTGTTCAAACCGAATTCGCTGAATGAACGTAAATATTTTAAAAATTTGTTTGTTTACAAACAAAATTTGAAATCGCGTAACGAACATCTATGGAAAGCTAATTATATAAAATTTTATGAGCAGATTTTAGTATGGTCAAAGTGGTGTTTGAATAATTTATCATAAATTGTTTTCATTAAGTGAACTACTTTATATGTTATATTTACAAACTTGTTTACACTTTTTTTTTTCATGCGATTTAATAATCTTCAGTACTGCCGATATAGGTACACTTAACCCGTTATTTACGATAATGGGTTACATGTACTTAACCTGTTATCGTCAATAGCGATATAAGTTAACGTATATTGGCAGAACTTCGCCATCTACTTATGCATGTAGCCATAAACTTCTGCAAATATAAGTGTACTTAACCCGTCGTTGGTGATAATGATTTTTGTTAACTTAACCCGTTATCCGTAACAACGGGTTACGTTGACAAATATTGGCAGTGGTTCATTATGTAGAGACCAAGTATTGGTATAAACCAAGTATACTTAACCTGTTCTTGGTACCGGCGGGTTAAGTGTACTTAATCCGTTGTCACCAACAACGGATTATGCAGATGTAATTTGTAAACATGGTCTGTACATTTTGAGATGTATATCAATTTGGTGGAGACAATTGCTGTCCTTGCTGCTGTTTTTTGGAGACTTGTATCATACTTTTTGATTTTTGTATCAGTGTGAATTGAAGTGTATCAAGGATTTAACCTTCTTGTCTTCTTCTTCTTGTTTTGATCCCTTCTTGTCTTCTTCTTCTTCTTGTTTTGATCCCATCTTGTTTGATGGGCATTGGTCTGTATATGATAGCTGTCATATCATGCACCCCTCCTTCTAATCTTCCCTATAACTGAGCATATTGAGTTCATAACTCAAATGAGAATGAACTCAATGTAGAGAAGAAAGGAAAAAAAATAGGGAGGAGACACTTCAAATAAGTCATTCTCCAAAAAAAGTCTGAGGAGCCAATCTTTTCTTCTTCTCTTCAAGATAATCTTTTCTTCTTGAAGGGGGGAAGAAGTTTGAGTTATAAAAGAAATTTGAGTTCAAAGATGGTTGCCTACAATTGTTGTTCTTGTGTATGAAGATGCAGGAGTAGAGAGACTTGTGCATGAATATTTCAGTGTACAAGTGCATGCTCGGTTTCTCTCAAGGGGTAGGGAGGGCCGCCGACTCTGCCTTTTTTTTTCCTTCATTTCCTTTAGTCTTCTTTTTTCTAGCTTTTAGATGTGTTTGCATAAGTAGCAATTGTCCTACTTTCATACACATTCGTTCTCTATTGTTACACAGAGTGTAAAAATTCTCTGCTTCGCAGGACGGAGTAGTGGTGGGTGCCACAATGTATTCATGCAACTTTTCAGCTTCTTGGCATGCACACCTTACAATCGTGCAACAAATAGTACGAATATGAAGAGTGCGTGTCAAGAGGTTGTCAAGTACTTTGAATATACAGTTACACCCACTACACTCTATCCCACGAAGCGGAGAATTTTTACCTCTGTATAATAGTAGTGAACTAAATTGTATGCAGGGAGGATAACTGCTACTTATGCATTCAAAAAAAGGCAGAGTCAGCAGTCCTTCCTATCACTTTGAGAAGAAACCGAGCATGTACTTGTATACTAAATTAATTTCAATTTTGGAGTAGAGTGTCAAAGGATGAATTTGTAATGTCAATTTGCTTGAGTTATGTACGCATTCTATGTATCTTCAATCAACTTGTTCTTGCCAGTTTGTAATGTTTGATATATGAATAAATTTGTTAGGTGATATACAATCTTCAAACAACCCAGGCGGTTTTGGCTGACGTGGCAGAGGCCCGGGCAGTTTTCTGATGCTGACGTGGCGAATTTGGATGATCCGAAGGTGCACGCTTTCAGAGGGGATCCCGTGGCCTAGGAGGGGCCACGTCATCCGACCCATATCATAAGCCCCACACTCCTAGAGGGCTGGGTGAACCAGCCATGTAGGAGTGGTTCTTCGCCTCTGTAGGAAGAGCAGGGTGGATGGTGCGGTGAGAAAGTAGGATCTGCTACTTCCAGAAGAGGCCAGGGGGTAGGAGGAAGGGATCTCTTATTGGAGTTTGCACAGGATGCTAAGCGCAGAAGAGTCGGAGCGATGCTTGTCGAGCCTTAGGATCGGCAGACGAGCCTTGGGGGTCAGCGGACGATCCTTTTGCTAGTTGGAAGAGCAAGGGAACGTCGAGGTCTGTCCAATTGAAGCTCGGTTTGACGAGCGTCTGGGTCGGTGGACGAGCTTCGAGGGTCGGCAGACGACCCCCTCGCTAGTTGGAAGAGGAAGGGGATGCCAATGCCTGTTGGGTTGGAGTTCGGCTCGCTGAGCATAGAGGGTCGGTAGGCGAGCGTTGAGGGTCAGTGGACGAGCTTCGAGGGTCGGCAGACGACCCCCTCGCTAGTTGGAAGAGCAAGGGGATGCCAACGCCTGTTGGGTTGGAGATCGGCTCGCCGAGCATAGAGGGTCAGTGGACGAGCTTCGAGAGTCGGCAGACGATCCCCTCGCTAGTTGGAAGAGCAAGGGGATGCTAATGCCTGTTGGGTTGGAGTTCGGCTTATCGAACATAGAGGGTCGGTGGACGAGCTTCGAGGGTCGGCAGACGATCCCCTCACTAGTTGGAAGAGCAAGGGGATGCCAATGCCTGTTGGGTTGGACTTCGGCTTACCAAGCATAGAGGGTCGGTAGGCGTGCGTTGAGGGTCGGCTAACGATCCCCTCGCTAGTTGGAAGAGCAAGGGGATGCTAATGCCTGTTGGGTTGGAGTTCAGCTATCGAGCATAGAGGGTCGGTAGGCGAGCATTGAGGGTCGGTGGACGAGCTTCGAGGGTCGGCAGACGACCCCCTCGCTGGTTGGAAGAGCAAGGGGATGCCAATGCCTGTTGGGTTGGAGATCGGCTCGCTGAGCATAGAGGGTCGGTGGACGAGCTTCGAGGGTCGGCAGACGATCCCCTCGCTAGTTGGAAGAGCAAGGGGATGCCAATGCCTTTTGGGTTGGAGTTCGGCTTATCGAGCATAGAGGGTCAGTGGACGAGCTTCGAGGGTCGACAGACGATCCCCTAGCTAGTTGGAAGAGCAAGGGGATGCCAACGCCTGTTGGGTTGGAGATCGGCTCGCCGAGCATAGAAGGTCGGGAGGCCAACCCCTCGCTTGAGGAGGATTTTTGGGGCTCGCAATTTCATCCGAGTTCCGAGCCTCCTGGGAATAGAGGAAGGCTATAGGGGCTCGCGGTGTTATCCGAGCTCCAAGCCCCTTGTGAATAGGGGAGAGCTTCTGGGGCTTGCGGTACCATCCGAGCTCCGAGCCCCCTGTGAATAGGGGAGAGCTCCTGGGGCTCGCGATGCCATTTGAGCTCCGAGCATCCTATGAAGATAGGAGAAGAAATAGGGGCTCGCAGTGCCATTCGAGCTCCGAGCGTCCTATGAAGATAGGAGAAGAAATAGGGGCTCGCGGTGCCATCTGAGCTCCGAGCGTCCTATGAAAATAGGAGAAGAAACAGGGGCTCACGGTGCCATCCGGGCTCCGAGCGTCCTATGAAGATAGGAGAAGATATTGGGGCTCGCGGTGCCATCTGAGCTCCGAGTGTCCTATGAAGATAGGAGAAGAAATAAGGGCTCGTGGAGCCATTCGAGCTCCGAGCGTCCTATGAATATAGGAGAAGAAATAGAGGCTCGTGGTGCTATCTGAGCTCCGAGCGTCCTATGAAGATAGGAGAAGATATTGGGGCCCGCGGTGTCATCTGAGCTCCGAGCAACCTATGAAGATAGGAGAAGAAATAGGGGCTCGCGGTGCCATCCGAGCTCTGAGCGTCCTATGAAAATAGGAGAAGAAACAGGGGCTCGCGGTGCCATCCGAGCTCCAAGCGTCCTATGAAGATAGGAGAAGATATTGGGGCTCGCGGTGCCATCCGAGCTCCGAGCTCCCTATCAAGATAGGAGAAGATATTGGGGCTTGGGGTGCCATCCGAGCTCCGAGCATCCGGTCTTGTCGAAATAAAGTTTGTTGGAATCAGGCCTGGGGGCATTAGGGTAATTTGGGCTCACTGCTGACGTTATGAGCGCAAGAATCGAAGTGACTCCAGATCTTAGTGGCCGTTAGATCTTGATGATTAAGATCCAACGGCCAGATCAAATTGCGGAAATTGAGGAGTCGCTTTCTCCTTATAAATCCTCCCCCCTCCCCTACTTTTCTTTTCTTCATTTCTTTACTCACTTCCCAATTTTTCAAGAGCAGGATCTTACTTTCCGTCGGCAATTTTTTTCGATGATCGCACGGTATACTCTTCAGATTAGTATTTCTATTTAGTAATATCGCACACTCAGTCCGAATCCGAGGCTAGCTCGTCAGGCCGCTTCGCGAAGGAATCCGAGTCAAAGACGTCTTCGTCCCTTAGTAAATATAAGGTCAAGGAGGAGGTCCTGACAGACCCTGGATCGGATGGTGGTGACGATGTGGCCTTCGTAGTGTCGCCACTGAGATCTAGAAGGTCAAGGAAGGAGCCTGTGGACGAGGGCGAAGTGGATGAGGGAGAGGAAGAGGGGGATGAGGAGGGTGACGAGGATGAGGAGGATCCGGATGCCGAAGTCGAGGAGGGAGACGAGGAGGATCAAGGACCCAAGGGTGAGGATAGGGACGAGGAGGGTCAGGATCCCGAGGGTGAAGACGAGGGCGAGGAGGATCAGGATCCCGACGGTGAGGACGAGGGCGAGGAGGATCATGGCGCTCAAGGAGGTGCTGGCCAAGGCACGGCAGAAGGTTCGGTCGGGATAGGAGATGACCTTCCGCCTCTCCCGCCTTTGTCGATGCCATCTCCAAAGAGGAAAGCCCGTCCTCATCGGAAGAAGTGGAAGCTAAGTATTCCGGATAGCCCTCCTCCTCCGGACGAATATGCCCCTAGACCGGGGCTCGAATTTCCCCTGGTCTCCTTTAAGAATCCGGGGTAGATCAGGATGTATCCAGATGATGTCAAGGATATCGGCCCCGTTCCCCATATGCCGGGCGAGGAGGGTCGTGTGAAGATTCGGATGGACGGCATCCCGTGCATCCTGAAGGCAGATTATCTTCACATCCTGAGGGCTGCTTACTTCATTCCTCAGGAGTTTGAAGTCTTCATTCCGAGCCCCGGCGTTCGACCCACCACAGCTCTCACACCGGGATACTACATCTTACCTGAGGATGCCTTTGTCTCGGGGCTGAGGTTGCCGCTGCACCCCTTTGTCAAGAAGGTCTTAAATTGGGCGAAGTTATACCCAATGCAGTATGGCCCAAACTCTTGGAAATATTTGATTTGTTTCATTCTGAAGTGCCAAAAGAAGGGCGTGAAGCCGAGGCTGACCTACTTCCGAGCCATTTTGGGGATTAGCTCGCTCGGTGATCAGGAGGGGATATTTTACTTCTCGCCCAGGCCACATAAGAAGGTGGTGCACGGCCATCCGGATTCCATCAAGGGGTGGAAGGAGAAGTATTTTGTGGTCCGGAGCGAGAAGTCTTGGGGGATTCCGACCTCATGGAATTTCTTCAAGCCCTTCTTCTTTCTTTTTTGCAGGAATGACGTCCAAGCAAGTAGATGACAGGCGTGCCCTGCTAGCCGTCGCCGAGAAGGAGAGAGCGGAGAAGAGGAAGAAGGCAGAGCAGGAGAAGCTGGCCGCCCAAGCTGGGAGGCCCGGCAAGGGACCAGCCCTAGTAGCCGGGGAGCCTTCTCCAGCGAAGAAGGCCAAGAAGGATCGCCCCCATATGCCAAGGGTGTCTCGGGACGCGGGGAGCAGTTCGGGCAAGACTGTCGAAGCCCCAGGGAAGAGGCTTCCCCCACTTCGTCTCACTGCCGAGCAGATGGTGGGACAACAGGGGCTGCGGCCCTTTGTTCTCGACTGGTCGATCGTCCAGGGGGACTCTCTTCTTGATGGCCCCGTGTCCATGGAGTTTGTCAGGAAGGCCGCCACCAAGCGGGATTTCATGGCACTGGCATCGCAGACGGCCGACCAGGCCTTTATGCGCTGGTCTCAGGCATCAGTCTTGGTAAGTGTTGTGCAATCTAATTACCTAAATATATAGATAAACTAGACACAAATTAAAAACCTCGCAAGTGCACGAATCGTTTATAGAAGCGTAGCAATAGCAAGGGTCGATCCCACAGAGATTGTAGACTTTAACTTACTAATCAATAAAAAGAATAAGAATCATAAAGAGTTGTTCTAAAGGTCTAAAAGAAATAAAAAGATTAAAACTAAATTAAGAAGTGTTGAATCACAAGTATTTATGAAGTAGTTGGGTTTAGATATCCACCAATAGTCAATAATGCTAAGTTACCTTCCGAACTTCTTCTTATTACTCATGTTTGTTCCCTTCAAGGGTATGGTATCTACTCCTTAAAGTAATGTTTCCCTAAGCCAAGAATTAGGCATGGTATCTACTCTAATTCGTTTCTTTCATTAAGTGTTTAGCATGGTATCTACTAAGTTGTACTTAACGAAAACATAAGATCAGTGGAAACGAACAAACACTCAAGGTTCTAGAAATTGGTATCAGATCTAGATCCCTTAAGTTGATTGAACCAAGAACCCCTAAAGATTCCCTTGTTACAAGTTATGAACACGAGATACGGGTCGTCTCAATATGCTCATATAACAGATTCAGATAGATGGTAATGCAAACTTGATATTCTCAAGTTCTGTACGTCAGTCGACTGGCTCTCACCTCAGTCGACTGCTCTCAGAACTTTGAGAACAAATTTGATTATCATAAATCTATATCAATTCAATCAGATTCAATCAATAAGTAAAATAGAAGAATTTAGAAGAATATAGCACTACATAACTACGGCTTCAATCTACCCAACTATAAAATTAGTTCCACATAATAATACTTTTATTAATCAACAAGTTTGAATACATGGTTAACATAAAAGAATAGGAAAGAGAAGGAATAAACTGATGTAGTTCGGTCAAATAGGTCGGCTGGCTGTCACACAGTCGACTGGCCGTTCTTTCTTTAGTACTTGATCTCCTTTCTCCTTCTTCTATGCCGATACAGTACTATTCTTTGTTGATGACTTGGAACTCTGTGATTCGGTGATTTAGGAATGTGGAAGTGCCTTTTTGAGAGAGAGTCAGAGAGAGCATTTTCGCTTCTTTCTTGATTGGTATTTATAGAACAAGAGAAGAGAATTAGGGTTTGTACTTTTTGCAGAGAAGTCCTCTTCTTTTGTTATTTCTTTCCTTATCTTCATCAGCCGTTTATTTCTTTCTCTTTTTCTTCTTTCCTTCCTTATCTGCTCACCACGTGCTTCTTGCTTTGATTGTTTGAGAAGTTGTTATTCGCAGAAAACACCTGGGTTTGGATAACTTAATTTTGATTCGGATTTGGATGAGGATGCATCTGTTCTTATCTTCTGACTCGCCGCATACCAGTCGACTGTCTTGGGACACAGTCGACTGTGCCGAGCCTTGTCAAACTCTCTGCCCAGTCGCCTGGTTGAAGAGTCAGTCGACTGATCTCTGCTGTTCCCTGTATATCATCCTCTCAGTTTGTGTTAGTCTGGAATCTGCTTCGTTTTGCTGCTTTTGGTTATTTCCTATGGAAAAAGAGAAAAGAAGCATAAATACCACATATAGAGCATTTAAATGTCTAATTGCCTTAAGATTATTGCTCCTAAAAGTGAATAATATTTGGTTCATCAGTAAGTGCTTGAGACTTCGCATTTTTTTCTGGTTTTGAAATTGGTGAAATATCTTCTTGACCTTTTCTCCTTCGGACAGGCGATGCTTTATGGGCAGCACTTTCAATAGTGCTTGGAGAGGGAGGTCATGGTGGAGAGGAGGAACGCGGATAAGTATCTCTGCGAGTTAAACAAGGCGACCGATGATCTGAAGGAGGCTCAGAGCATGGCGGCTGTCCACGAGGCCCAGATGGCCTCGCTCTGCGAGCATCACAAGAAGGACATGGATTGCCTTAAGGAAAGGATTGAAGAGGAGGCGGAGAAGGGGCGGAAGGCCTTGGCGAGGATGGAGGTTGCGTCTGCGGAGGCCCTGATCATGGCGTAAGACGAGGTATACGACCAGGCCAAGGAGCACTTCCAGAGGATCTATCCGGAGCAGAACGTGGATCACCTCCACTACAGTTGGCAACCGGACCTTCTGCCGACTCCGGGTGGCGAGGAGATGGGTGGCGACCATGCTGACGATGAGGTGCCACCCCCCTCAAGCATAGACTAAGCTCTCCCCCCCTTCTCCTTTTTTTTTTGAATGTACATGCCTCGTGCGGACTGGCCACCGCGGTTTTGTACCCAAAATTTTGAAAGTAATGAAATATACTTTTTTGGGCCAAGGCTTCGTAACTTGCATGTTTTCTAGCTCTCCTTCGTGATTGTTTGTTTTCTCTCGCCTTTTGATAGAAGCACGAGGTGTTGGGGGCCGACCTTGTTTCCGCCAAGGGATCCCTAGTCCGAGCTGGGAAGGAGGCCATGGAGGTAGCTCTGGCTCCCCAGCGAAAATAGGCTCGGGACTGAGCGACCGCAGTCAATTATTTCTTGAACAAGTCTAGGGAGCTTGGTCTGGAGGTGGCTCGTCTGAAGAAAGCCATAGCCGACCACGACTGGTGGGTAATCGAGATGGACTGGTCCATCTCGGATGCCTCGAGCGGGCGGTTGGCTTCAGAGTCTTTCCTTCGCGAGGCCGTTGTTGAGAAAGAGTTGGAGATCCAACAACTGAAGCTGGTGTTGGGTGCGGGTTTGATCGAGGGGGCGAGCAACTCAACCCCAGGGCAATCTTTGACATTTTTATTGGAAGCGGCCCAGCCTGAAGATGCGGGAAGCTCGGTGGCAGGGGTCTCTTCCCTGGTCGGTCCGGCCACGCATGAGAGGAGCCCCGAGGAGAGCGCCGAGTTTGAGTTTTAAGCCGAGTGCGAGTGAGTTGTAATCCGCTCTTTGTATTTGTACCGACATTCATTGAGTTGTAAGAAATGAGTAATAATAAGAACATTTGATTTTCTAAACCTTGATAGTCTCGGTTGCTGGGGATGGTTACCGAGCTTGTTGCGCAGGAGGTCTCCGCCGAGGTGACTTGTCGCAATGGGCGCATATGCCGCGGCGTTTTGCCTTTCGATAAGTCATTAATGGCGACGTTTCGCCTCCCCATGGGCATTTATGGCGACGTTTTGCCTTCCATCGTTTCGCATTCCTAGACGTAATAACAGCGCGCCTCAGGGGTCTATATAATCCCCACTCCCCCTTGTTGGTTGTTAAGAACTGAGAGTGACTGATCTATCGCTCGACTTGGGTGCCTGCCGAAGGCGGGTGCCTCGAAGTTAATACTTTTCTGAGGGCTCCAGATTGGAGGCACACCAATCACCCTCGAGCAATTCGGGGTTTGGGCCTTGAAGGCCATAAGACCCCGGGTTGTTCGTTGGTGAGTGGTGGGCCGTCCAATTGGTTCGGAGATTCGGTGAGAACCGAGGGTCGATGGCTCCCCTGTCGTCCTCGAACAATTTGGGGTTTTGGCTTGTGAAGGCGGTACACCCCGAGTTGTTCGCGGGCGAGAGGAGGGTCTACCAATCGGCTCAAAGTTTGGGGCATCTGCCGAAGGTGGATGCTCTAAACCTTAATGAAAAATTTTGTTGAAGCATTCGGGGGGGGGGGGGGTCGTCGCAGAGCGTATGGGTCGAGGTGCTTTGAAAAAAGCCCCGGCCATGCTCGAGGTCGACAACGAGCTCCTGCACTTGTTCTCAGGAAGACGGCACGGGTGTAGCTGGCGGTTGTCACCTCGTGCATAGGTTGATGGGTTTGAAGAAGCCCAAACCATGCTAGGGACAGGTGCCGAGCCCCCACACTGGTGAGAAAGCCAGTAGCAGGCGTAGCTGAGGGTCGTTGCTGAGAGTTAAGGTCGAGGTGCTTTGAAGAAATCCCCGGCCTTGCTCGGGGCCAACGCCGAGCTCCCGCACTTGTTCTCAGGAAGACGGCACGGGTGTAGCTGGCGATTTTCGCCTAGTGCATAGGTTGATGGGCTTGAAGAAGTCCAAACCATGCTAGGGATAGGTGCCGAGCCCCCATACCGGTGAGAAAGCTAGTAGCATGCGTAGCTGAGGGTCGTCGCCGAGCGTTAAGGTCGAAGTGCTTTAAAGAAAGCTCTGGTCTTGCTCGGAGCCGATGCCGAGCTCCTGCACTTGTTCTTAGGAAGACGGCACGGGTGTAGCTGGCGGTTGTTGCCTCGTGCATAGGTTGGTGGGCTTGACGAAGCCCAAACCATGCTAGGGACAGGTGCCGAATCCCCACACCGGTGAGAAAGCCAGTAGCAGGCGTAGTTGAGAGTCGTCGCTGAGCGTTAAGGTCAAGGTACTTTGAAGAAAGCCCCGGTCTTGCTCGGGGCCGATGCCGAGCTCCCACACTTGTTCTCAGGAAGACGACACGGGTGTAGCTGGCGGTTGTTGCCTAGTGAATAGGTTGATGGGCTTGAAGAAGCGGAAACCATGCTAGGGACAGGTGCCGAGCCCCCACACCGGTGAGAAAGCCAGTAGCAGGCGTAGCTAAGAGTCGTCGCCAAGCATTAAGGTCGAGGTGCTTTGAAGAAAGCCCAGTCCTTGCTCGGGACCGACGCCGAGCTCCCACACTTGTTCTTAAGAAGACAGCACGGGTGTAGCTGGCGATTGTCGCCTCGTGCATAGGTTGATGGGCCTGAAGAAGCCCAAACCGTGCTAGGGATAGGTGCTGAGCCCCCACACCGGTAAGAAAGCTGGCATATTTACAACATATTGGAATTTTACAGAAAACAAGGCACGACGTGCCGATTACAGTTTTGATAATTTACATGGTGGAGGCTTTTCCCATCCCTCTAAGAACTTGATGAGGTGCTCCGCATTCCAGGGCCTCTTGATGGGCTTGCCTTCTGAGTTGGTCAGGCAGTACGTCCCTGGGCGCACGACCTCCGATACTCTGTAAGGGCCCTCCCTGTTCGGGGCCAATTTCCTTTTTTGGCCGGGATTGGATACCACCAGCTTCCGGAGAACGAGGTCTCCGAGTTTGATGTCGGTGGGACGCACCTTCTGGTTGTAGAACCTTTCAATCTTTTGTTGGTAGATGCTTCTTCTAATAGCGGACTTCTCCCTGACCTCGTCTATGAGCTCCAGGTCGACTCGCAGCTGTTCAGAGTTACTTGCCTCGTCGAAAGCCATGATCCGGGGTGAAGGGATCCCGATCTCCAAGGGAATGATGGCCTCCGCGCCGTATGTCAGATTGAAAGGCGATTCTCCAGTGGGGATTCTCTTGGTTGTTCGGTGGGCCCAGAGAACGCTTGGTAGCTCGTTGACCCATAACCGCTTAGAAGAGTTATCGAGTCGTTTCTTGAGGCCGTCGAGAATTTGGCAGTTCGCATTCTCGGCCTGACCGTTAGACTGAGGGTGGCATACTGAGGAGAAGCACTGCTGGATCCCGAGGTCTTCGCAGAACTTGCGGAAGTGCTTACCCGCACATTGAGTCCCATTGTCCGTGATGAGCACCTGCGGGATCCCGAACTGACAGACATTGTGTTTCCAGAAAAACTGCTATGTCTGTTGCTCGGTGAACGTTGCTAATGGCTCTGCCTAGATCCACTTTGTGAAGTAGTCGATCGCCACAATAAGGAACTTTCATTGGCCCGTTGCTTTGGAAATGGGCCTACCAAATCCATTCCCCACATTGCAAAGGGGGTCGGACTGGCCATGGAACGGAGATTTGCTTGCGGAGCCCTCCTCACGGGGGAGAACCTTTAACAGGGAACGCATTTCTTCACTAGGAGAGGGCGTCTTGCAGCATAGTGGGCCAGTAGTACCCGTGATTCAATGCTTTTCGTGCTAGCAATCGGCTTCCCATGTAGCATCCGCCAATCCCGTCGTGCAGCTCCTTGAAGGCGTACTTTGCTTCATTAGGGGTCAGGCAGCGGAGGTAGGGTCTGCCGTCCGTTGTTGTGTTGGACCTTTTGAAGAGGGTTGCGTCGATTATGGCGAACCTTTCTGAGCGGACCCTAACCCGCCTTGCCTTGGCCCGGTCTTCAGGGAGCTCTCCCTTGATCAGAAATTTTTTGATAAGAGCTGTCCAGTCGTCAGGAGGAGCTCCGTCTTCAATGCACAGAGCCTCAGGGAAGTCTGTGCTTGGCTTTAGCAGGACTTCAATCAGGACGGTTCGGTCGAAGCCTTCAAAGGATGAGGAGGCTAACTTTGACAGGGCATCGGCCTAGGCATTCTGCTTCCGGGGGATCCTTAAGACGGCCGACACGTCGAAGGACGTTAATAGCCGGCAGACTACGGCCAGATATCTGATCATCCGATCGTCACGGGCCTCGTACTCCCCAGTGATCTAGTTGACCACAAGCTGGGAGTCGCTAAAGGCCGTGATCTGTCTAGCGCCGCCTTGATGAGCCAGGGTGAGCCCGACGATCATGGCCTCGTACTCGGCCTCGTTGTTAGAGGCCGGAAAGTTGAGGCGAAGGCAGTATTGAAGGAGAAAATCGTCTGGCCCCCGCAGAATGATGCCCGCACCACTCCCTACTTCGCAAGAGGAACCATCGACGTAAACTTTCCACGTCTGGTTGGCTTCCTTGCTTGTCGGCAACTCGGAGATGGTGCATTCCGTGATGCACTCGGCGAGGGCCTGTCCTTTGATGGCCGTCCTTGGCTGGTAGCCAATGTCGTACTGACTGAGCTTGATCGACCATTTGACTAGTCGCTCCGAGCTCTTGGGCTTATAGAACACCGCCTTCAGGGGTTGATCCGTGAGTACCTGGACCGAATGTGCCTGAAAATAGGGACGGAGCTTTCGCGCGGCCATGACCAGGGCGTATGCTACTTTCTCCATCCTAGAATATCTGGTCTCGGTGTCATGCAGGACCTTGCTCACATAGTACAGGGGCTTTTGGACCCCTTCCTCTTCTCGAACGATGACGGCACTGAGCACGTTCTCCGAAGCCGAAAGGTAGAGCCAGAGTAGCTCACCTGGTTCGGGCTTGCTGAGGAGAGGAGGGTTGGTGAGGTACTCTTTTAATTGGGCAAAGGCCTCTTGTTGCTGAGTACCCCATTCAAACCCTCCGGTTCTGCACATCGCTTTAAAGAACGAAAGGGACTTCTCTCTAGACTTGGAGAGGAAACGACCGATGGCCGCCAGTCTCTCCGTTAGCCTCTGGACTTCTTTGATGTTCCTGGAAGGGGCCATGTCTATTATGGCCTGGATTTTTTCGGGGTTCGCCTCGATGTCGCGCTGGCTGACGATGAAACCGAGGAACTTTTCCGAGAAGACGCCGAATGCACATTTCACCGGATTGAGCCTCATGTTGTGGGTTCGAAGTACCCCAAAGGCCTCTTCCAGGTCGGCGACGTGATTCTGTCCCTGTTGGCTTTTGACGAGCATGTCGTCGACGTACACCTCCATGTTATGCTCGATTTGATCTTTGAAGACTCGGTTAACGAGCCTCTGGTAAGTAGCACCAGCGTTCTTCAGCTCAAAGGGCATAACCTTGTAGCAGTAGAGTCCTTGGTCTGTGATGAAGGACGTCTTTGTAATGTCGGGAGGAAACATCCAGATCTGGTTATAGCCTGAGAAGGCATCCATGAAGGAAAGGAGCTCGTGACCCGATGTGGCGTCGATAAGAGCATCGATGCTAGGGAGGGGGAACGGATCCTTGGGGCATGCCTTGTTGAGGTCGGTGAAATCTATGCAGATCCTCCAGCTCCCGCTCGCCTTCTTGACCATGACGACGTTCGCCAGCCACTCTGGGTAGCTGACCTCTTGTACGAAATGCGCAGACAAGAGCTTGTCTACTTCGGCGTTCACCGCCTGTTGTCGTTCGGGAGCGAACTTACGCCGCTTTTGGACAACCAGCTTCGACCCGGGAATCACACTGAGTTTGTGCATGATGAGATCCTCAGAGATACCGGGCATGTCAGAGGGCTTCCAGACAAAGAGGTCGACATTGCGGCGAATGCAGCCGATCAGGGCGGACTTGAGGTCGGGTGCGAGGGAGCAGCTCACTCGGAAGTGCTTCGATGCATCCCCTATCTCGAATGAGACATCTTCTAGCTCGTCTGCCGGCTCTGGTTCTGGCTGGGTCCTCTCGGGCTCCAGCTTGACGGCATCGAGGGGAAATACACCGCTCCCGATTGCCGTCATGTAGTACGAGTGTGCTGCTTCTTGATTTTCTCGGACAACTCCGACACCAGTATTGGTAGGGAACTTCATCTTCTGGTGGTAGGCCGAGGGAACTGCCTGGAGGGAGCAGAGCCCGGGACGACCGAGTATGGCATTGTAGGCTGCCTTAACGTTTACAACCATGAAGTCCATGGACTTGGTCCTTCTGTTTGGGGTCGTGCCCGCCATGACGTCTAAAGTGAGTATACCCTCTATTGCCACCGAGACGCCGGAGAATCCATGCAGTGTGTATCCAGCTGGTTTTAGCTTGTCCTGAGAAAGCTTCAAGTTCTCAAATGCTTCCAGGAACAGGATGTTGACCGAGCTCCTATTGTCCACGAGGATTCACTGGGCCTCGAAGTTCGCCATGCTGAGGCTGATGACGAGTGCGTCGCAATGAGGGAGCCGGACTCCCTCCAGGTCCTTTCCTGGGAAGGAGACGGAGAGCTACTGGACCTGGGGGGAGAGAGAGCCCTGGACGGTGTTGACATCTCGTACGAACGCCTTGTAGGAAGTGTTGGATTCCCCTCCCATGGGCCCTCCGTGGACGCAATGCAAGATCGCCTGACCCTCGGGCTCCTCGGGTTCCGGATCCCGCTCGGGGCGCTGGCAGGGTGCTCGAAGAGGAGGGGAATCCCTCCTGTTTCTGGTATCCCTCTGTTCCCGGATGCCTTCTCTTTTGAATTTTTGGAGGTACCCTCGTTGGATGAGGGCCTCAATTTCGTCTTTCAAGGCACGGCAACGATCTGTGTCGTGCCCGCTGTCCCGGTGGAAGCGGCAGTAGAACCGCTGGTCCCTCTTCTTGCTGGTGTTGTTGGACGGTCGAGGGGGGAACTGCACGAGGTCGCTGTCTTCGATCGCTAAGAGAATTCGACATATTCTGCGTCAGCGGAGTATACCTCTCAAAGCGAGGGACCGGCGGAACCTTTTTCGTGGCGCCCCCATCTCTTAGAACTTTCTTCGCTGGCTCGACCTCGTTGGCCTTGCGCTTTCCCTTCTCGGGCACTTCTTTCGATTCTTCGGGATTCAGGGCCTCTTCGGCCCGGATGTACTTCTCGACCCGATTGAGGAGGTCGGGAAAGTCTACCAGGGGCCTCTTTGCCAGGGAGGCCTTCAGCTATTCATGGCGGACGTTGTGCCAGAATGCTGCCGAGGCAACACCTGAGTCGAGGGAGGAGACCGATCTCGCCTCAGCGGTGAATCTTCGGACGAACACCCGGAGCGACTCCCCTTCCTTCTTTCGGAGGCCAAGTAGGGACGCACTTGTCCTTTCGGCCTTGCGGCTAGTCACAAAGTGGGCGAGAAAGTTGGCCTCTAACTGGTCGAAGGAATGGATGGAGCCGGGGATGAGCTTCGAGAACCACCCCCGAGCCGGACCCCGGAGGGTGGCGGGGAAGGCGCGGCACAGGAGGGGATCCGATGCGCTGTGAATCATCATGAGAGTTTTGAAGCCCTCCATGTGATCAGCAGGATCGTCCTCCCCATCGTAAGTCTCGAATTGAGGTAGGCGGAAGTTCCGGGGTATTTCCGCCCGCAAGATGGCGGCAGAAAAAGGAGGTCGAATGGGCCTGTATCCCTGGGCCGGCCTCGGCCTGCCATCCCTGAAGCGGTCGAGGCGGTCTTCCATTTCTTGGAGGCATTTCCAGATGTCGTCGTCATATTCTAGCTGAGCTGTTGGGATGCGAGACACGCTGGCCTCGGCATCCGAATGGGAATGAGAGCAGGGGACATCATCATCGACGAGGGTGCCCCGGATGGCCTCCATGATTTCCTTTCGGAAGTCTTGGAACTCCTAGTGGGTGACCGGAGCTCGTTCAGCTCGATTTTGCTGAGCCGGTAAGCACCGGCCAACGCGGCTGAGTGCTGGCCCTCGCCCTTGGGACGGAGGTTTGGGATGGTTCGGGGCTGAGTTGGAAGCGGCCCCTCCCCTAGATCAGCTGGCCTGTCGATTCTGGATTACCCCCCGTAGGTCGGGCATGACTGGTCGAGAGGCACCCGGCTGGAGTATATGACTGACCCCTGGGTTGTTGGATGCCTGAGCATCGGTTTCGACGCCCTGTGGAGGCACGTCCTGCCGACGCACTGAGGTAACAGCTCTCGTGGCTTTGAATGCCATGTGAGCTCGAGTTGACGGGGTACCGTTGATGGCTGAGCTCAGGTCGGCGTCTGCAATAGAGTTTCCCACAGACGGCACCAACCTGATGCGGTTTGTTTTTGAGAGGCATGTGGGTGCACCAGGTGTGAGTTCTTACTCGATTTTTATTGGTGGAGGAAGCTCCGGTGCGGACGATCCTCAGCCGGGCGAACGGTACAGAAGTAGGTGGACTGCGGTGGAGGCAGGATGCTCGGCTCGGATCAGGAGGCTTGGATCCGAGGTCTCGTGTACCTGCAAACGGTCTAGAAATACCGGGGTTGGTCCCGGTGGCAGACCCTCCGACGATCTAGTCAGCTACTGAGAGAGAGTAACAGTAACTAGGGTTTGAGTGGGAAAAGATTGATTACCTGGATAAGGGGTAGGGGTCTGGTATTTATAGGAGAAGCCAACCGGGTCTGGACCCGTTTGGGGTCGGGTCTGGACCCGGTTGCCCGTGGGGCTGAAGTGGTGGAAACCCGGGCAGTATAGGGCTGACATGGCAGAGGCCCGGGCGGTTTTGGCTGACGTGGCAGAGGCCCGGGCGGTTTTTTGATGCTGACGTGGCGAATCCGGATGATTCGGAGGTGCACGCTTCCAGAGGGGATCCCGTGGCCCAGGAGGGGCCACGTCATTCGACCCATATCAACGACAATTCTTAAATTCATTAAGACTCTATTCCCACTTTTTTAAGCAATTCTTTTTCTCATTTTTTTTCACAAAGACTTGTATAAAACTTGAGTAGTGTTTCATAAAACTAGTTTGTGTTCCTACTTTTACAAAATTACAATTTTATAGCAATACTAGCATGTCACTTAATCATGAAGTTTTCACAAAAGACTCATTCATGCAATAGTTTATATTTTCAATTGTAACATGTCAAAATATACATATGTCAACACATCTCATGATACTAACTAAATTCATTTTGTTTTCTTTCCTCTTTCTTAGTTATCAAAGCATTTTTTGAATATAACTTTCTTCAACAAATTTCACATACACAACAAGTACAAAATTTTGCAAACATGATAACATGATTCATAGCATAAAAGAATTTTTTTTTTAAATTAGCATGGTATCTATTTTTTACTTAATCACAACAAAACTATCCTCACTCATAGCATATTACATTAACATGAATTTTATCTATTTTTTATTAACTAATACTACTCATTTATAATGTTTAGCATGCATATTCTACCACAAGAAAGTAAAGAAACCACCCACCTCAATTGAAGATTGAACAAAGTGGAAGCACAACTCCTATCTCCTAGCAAGAACTTTTCCTCCTAGCAAGAGCTTATCCTTCTAGCAATTTCTCATCTCCTAGTAAAAACTCCTCCATGCACAAGAACTCTCTTACTCTCTTTCTTTTTCTTTCTCTTATTTTGATTTTGTTTTTGTGCAAAAGAGAAGGAGAAATGGGGTGATATTTATAGAATATTGTTAGGGTCTAATTTGCATAAATCTCCACCTAATAACTCTCTCTTTTAATTCTTCCAACCCTTCATTTTCTTAACTCCTAAAATCCTAACTCTTCATGCTCCCAACCTTTCAAAAACTCAACTCCCATAACCCCAACCTTTTCCTCTCCCCCACTAGCCCAAAACCGGCCACTCCTAGTGTACAACCCGGCCAAAATCAACTAGTGTGCATGTGCACACATGCACATACAAAAATAAATACATTTTTGTAGTTCTAAATGTGTACTAAAAGTTGTAACTTGTCATGTATTTGTCCAAGCTCAACTTAATTTGAGATTTTTCTAATGGGCTTGGTTCATGGGCTCTCTTCTAATTAAATAATTTAATTATCTTAGTAGGCTCTCCTTCTAATGGGCTAGAATTTACTCTTTAGGTTCATGGATCAAAAGAAGGCTAATTAAGACTATGCATGCTTAAAATTGGTAAATGAGAGTAAGAAAAAGATGGATAAATTTGCGCGTGCATCATACATGCAAAAATCAAAAAATACATTTTTAATTGAAATAAAAATGCGGGGTGTTACAGTTCAACTCCCAAGGGATTCGAGTAAGAGTGGCATCTGTGAAGTTTAACAGTTTGTGATCGGAGGTCGCATCGATCAAAGCATCAATGCTCGGGAGTGGGAAAGGATCTTTCAAACAAGCTTTGTTAAGGTCGGTAAAGTTGACGCACATTCTCCCTTTGCCATTAGACTTTTTGACCAACATGACATTAGCTAACCATTCCCGGTAGTTGACCTCTTGGATGAACCGGGCAGAGAGGAGCTTATCGACCTCCTCCTTCACTGCATGCTGCCTCTCGTGGGTGAATTTTTGGCACCTTTGTTGTATAAACATGGAGTTCGGATGGAGACTTAGTTTGTGCATGATGAGGTCCTCGAATATCTCGAGCATGTATAAGGGCGTCTAGGGGAACAAGTCTCGTGCAGGATACAATGGATGACTTACTCCATGAGGCTGAGGAGGAGGGACTGGCTCACTTGAAAGCATTTAACTAGGTTCGTCTCGGAAACATGTACCTTTTCTAATTCGTCCACAAGCTCAGAACCGATTGAGCTCCGACCAGAACGGAGTTCAACCGCATCGAGTGGCAGAACCGAGCCCCCCATTGTGGTCATGTAGCAGGCTCGGGCAGCCTCATGGTTGCTTTTGACTACCCCGACTCATTACTTGGTCGGGAATTTCATCCCCATGTGATAAGCTGAGGGGACTACTTGAAGAGAAGCAAGGCCTGGGCGTCCTAGGATAGCGTTGTAAGCAGCTTTGACATTGACACCATGAAATTCATTGCCTCGGGTGGTCGGGGATTTCCTGGTGGTGTCATCTAAAGTGATGATCCCCTCGATCTAAACTGGGGCTCCCGAGAAGCCGTGTAGGGTGTAGCCCGCCAGTTTCAGTCTCTCCGAAGAGAGTTTCAAGACTTCGAAGGCTGCAAGGAATAAGATGTTCATCGAACTATTGTCGATGAGGATATGATGGACCTCGTGATTGGTCAGATCGATGCTAATGAAAAGGGCATCACAGGGTCGAACCTGAACACCTTCGAGGGCTTCTTCTGAGAACGAGACCAACAATCCGTGACCTCGAGGAGGCAGACAGTTGTGGATAATTGATCCCCCATACAAAAGCTTTACAGGAGGAGTTCGAGTCTCCCCCCCATGGGTCCACCGTGGATGCAGTGGAGAATGACAATATTTTCAGAGTCATGAGCCTCGGGCTTCGTCTCTGGATGCTTGTTCGCACCCCGAGGGTGTGGAGAGGCCCTCGGACCATCCTGAGTAAACTTAGCAAGGTACCCTCTCCAAATGAGTGCCTCGATTCGTCTTTTAGAGCCCGATAGTTTTTGGTCTCATGGTCGTGGTCACAATGGAACCGACTGTAGAACATCCAGTCTCTCTTCTTGTTTCCATTTTTGGATCGAGGAGTATGTCATCACCCTCTATCTCCATGACGATGATGGACACACTTGCATTGAGCGGAGTGAATTTATCGAACCGAGGGACCAAAAGGGGGTGCCTCTGTCCGGATGCGTCTTTCTGGGCCTTCTTTGGGGCCTCTGAGTTGTCTGACTTCCTTCTCCCCTTAGATGGGGACTCCTTACGACCTTCCGGATGTAGGGCTTCTTCGGCCCGAATGTACTTCTTGACTCAGAGCAGGAAGTCGGAAAAATTGGGGTTTCTTAGCCAAGGAGGGCTTCAGCGAATCGTGCCAGACATTTTGCCAAAAGGCGGTTGCAGCAACCCCGACATTGAGGGAGGAGATCGTTCGGGCCTTGGCTATGAATCTGTAGAAGAAATTCTGAAGGGACTCCCCGTCATTCTGTTTGAGGTCCAAAAGGCGTTTTCTCATACTTGCATCTAGTCACGAAATTAGTGAGGAAACTATCCTCGAGCGGATCGAAGGAGAATATCGAAATTAGGGGCGAGCTTGGAGTATCATTCTCGTGCGGGTCCCTGGAGGGTGGATGGAAAGGCACGACAGAGGATCAGATCCGAGGCATTTTGAATCATCATGAGGGTTTTAAACCGCTCGATGTGATCAGCAGGATCCGACTCCCCGTCATAAGTCTCGAAAGCATGAGGCTTGAAGCTCCTCAGAATAGGGGCCTCGAGGATGCTGGACGAGAAGGGTGGCCAGACCGGCTGATACCCAGACCATCCTCCATCTTTGCTGATTCGAGCGACGCTGTCCTCCATCTCCTGTAGGCATTTGAGGACTACATCTTCGCATCCTCAAATCGGGTCGACCCGTGGGACTCCGTGTTCTCAGCTCCTCCTGCATGATGGCTCTGAGTGCGATCGGTTCGAGCTCCGCCTTGGAGGGCCTGGAGGACCTCTTCTCGAAACTCTTGGAATTCGGCCCTTACCATGTAGCCTCTCTCTCCGTGGCCGTTTGGAGGTCGGCGATCCCTCAAGGAGCGACTGTGTGAGAGGAGTGGCGGCTTCGGCTCGGAGCATGGTTAAAGGGTTCCCTCTCTCCTCGGGAGTGACTGAGACGATTTCGCATGTCTTCCTCATTCGCTCGATTTTTTATGACATTTCGGAGGTCGGGAATCACCGAGACCACGAGCTTTCTATCAACCGAGCGTTAGGCGCTTTGGGCTGGCCCCTGGGGTTGTTCCGCCTACCTTTGCTGGGAACCCTGAGTGACAACTCGGCTTCGGGAAGGACATGGAGGAGGAAGCGGGGGGTGGGTGTAACACTCCCCGGTTGCAGTCTTCTTGGCTTTAGGAGCCATGGAGTAGTTGTTCACAAAGTATGGTCTGAGGAAGAGGCTCGGATCTGTGTTTCCCACAGATGGTGTCAATCTGATGTTGGTGTTTTCGGGTGTTTGGGAGCAACAGATAGTGAGTTCTTTGGATGGGATAGGAAACTCAGATCTTGGTCGTCGAACCAACCCTGTAGTGAGGCAGAAGTATGTGGACTGTGTGGATCTAGGAATGGCTAGACAGCTGAACACTTGCAAAAAGTTTAAAACACTGGGAGGATTCTCTGCGACAGACCCTCCAACGCTTAAGACAGTAAACAATGGTTTAAAGGGAGTTTAGATGGTAAAGAGTGATTACTCTGTAATAGTGGCTGCCAGGCTATATATATAGGTTGGTGGGGGGATTTGTTAGGGAAGATCCCATGCGGCCAAATATGGATCTCCGAGATCATGGGTTTAATTTGTCCGTTAATCCCCCTGATTTTGGGAGATCTGATTACTGGCTGAGAAAGACCAGTCAGCCTTCCCCTAATTGGGCTGGACAAGTGTGGTGGGACGATGGATGGCCCATGTGCTGTCGTTGGACCTGTTGTTCTGACCTCAAAAGTCTCGAGATTCGTGCAAGGATCGAACGGTGCAGATTGGCTGCAATTTTTACCCTCATAACTTCATTCCCCCCCCCCTCCCCCCCCCCCCTCCCCCCCCCCCCCCCCCCCCCCCCACTCACACACACTCATGGAGTACAAAAGTCGTAACTAATCATAGAATTTCCTAGGTGAACAACTTGCTTTAATTGAAGTGTTAGTGTCATGCATTGGTAAGCCTCTTCGCTGGTACGTAAGAGACCAGGAATTTGAATCCCCAATAATTAATATTAGAAAAATGAGTCTCATACTTATATGAGTGATTTCCTCCTACAAATAGCTTGTAATTACTTTACGGAACTCTATATCGATGATCGACACAGTTTATTTTGTTCTTTATGTCATAATGTCTACGCCTATAACATATCAAGTTGTTTAAAAACTGCTTATCCATATTTTAAGTGGTCGTAAAATGAACGTTGTTTAATATTATAACAACTTGGCACTATACGATGAATGGGAAAGAAGCCTCCAAATAACTTGATTTTTTGTATACATATATTTTATGACATTATAAATTTAATGAACAATTTGGATCGTCCATATATATATAATATTATATGAGTTCAACTACTCTATATAAGAGTTTTTCTCCGATAAAAATGATGCTCCCTTTATATATGTGTGTGTGTGCGCGCCTACGACCTTTTAAAAAAACAAACAAGTCAAAAAAAAAAATTGCAAAAAACTTGCTTCAATGATATGGAGACTCAAAGTAGTTGATTTCTTGGTCTTGACTCTCAGGAATTAGACTTCTGTTGGACAAATTAATTAAGAACGAAAAAGGCATTGGTGTTTGGAAACTAGCACAAATCTTTTATTCCTTTAGTTTGTTCATCCGATATTTTATTCTTCTTAATCCATTGTTGTTTGATTTTATGCCTTCCAGCGGATTCAAGGTTCAAGAAAAGTCTTAATGAGCAATTATCATTACTGACGAAATGCCAAAGTCTTTTCTTCATTTTTCCCATTATTTAAACTAGTATAATGCACGTGCGATGCACGCCTATATAAAATATAGTCATTAAATTAAATAAAGTATAAAGTAAAGTCATTACATTAAACCATGTTCTTGAGTTGGTTCATTTCTTCACCCATCTTCCTCTCTATCTCAACCCGGACCTCGTTAATGGATGCCTCAAGATAAATATGATATTTTATGTTAAGGTACTTAATTTTATGGTGCGTGTCCATGTCGTAGTCTTTTTCCAAATTTATTGTGTTAGTTGTCCTCCATACCCGTAAGTTATCTTGCTTTTTATAATGGAGACGATTTAATTTGAAAGCTTAAAATTAAATAGACTAAAAAAAATCACCGGAAATTAAATACTTAATGAGACTCGAGAAAGTCATACCTGCCATTGAATGCTCTCGCAACTGGCAAGTAGCTCCTTGGTTAGATGAACACGTTCTGCGGTGTTCGAAAGGGGTCTATTGTCATTGGCGAAAAGTGGATTGCAGTTTATCAATCTGCAAAAGGAAAACAAAGTATCGCTTGAATCTCTATCTCACATGAACATTAAAAAGTTATCCTAATGTATATGCAAGAAATCATTGAATCATCTCTTGCAATCTCGAAAGACACTACGCAAGGAAATTCCAATACAAATAACAACGTTTACACATTCTTCAGAAACTTTTGAAGCTCACCAAAATCAATAAGTTAGTAGAGTAATTACTTAAAAGCAAACATAGTTCCTAAACGATTTTAGAATAGTAGATAACCCATGTAATTTGCATCAATATACAATTATGAAAGATCCATAAAAAAACTTTCAGCAATTAACCACTTAATTAGTGGCAGACACTAAACATGACTTACAGATTGTTGAATTTCCTCTTTGACTATATAGAACAGATCTTGTGCAGACCTCATCTTTCTTCAAGAATTATGAGTCCTGGACATCAATGAAAATTAATAAATTACATGAAAAAGAAAAAAAATAACATTGAAGCAAAAATATATTAAGGACTTACGATCGATTAGAACATGTTGTGCGCGGAATACAAAACTAATTAACCAATGCGGAATCAAAGAGAGAAACAGCGAAGAAAAACACAGAGAAACAAACCAACACAAGGACACAAGATTTAATGTGGTTCGGCAAAACTCATGCCTACATCCACGGGGCGGTTGGGGTTTCTTCTTGCTTCAAATAATCACCATTGGGCGAAAAACAAACCCTTACAAATGATGACGGCTACAAAACCGAATAGGGGTCCTCTAACTTTCGTCACAGATTACAAAACCCTAACAAGTGTATTTATAAGAAAACTACTGGGCCATTTCGAATTGGGCCTTTTTTAGTTCAAAATCCCGTACACAGTCGACTGGTCATCTAAACAGTCGACTGGTCTTGTTCAGGGCAGTCGACTGGGCAGTCGACTGCTGCTGCTGTATTCCAAGCCTTTGAAACTTCTCTGGACAGTCGCCTGATCCTCCAATTCAGTCGACTGATATACTGGAACTTTCATTTGCTGCAGATACTCCAAAACAATCTGAACCAGAATCGAGCCATTATCCTACAATCTCCACCTTGGCGAGATCTTCCAAGTATCCAACAATCTCCACCTTGGTGAGATTTTCCAAGTAGCCCAAGCAATCTCCAATAAATACTCCAAAACAACTGCTCATCACCAAATGCAACAAAAAACCAAACTCCACCTTAGTATGATATCACATACTAAACAAACCAATAGCAAAGCACTATCCCAACCGCCCATGCCAAATTATCAAACATGCAAAATATTAGCCAGGTTCATGCAATGCTTGAACTTGGCTGCCCCAACAACTTTGGTCAACATATCAGCAGGATTATCAGCTGTTCCAATCTTCACCAAATGAATATCACCATCCTTTATCAAATCACGCACAAAATGATAACGGACATCAATATGTTTGGTCCTCGAATGATGAACTTGGTTCTTCGCTAAATGAATAGCACTCTGACTGTCACAGTGTACCTCCACCTTCTCTCGATGAATTCCCAAGCTCTTCAAAAGTCCATGTATCCAAATGGCTTCCTTCATGGCCTCAGCAACCGCCATGTATTCAGCCTCAGTAGTAGACAACGCTACAGTGGACTGCAAATTGGACCTCCAACTTATAGGTGCTCTAGCCATGGTAAACAAATAGCCTGTAGTAGACCGCCTCTTATCTAGATCACCTGCATAGTCCGAATCAACATAACCCACCAATAACCTGCTAATATTGTCATCCCTTTCAAACTTCAAACCCACATCTGTGGTGCCACTTATGTACCTCAAAATCCATTTAGCTGCTTGCCAATGCTCTCTGCCTGGATCATGAATATATCGACTAACCATACTCACCGCCTGAGAGATGTCTGGTCGAGTACAAACCATGGCATACATCAAACTGCCAACCACACTAGTGTAAGGTACATTAGCCATATACCGTCTCTCTTCATCTGTACTTGGAGACTGAGAAGCACTAATTCTGAAATGAGGGGCTAAGGGTGTACTGACCGGTTTAGTTTTCTCATCTATACCAAACCGTTTCAGCACCTTCAAAAGATATTGCTTCTGTGTCAAACTCACTATGCCCTTTGCTCTGTCTCTAGCTATCTCCATCCCAAGTATCTTCTTGGCTTCACCAAGATCCTTCATCTCGAATTCAGAACTCAGCTGATTCTTCAAATTTTGAATCTCCTTAGCATTTTTAGAGGCAATCAACATATCATCCACATATAATAACAGATATATGAAAGAACCATTCTGCAACTTTCTGAAGTAGACACAATGATCATACTCACTTCTGGAATATCCCTGCACTTTCATAAACTGATCAAACCTCAAATACCACTGCCTTGGAGATTGCTTCAACCTATAGAGAGACTTCTTCAACCTGCAAACACAACTTTCCTTCCCAGCTGTCTTAAACCCATCTGGCTGCAACATATAAATTTCTTCATCTAGATCCCCATGTAAGAACGCAGTCTTCACATCCATCTGTGTCAATTCAAGATCAAACTGTGCTACCAAAGCTAACAAAATCCGAATAGAAGGATGCTTCACAACTGGAGAGAACACTTCATTATAGTCAATACCTTCCTGTTGAGCATACCCCTTTGCAACTAGTCTAGCCTTGAACCGAACACTGCCTTTTGGACCCTCTTTCTTCGTATACACCCACTTGCAACCAATTGCTTTCTTCCCTTTTGGTAGTTGCACTAGATCCCAAGTCTTATTCTTATGAAGAGAGTTCATCTCTTCATCCATAGCAACTTTCCAATCTGCATTTTCAGAACTTCTAGTAGCTTCTTTGAAGTTGGAGGGAACTTCATCATCCACAATGGGAAGAGCAAATGCAACTGTATCTGTAAAACGAGACGGTCGTTTGATATCTCTTCTTTGCCTTCTTACTGCAATTGATTCTACCTGCTGGATAGGAACTTCTTCATCATTCTCAGTATTAACCACATCATCTTCATCTTGGACAGGAACAGGATTTTCAACTGACAATTTTTCTAACTCCACCTGTTGGAGAACTCTCCTACCAGTCGACTGGTAATTGCCAATAGTCGACTGTCCCGAGCTCCCACTCTTCTGCTGTTCTGGACCACCAGTCGACTGCTCCTGTACACCAGTCGACTGTCCCGAGCTTCTGCTACTCACCTATTGGAGAACTGTCCTACTCTTCTGCTGCTCACCAGTCGACTGTCCTATACCACCAGTCGACTGTCCCGAGCTAATCATGCTGGTCTCATCAAAAGTCACATCTCTGCTGATTACTAACTTCTTCTGTTCTGGACACCACAACCTGTAACCTTTGACACCAGTACTAAAACCAACAAATATAGCCTTTTTGGCTCTTGCATCAAGTTTAGTTTCAGTTACATGAAAATAAGCAGGACAACCAAATATATGCAAAAAACTATAATCAGATGCAGGTTTACCACTCCATACCTCAATAGGCGTTTTGCCTTCAAGTGCTGCTGATGGTAAACGGTTGACAATGTGACTTGCATATATAACAGCTTCTGCCCAAAATGTCTTCTTCAATCCAGACTGTGCTAGCATACATCTCACCTTCTCAAGTAAGGTTCTGTTCATCCTTTCTGCAACCCCATTTTGCTGTGGAGTCTTCCTAACTGTGAAGTGCCTCTGGATCCCTTCATCTTCACACAATTTCAGAAACGGATCGTTCTTGTATTCCCCTCCATTATCTGACCTCAGAACCTTAATCTTCCTACCAGTCTGGTTTTCAACTTTCTTCTTCCAACTTGTGAACAATGTCAAAACTTCATCTTTGTGCTTCATGGTATATACCCAAACTCGTCTGGAGTAATCATCAACAAAAGTAACAAACCAGTGTCTACCACTCATAGAAGGTGTCTGAGTAGGGCCCCAAACATCTGTGTGCACATAATCGAGGATACCCTTTGTCTGATGTACAGCTGTACCAAATTTCACCCTAGTTTGCTTACCCAAAACACAATGTTCACAAAATTCCAACTTGCACCCTTTAGCATCTTTAAGCAACCCTTGCTTCACAAGCCCCTGCAAAGCCTTTTTTCCTGCATGTCCGAGTCGCATATGCCACAACCTAGTAGAGTCGGGAACAACCTGTTTAGGCCTTTCAGTTACACTGGCAGCCTGACCCAAATATGTTTTTCCCTGCAAGAAAAACAAGTTCCTTTTTCATTGCCCTTTCATCACCACAAGTGATCCGCTAGTCACCTTCAGAATACCACCTTCACTAGCAAATTTCAATCCACTGGCCTCCAAAGCACCAAGTGAAATCAAATTCTTTTTCAAATCTGGAACATACCATACATCTGAAAGCTCCCTAATAAGACCATCGTGCATTAGCAATTCAATCTTCCCGATTCCTACCTTCTTACAAGGTGCATCATTTCCCATCAAAGCTACACCACCATCCATATACTCCAAAGAAGTAAACCACTCTTTTTTCCAAGACATATGATAGGAGGCTGCTGTATCAAGAAACCATACCTCTTGATAAAGTGAGGGACTAGAAGCAAGTGCAAAAGAAAAATCCTCGCCACTATCTAAATTATCAACAGTCACATTTGCAGTCGAATTTTCCTTATTTCGTAGCTTTGGACAATCCTTTTTCCAATGCCCCCTTTCATGACAGAAAGCACATTCATCTTTGGCCGGTATTTTCCTGTCCTTCGAAACTCCTCTCGTTTTGGAACGAGATTTGTTTCCCTTTTTCCCAGATTTGGACTCAGATCTGGTCTCAGTCCTGCCCCTTACAATCAATACCTCAGAAGTTTCTCTATCAACCATTTTATCCCTTCTCCTAGTTTCATTATTCAACAAAGCATTTGCAACAACTTCATATTTCACAGTATCCTTTCCAAATATTAACGTTGTTGCTAAATGATCATAACTTTCGGGTAATGAATTCAACAGAATTAGGGCTTTATCTTCATCTTTAATTTGCTCATTCAAATTTAACAAATCAGCCAATAATTTATTAAATGATTCAACATGAGCATTCATAGACATACCTTCCGTATAGGTGAAGCGAAAAAGTCTCTTCTTCAAATACAGCCGATTCTCCAAACTTTTCCTCATGTATTTGTCTTCGAGCTTCTTCCACAACACCGCAGCAATGGTATCCCTCATCAAATCATACTTCTGATCCTTCGCAATAAAGAGCCGAATAGTCCCACACGCAACTCGATTCAACTTCTTCCAATCTGCTTCGGACATATCCTTAGGTTTTTCTTTCTCCAAAGCAACATCTTGTTCTTGTTGAACAAGAACATCCAACACCTCACATTGCCACATCCCGAAATTGTTTGTCCCATCAAATTTTTCAACTTCAAATTTTGCGTTGTGAATCGTTGTTCTAGAAGAACTTGATCCCACAACATCCTTGGTTGCATCTGCATCACCCGCCATCTCCCTCTAGGTCGAACCAACAGCTCTGATACCACTTGTTGTGCGCGGAATACAAAACTAATTAACCAATGCAGAATCAAAGAGAGAAACAGCGAAGAAAAACACAGAGAAACAAACCAACACAAGGACACAAGATTTAATGTGGTTCGGCAAAACTCATGCCTACATCCACGGGGCGGTTGGGGTTTCTTCTTGCTTCAAATAATCACCAATGGGCGAAAAACAAACCCTTACAAATGATGACGGCTACAAAACCGAATAGGGGTCCTCTAACTTTCGTCACAGATTACAAAACCCTAACAAGTGTATTTATAAGAAAACTACTGGGCCATTTCGAATTGGGCCTTTTTTAGTTCAAAATCCCGTACACAGTCGACTGGTCATCTAAACAGTCGACTGGTCTTGTTCAGGGCAGTCGACTGGGCAGTCGACTGCTGCTGCTGTATCCCAAGCCTTTGAAACTTCTCTGGACAGTCGCCTGATCCTCCAATTCAGTCGACTGATATACTGGAACTTTCATTTGCTGCAGATACTCCAAAACAATCTGAACCAGAATCGAGCCATTATCCTACAGAACAATGGGATTTGGGGCAAAATGGACCCAGTAAGATTTTGCTGAATCTAACCCAGTCCTTAAAATCTGGTGAGAAAGATAAAGATATTTAGATATTCGTTTCAATCTCAAGGTAAAATCAATTGCAGGTAAAATCTTACCTTGATTGACGGCGGTGAAGCGACGATGCGGCGGGGCGACGGCGAGGCGAAGTAACGGTGAGGCGTTCCCCTGATGTGAGCCATTCGCAATGTGAGATACCTCCTTCAATGAGTTCCCACTGGAAAGAAGGTCAAGCTACAGTACCAATCACAAAGGAACGCAACACTAAACTCAGAATATTTGAATAAACATCAATTTAAACATTTAATAGCATCAGATAATACCTGAGATCTCTGGTCTTCAACAGTCAAAAGTTCAAACACCTGAAGATGAGAGAATGGAAGCCACATTGTCGAAACTGCAGTCAATATAACCCCATTGTGCTGTCATCATTGGAGCAGAAAGAGTATCCACATTATAGTTTTCAATTTGCTCGTCTGGTTCTGAAATCTTTCTTTAAGAGAACTCTCATCACGAAGTACCATTGCTTTCTTTTTTGAGGAGTGAAATCGAAGCCAAGGCGTTAGTCTATTGATCATGACATTGCACTGGGTTCCACCGAGCTTGACATCAACCTCGGTTCTAATTGGTTGAAGCGGCTGAGAGTAAACGAAGATGAGTTATACTTGAAATAAAGGTATGGTAAGGGATGAACATGAAAGTGCAAAACTATTTACAATGATGATTAAAATATTAGCGCGAGGCCATCAACGACCACAAGAAAAACCACCACCACACCACACACACACAAAAAAACCCAAAATAATGCACTAATATTTGCTTCATAAAACTAACCTCCTCTAATTTCTGCCTGGAATCACGAAGTTCTTTATCAAAGATGGTATATTCTAGTGATCTCCGTTGTTTGCCAAGTTGCTGGTATTTCCGCAATTCTATCTTTTCTTCATCCAGTTCCCTTAATCTCTCCTCCAGATATTGAACAACTTGATCAATCTGCTTCCTCTTATTTTCTGGTTATCATGCCAAACAGCACTTCAGACCACTGTTGCACAATCATGAGGATTTTTTTAAAAAACTAAAATGAGATAACTTGCTAGTTTCTTGCATAATCTTTAAGCTCTTGCGTCGTCTCTCGTAAACACGGGTCCCGCCTGTCTCTTTAAGCAGATCCAAATGCTCAGAGTCTTCATTAAAGTAAGAGATGCAATCTACACAACCATCATAGCTGAGTTCAAATATGTCTTAATTTAATTTATAGCAGAGTTCAGAAACAATGAATGCAAAATCTGCGAGCTAAAAAAATTCACACCTTTCCTTGCTGAACAACATAGTAGGGATTAGATTGAGAGAAACCAGCACTTTCCAGCAAATTCATGACTTCTGTTTTGCGGTCGGAAAAGAAACAAATTTTATAATTTACATTTGAAGAAAGTACCAACTTATGCTAATGTAGGTAATTGGTCCTACGTGACATGCTTAGCATCCAAAAAGTAGTCATCTTTCTTCAGACCAATTGTCTGATGCAGCCGCACCTCATCCTTATCAACCTGCACTAATGGTGAAGAAATGCATATAACTTATTCTATTCACACTATTAGCATTAGATTAAGAAAAGACTTCCCCAGCTCTGCATTAATAAGCATGAAAATTACTTCATGATATTTACTTAAACCTAAAACCAGTCATGCTTGACTGAATTGTCAGCTGGTTGACCATAGTTGCTGCTTTGTTGGTAATAAATATATCTTATCACAGCAGCGTTTAGGTACCAGAAGGGAATGTTCATACATGTGGTTGTCAATGCACACTCATCTATCTATGGTAAGGCAGGAAAATAATTACTAAAGTTAATTATAATGGAAACAATGTTGAGAAGAGCAAAATCTGAAAATAACTCAAAGTGGACAACTCAAAAATAGATAAATTAAATAAAATGTCTACTGTCCATGCGCTGCCTCATCTTTCTTCGTATAGAACCTTTGGGGTACTGATAACATTTTTGTCAAGGTCTAGTTGTGTTGTATTTATCAGTTATGCATGATACAACAATAGTATGGTACTCTGGAAACATACCTTTAGATGGTACTTTACATAAGCATCGAAATTCAGTAAAATTCAGACAGTCTTGTCTGCTCTTGCGCCTTTAACATGATGCGGAAGAATGTCTGCAGAGTTGGGAAATGAAATTGTATTACCATTGAAAACTCCATATATTAAATCTTCATATGACATTTTTCTAATGAAATTATAAAACCTATAAAGTGTTTTAAGCTATTTGTAAACCAAGATCATTTAACATCAATTAAATCACGAAAATCTACTCTAGGTATCGAATCGGGTGTCTGCCTCTTCAACCTCCTACTCCTATACAAATTCAAACAAATACCCATATTGAGAAATCTTGAACAGTATTAATCAAATGTAAGAAATAGAGAAGTGGGTATTTTGTTCATGACCTGTTGGAGTTGGTTTTTGAAGGGGACTTCGACAGCGGAGCGAGTTGGTTTCCCCTTCATCATCATCAAGACTGAAAACTACTCTAGGTATTGAATCGGGTGTCTGCCTCTTCAACCTCCTACTCCTATACAAATTTAAACAAATACCCATTTTGAGAAATCTTGAACAGTATTGATCAAATGTAAGAAATAGAGAAGTAGGTATTTTGTTCATGACCTGTTGGAGTTGGTTTTTGAAGGGGACTTCGACACCGGAGCGGGTGCGAGGGACGGGGGGTCGCGCGGCGCGAGCAAAGTTCGGGGGGGGGGGGGGGACTTCGACACCGGAGCGGGTGCGAGGGACGGGGGGTCACGCGGCGCGAGCAAAGTTCCGGGGGGGGGGAGGGAGAGAGAGGCAGCAGTGAGTGTGAGAGAGAGGTAGAGGAATCGACAGGTTGGGGGGGGGGGGGGGGGGGTTGGATTTTTTTTTCTGAGAGAGAGAGAGTTTGATTTGAGTGAGAATTACGGTTGTGGCCTTCTTTTGTGTATGATTCAGGGGAAAAATTTGATAGATCTAACCCTACATTATTTTTTAGGTGTGTTATGTATAAGAGGGCATAATAGTAAAAAGCCGCTAAAATAGGGGTTTGCTTAATAATAGTATGGATTATAAAAAGCCTCTAAATAGGTATATATGACTTGAAATCCCAATAGAAGGACCTCAAAATGATTAATCTTATAGTAATTATTTAGTTAGAAATTTTAATAAAATTAATTGCAAATTAAGCATAATTATCCTCACTTTCTATTCTCTTTGCTTCAATGTTTACTTTCTCCAAAAAAAAAATTAGCATGCATATATGTTTCATTTTTACCAAAAAAATTGTAAAACCCTAAAAAGAAACAAACAGACCATAGAAAACTAGCGGCACTCCCATATGATAAATATTTCTTTAGCAATGGCATCGGTTGAGATAAAAGTGACTGATCATAATCACATGATTGCAAACTTTCTTCTTTGCAATAAATTTTAAGGATAATGCTAAGCGATTGATCTAATCATTAGCAATGGCGGATCAGACGGTGAGGGGCAACGATTTCGAAGAGAAGGCAGAGAAGAAACTGACCGGGTGGTCCTTCTTCGGCAACAAGAACGACGAGGCCGCCGAGTTGTACGATAAGGCCGCTAACTGCTTCAAACTCGGAAAGAACTGTAAGATTCTCTCCTTCTTTCTCTCAATTCGATCTAATCCTTGAGGATTCATGAGTTACAAATTCTTCGTTCTAGGGTTTGATTGTAATTTGGTTTGTTTTGCGTTTGTTCTAGGGTTTGTAGTTGAAATTATTCACATACTATCAAATTTATTACTTTTTTCTTTACTACTTTAGGTGACATACTATTATTAGATCTTTCTATTATCTACTTTATAATAATTTCCGGCTAAGGTAGTAAAGAGAAAAGTAGATTTGGTAGTTGGTATAACATTGGGTTAATTTGAAAACCATAGGAACTATTCAGAGTCTAGGTTCATTTAAAGCTGCGGTTGGAAGGGAAAGTCCTATATTTATGTGGGTTTGATTTTTGATGGAGGTCAGCCATTACGAACGAGAGAAAGTCAAACATCACAGAAGGTTGATACATTCCAGTACTTGGAAGCAGCGAAAAACTCAACGGTATATATATCGTTAACTCATTAAACAGGAGTAATAATTGAAGTTCAGATTTTCAAATTGAGAGGAACTTGTGAGTCATTTATTGAATATGAATAGAGAGGGATCGAGAGAGTCTTCATTTTGTACACTTCTATATTTTAAAAATTATTTTATTACCAGCCTTTTATAACCAGTCTTAAGTTTTCAAGTTCATAAATTATTGTCGTGGTTAGAAAATATGTAATTCTTCCTAGGGTTAGAAGTAAGTATAATCTCCACATTAATTTATTCCATTCCGACCATATGTATCAAAACTTGAAAGTCTAAAGATTTAATTTGAAGGTAAGACTTTTTTTTTATGAAACGGATAAAGTCTTACAGCTCCAGCCATAAATAAATATAGCATAAAAAATAAAAAGCATACACAGATCAATTTTACAAGAAGTAAAACAAGGAAACAAATAAACAGTGGGCAAACAATAAGCCCTGAAAAACAGATTGCGAAAAACGAAGAAAACAAACAAGATCATGCTACAACTAAAACGAACAGACTGAAGACACGAGATCCGGCCACGCCAAGCTAACCCGCATCCACTCAAAGGAACTCATAAGAGGATATCCAACAACGCATCCTCCCACCAACACCCCAGCAGCGGAGCTGGATGCCGAATACAGTAGGCAAGTATGGTCGCGATCCCGGTGAGGAAGGCCTAGCAAACGACCAGCCAACCTGCACTAATGCAGAGAGGGAATCGAAGAGTGCCAGACCCAAAGAAAGGCCCCACGAACAAGCGCGCACCTCGCCAAACAGCACCCAAGAGCGAGAAAACACGATCACGCCACACCAAAAATGCGATCAACGGCTGGGCAACCCCCACCCGTAAAAAAGGAGAAGGACGAACCAGCGAGGAGGGCCCTTAATGTCTGCTAATTCAAGGAATAGCATAAGGAAGCAAATGAAGACCGCGCAAACTCACTCGCCCTCACTGCGGAGTAAAAATGCAAAAGGAAACCACCGAAAGAAAAGTAATAGTTACGAATAAACGAACTATTAAACCGCTCAGAATTGAGCAAACCAAAAGCCAAACACACTAACCACAAATTGGCTAAACCGAAGATAAGAACAACTAAGGACAGAAAACGATAACTAGTAAAAATAAAAGCTGAAGGTAAGACTTTATAATGAACGTAGTGGTGGAGCTACCACCAAAGGAAGGGGGACAAATGGCCGCCCAAAATTTTATGAAACACACCTTTATATATAAAATTTATATATAAGTGCTTCTTTTTACAAAATATTGTTAGAATTTGGAACCCCAACTAAGAAAGATTAGATCTCGGTCACTAAACTTTTTCAATACGATCTCTATTCTTAATGCACTTATTTACTGATTTAACCTTTATTTTTTTAAATATTAAAATAAAACTCAGTTTACGATTAATTTTTAAGAGGGATAATAAATAATTCAAAATTTACTCTATAGTCATCAATGACTCATTCTGTGTTCTTTCATTCAATGAACAGTATCAGAATTCTTCTAAGTTGCAGCCTTGGAGTAATTGGGTGGGGTCTACCTGCGACACTTTCCCTTTCCTTCCAGCCAATTGCAGCCCATATTGCATGTCCAGATACTGTACATACGCCAACTTGCTCTAGGTTGAATACAACGTACGCGACTAGATAAGATCCATGCATGCATGAGTACTCAAAACAACCTTCTCAGATGGGGCCTCCTGATATCCGTTGAGTTTCTATCAAACTTTAACCAGCCATCCAACTTGCCGTAGTTGGAAGCTCATCGATCCCTTGCTTTCTTCGTTGTACAACAAAAGCAAGTAAGAAGCAAATGCATCTTACAAGTTAGTTAATAGTTAACTAGTATATCCCCTGTGCAATATTGTGCAGACTTTATCAAAAAATGTATTAAAACATCAGTATCATTCAATAAAAAATTCAGCAGAACCTACTGCATATAGAGCTTTTTTCCTGTATAATTATAATTCGTTGCATTTAATGCAATAAGACTTTCAAACACAATCACAATAATTATGCAATTGTTCAAATACTTTAATCATATATACAACGAATTGTATAAATTAATTGTTCCGGATAATAACAGACTACAATCCAAGTAGTTAAAATGCAAATTCTCTTTTATAAACAACTAATAATTCATAGCTAGGTAAATACAAAACAAAAAAAAAATTTGTGTATTGATTTCAACATATGGTGGTATACTTGGCTGGAGTCGAAGACTCTATCCGTTTCATTAAAAAAAAACATACGGTGGTATCCAAATATCTGTAGTAATTGTCTTCTCTATACTTCAACATGCTGGAATGAACAATCATTGTGTGGCTGAATTCTTTACACATGAACATCACATATCGGTATACATAAAAAGAGAAATCTTCCTATATCTTTGATTCTTCACTCGTACTGTTGCAAACAAAATAGTTGAAAATTTGTCAATAATATCAATCTCTTGATTATTCAATATTCAAATTTAACAATAGGCCTTTGAAATAGTATAATATATAGATATAATATAATGGTCTCGCATGGTATAACATATAAACATACAATGATAAAAAAAAAAGGAGAAGGAAAACACTTCTAAACATAGATACATCCATGGACATGTAAACACATATAGATGTAACTATCCCAAGAAGGTTGGGAATAGGAGCTGCACCACAAACTGGGAGAACTGACCGTGTGAACATGTATGTTCCACGATGAAGGCTCAAAATAAGTTACCAGATGGTACCCCTGTTATTCACCCCAATCAGTTTGTGAAACTGAAAGAGGGCACTCGCAATAGAGATTCCTTACTACTGGTAAGCGATTGAACCCTGCCTATACCAGGAAAGGCGACTCTACAACAACCCGAATCTTAGAACATGCACATATATACAAGTTAATTTTTTAAAATTAGTAATTAAGGAGATTAACCTCCAAAACTGAAACTTGACCTAACCCAGATTCATGCCTATAATGCCATAATGTTGCATGGAAAGGGATAAGTAGATCGGAAGTGAACACATTTAGGTCTACTTTCTTTAAAAATTATCTGAAAGCATGATAACCCTATGTATATGGTTGTGTACAAAATATAATTACTCTCTATTCCTAAACTCCAGTTATTTCAAGTATATGGGCATTACTTGTTCGCTTATCAATTTACATTAAATGCAAGCAATACTTTTGGTATTCAATTGACACCCATATCTTCATCAACGACACAGATATTGTTAAGCAATCATATCATCTATACTTGTGACATATCCAACTACAATCAACCGCACAATTATTTTCGAATTCCGACAGTATAAATAAATAAATAGTTATGATGAATTTCTTGATATTATTTAAACTATCGAAATTATCACACAATCCTCAAAACTTATAAAAAAACTACAAACTTACAACAGCCTTAAAAAACGCAATCTGCAGCAGCAAATACTTAATCCCGAGCTTCGATTGCTCATCCACTAACTTTGTTAACCACACCATAATAAACCTTCCCATCATTCTTTCTTGATATATATATAATATATAATATATAATATAGTACTAATCTTTGCTTTTAACTCACTCACTCAATCACAGAGTAAAATTAAGATAAGAACTTAAAAAGAAATACAATCTTTGCTTTTAACTCACCAACTAATTCATCCTAATATTTGTAACTCAAAACCCAAAAATTTGAAACTGAGATTAATGAAAAAGATGGAAGTCTAAAAAATAGTAATTGCAAAGAAATTAATCCAGTAAAATCAACCAACTTCCCCCAATCAATTTTTTTTTACTGTTTTGAAGTTGCTTACCTCCTTCAATAGTTGCAGTTGCGTTCCATCACAAACTCGACTCATTAATTCCTAATGATAACTGCTAAGCTCCAAAATACTTGCAATTCGAGCTCTCTATCTATATAACTAAAGGAAGCAATGCAGAAAGTGGAAGAAATGAACAACACACCTTGCTTAGTTGCTTTTGCATATATCTCTATTCAAATAAAAGCATTAATTTAATCCCAAAAATATATATATTTCTGATATGAATTTGAAGTGGATAACAGCACAACAGCTGGAAGCAGCACAGATTTTCAAACTAAATCACAGAGTAAAATCAATATTAGAACTTAAAAAGAAACACAATTTTTGCTTTTAGCTCACCAATTAAATCATCCTACTATTTGTAACATAAAAACCCTAAAAATTGAAACTCAAATTAATGCAAAAGATAGAATTCTGCAGAGTAGTAATTACAAAGAAATTAATCTAGTAAAATCAACCAACTTCCCCAAATCAAATTTATTTTAACTGTTTTGAAGTTGCTTACCTCCTTCAATAGTTGCAGTTGTGTTCCATCACAGAGATGCTAATAAGGATTTCAGGCGTCGGGTTTAGACGGACGGCGATGGCGAGGAGATCGACGACCGGCGGAGGAGATTTGGGTGGGTTTTGGGATAGGGAGGGTTAGGGTTAGTGGGTTTGGGAGAGATGTGGTAGAAGAAGATTTTGTTTGTGTTTTTATTAATTTTACAATTGATGTGAGTTGCACGTGTTATTTCCTACTTTTGCTTTCCTTTCTCTATTTCAAAATAGAGAAAGGAGAGATGGAGTGGTCCTATTAACTTAAGATATATATATATATAATAGTAATATGTTATAGCTTCCAATTTCCAACAGGGTATTTAACCATACTCTCATCATAAGCAATCGTCTGATTACAACATTTATACAGCAAGATACAAAACCATAACTTATAGTAAGTTAATGTTAATGTTGTAGTACAATCAACAATTAAGAAGATTGGATTCTTCAGAGATACAGTGAACATGAGTTAATATACCGCTAACTTAAACCCTATTCCATCCAAATAAATGTCAACTCTCGCTAATTAATCAATAAAAACTTTGGCTGAGGCAAACAAACAAAATAAAACAAAACAAAACAAAAAAAACCGCAATCTTCGTACCTGACTATCCCTTCACCTCAATTACTAGTATTATACACGTGCTGTGCATGTGGAAAAAAATTGGGAGGAATGAAAAGGGCAAAAAAAAAATTTACCTACACGTACGTTGCACGGATTGGATTAAGGACAAAAGCCTTCTCCCATTATAGTAGTAGAGATTAATCAATAAAAACTTTGGCTGAGGCAAACAAACAAAATAAAACAAAACAAAACAAAACAAAAAAACCCGCAATCTTCGTACCTGACTATCCCTTCACCTCAATTATTATAAAACGCCCCCAAAAAAATATATTTGAATCCTCTACACTTACAAAATATGAACGGATGGTGCATTTACTTAGTATAAACTGTCCATCCTAAATCAAAGTTGAAGAATGGTCAAAATTAATTACATTACTTATTATTAAAATAAAAAATATTTCAATCAAACTAATTAGAATAATTTCTATTTAAGAGAAATTTAACAGCCTAAATGGAAGATCCTCTCATAAATTTTTTGATAAACCTTTTTTTTATAAAAAACACCATATATATTTGGCAAATATTTTTTTTAAAAAAATTTTCCTTAATGAAAAAGTAAAGTTTCTTTCTTTCCTGTCAGTTATTTGAAGAGATAGTTAATGAATAGAAGTAGTGTAAATACATGAGAGAAAATTTTGCTAAATTTTTTCAAATCTATTACTTTACGTACATTGCACGTGCAACTCCAACTCTCTCACTATACATTTTAAATCTATCAACTTAAATGCATCGGATACGAGTGGCACCCTAAAGATGATTTCATTTGGCGTTGGGAAACAGCGGGTGTATTCACCGTCAATTCTTTTTATCATTTCCTCAATTTTAGAGGAGTTCGCCCTCCCTTCGCCAAAGCCATTTGGCGATCTTGTGCCCCTCTAAAGGTCAAAATTGTTGTCTGGCTAGCCTTAAACAACAGGCTGCTTACGGCTGAAGTTCTTAATAAAAGGAACTTGGCTTGGGGACAAAATTGCCCCCTCTGTACCACTTCTTTTGAGGACGTCAATCACCTTTTCGTGGAATGTGAGTTTACGCGTCCGCTGTGAAAAATTTCTTCTCTTGCTTGGGAAGTCCACACCCTTCCTAATAACTTAAATTCCTGCTGGTCACATCCACATTCTAACTCCAAGTACCAACTCTCGTGGCATTTCTCGTTTCAAATAATCTTATGGGTTATTTGGTTGGAAAGGAACAAAAGATTATTTCAGTAGCGGGCGTCCACTGCCTCATCCATCATTGAAGACTTTGTTTTCCTCTTCAATTTTTGGTCCTCGTCCTTAAAGACTGAAGCAAGAATTGCTCTCCATGGTTTCAGGATTGATGAAGCGATTCATTGCCTACGCTCTTTGCATGCTATTTAATTTCTATGTTTTCTCTTAGTTTATGTTTTCTTTCGAGAGCTTCTAATCTTATGCTTTCCTCTGTCCCCTCACAGGAATAAGGCCCCGGTGTCTGGCTTTTGGGTTTTTGGCTGGTTGTCCTGATGTACTGCCATATTGCAGGACTTGTTTTTAACGACTGTTACAGTATGCACCGGTATTGTTCTTCCATAGTATTGCTAACTGTCTCCTGAAATCCCTTGCTATCTTCCTCTTCCCTTACTACCACAGTTGGTATTTGTTCTGGGAAGTGTTATGCCTGGCCAGACTTGGCTTGCCGATGGTATTGCTACGATGTTAAGTTCTGTTTTGTTTGTATGTTGTTGTTATTTTGCGATGTTGTGATTCACTGCTCTAGTGGTGATGTAGCGATGTAGTTCATCTATCTATTTCTCCTCTATGGTCACTGCCTTATGTCTCTGTGATTCCCTGGATTGCTTTTTAATCCTAGTTATTATTTCATGCTCATGTGGTTATATTGCTGGATGTATCCCCTTATTATGTTCTTCTAGTTTTATTATGTTGCAATATTGCCTGCATCGGTCTCTCGCCACTAGCCGTGGCTCGGTGGATGCGTTCGAGCTCCCATGTGTGCCTGGGCAATGCTCTATTATATCTTTTCTTTCCCTCTTATGATTGTGATGCTGTTTCATCCCAGCTTTTGACTGGTAATGCTATTTGTTTGTGATGGCGCCTCTTTTCTTGCGCTGCTATAAGTCTTTCGGGGTCTCCCCTTTTTAAGGGTGCTGTGTTGTTCTTGGTGGTCGGGGTAGCAGCCGTTTGTCGCATCGTCCGTGGAGGGACGGTACGTATGGCTGGTGGTTTGCAGCTTTTTCTGCGTTTATTTCACTGGGGCTGGGTGGTTTCCATTGTGCCGTCTTCTGTTCTGTCCCCCGACCGGAGTGGGAGGCTGGTCCTGTCTTCGCTACTCGGGGACCTGATGGTGTCGGCTCGTTCCCTTGCGTATTGGTCTTCGGATTAGCTTTCTGTATATATTGTTTATTTTGAGTTTACACCTTGTAAACGCTCATTTCATTTGTCTATTGTGTACGAACTTATGATTATATTCTATTGATTGTGTGGCTGGAGCCTTATGGCTCTATCCGGTTCATCAAAAAAAAAACTTAAATGCATCGGACGTACAACTTCAACTTTCTCATTATACTCTTTATATTATTTTTCAAAAAATATATTTATTAATACTTGCCTTACACATGCTATATTATACTACTTTAAAAACATATTTATTAAAACGTGCACTGCACGTGCTAAATCTAGTAATTAAATAATGCAGTAGCTCTTCAGTTTTCAAACTCTATCTTCCTCGCTACAGGACAAAATTCTCCATTTCAAAGAACCATCATACGTGCTGCGTGCATCCTTCACCCTTCAAACCTCTCTGTATATATAGCCTCCCCTACTCCTTTTTTCCACTACAAGCACAACCTTTTATCGTTACATCTTTCTCAATCGAGGGAACAACCACAACGTACCCACTTTCTCTCTCTACTTTTTTTGAAAATTTAGCTGCCATGTCTTCCCATTCTGATGACGTGGCAACTATCGACCTTATCCGCCAACACCTCCTCGGCAACGACTCCTGCTTCCTCCCCCTCTCCCACTCCAACCCGCTCCAAACCCGAACCATACCCGAATGCGATAACGACCTTTTCTCATCCTTCACCTCTTCGGATCCTCCGGCTCCTATCATCCGCTTCGGCTCCAACCCGCCCCAACTCGACCGCCGCCCTTCCCTCACCATCTCCCTCCCTCCCGCCCCCAAAATCGCCAAAATCGAATGGTCCCCCACCGATACCGGGGCCGAACCCGATAACAACCCGCAACCTGATCGCAAATACCGCGGGGTCCGACAGCGACCGTGGGGCAAATTCGCAGCGGAGATCCGCGACCCGAACCGTCGCGGGTGTCGGGTTTGGTTGGGAACATTCGAAACCGCCGTCGAAGCCGCACGTGCTTACGATCGCGCCGCGTTTCAGATGAGAGGCAGAAAAGCGATCTTGAACTTTCCCAACGAGATCGGGTGCTCCACCGTCAGTCCGCCGTTAGAGACGGTGACGGCGAAGAGAGAGAGGGAGGAAGAGCAGGAGGTGAGGGTTGTGAAGAAGGAGAAGGTGGTTGAGACGGAGTTGGATATTCCGTTAACACCGTCAAGTTGGACGAGTATTTGGGAAGGGAATGAGAAGGGGATTTTCAGTTTGCCGCCGTTATCGCCGTATTCGACGTTTGAGTTTCCGCAGTTGATGGTGATTTAGAGTCTGAGACGGCGTTACGGGTGCCGCTAAAACGATAAGGGACGGAATATGTTGTTGAGGATATCAGGATATGGATGTGTGTGCCGTATTTGTTGGTTCTTTTGTACAAGTTTTTTTTAGGGATATTGTTCCCTTCCTAACGAACTACTCGTAGTTTAATAAAGTATTAGTCATACCCTATTCAAATTGTACAGAGTAAGATGATTGCATAGACTCGTAAAATTATATATGGAATTCAAAAATTTAAAGATGTTCTTTAATTATTTCGATCACAATATATTTAAAAGATGACTAATATACAAATTAACTGATTCACATTTTCAAACCAACTAATATAATTTTATATTTCTATTCAGTTGAAAGAAAAGGAAAAAAAATTGAATAATTAGCAATATCAAAAGATGACAAATATATGGACTAACCAATTTCCATTTCCAAACTAATGTCATTTTATATTTTCTATTTAATTGAAAAGAAACACCAAAATTCCAACAATTCCAACAATTCCAGCACCAAACATAGGTAACCCGTAGGTCCCTAAAGTTAGAGATACAGAAAAGAGAAATTTTCAAAAATCACTTACAATATTATTAGTTTCCTCCATTATAAAGCTTGATAACAAAGACTCATATTGTTTGTGATGTTCCTCAATATTTTGCATCCAGTTGTTTTATAAAACTCATTAGTTGTGCCTCTACAAAATGATCAAACCATAAAACAGACATACAATACTATAATTCACCTAAACTTTTCAAACAAAACAAGATGTAGAAAAGATACCATTATCAGCATATTGTTTCTCTTCTGAATCCAACATATTTCGAAGCTTCTCTTGCTTCATCAAATTTTCATCTTCACTTTTCATCAACCATCTGATGCAAGTCCTTAGCTTTCTAATATAATCACTCATATGTTCACTTTTACCATAAGAAAAATAAAATAATAAAATACAATAATGATAAAATAGACAAAACTATTCAATTTTTATGTTTTTTACCATCCTCTACATTCCATCATTCTTCGTAATTGATTTTAATGATAATATTTTTAGAAGAGTAATGCAAAAGTTCATATGAAAACAAATAACAATTAGAAGAAGAAAAAAAAAGTCCTCCTATGCAAGTCAATTTGCGTAAAAGCATCGTATTTCATTCATCAAACTTTGTGAGGCAATGCAAAAGGTGTATTGTAGCAGTACTTATAGTCTCACACTCTCACAGCAGAAAGAAGAATCAACTTGAACATAAATTCAAGTAAAACAAATAAGAAAATGTATCAAAAATTAAAATACAACTATTTACCTTCACACATGTCTAATATATCTTCCTCTAAATGTTGCTCTGAAAATAGCAAGCATTTTCATGACAATTCGATTTGGGAAAATTAGTTGTCCAACACAGTATCCAAAGCACCAAATTACAGATTAAAATGAACACACTATGCAATTCTATAATATTTTCTTCTAATTCTACAATTTCTGTTGTATGATGAACATGGGTTAGTCTCATACCATATCATGGATTCAGAGTGAATAATTTTCTGGCAAATTAGCTCTCTAATAAAGTGAAATACAAAATTACAAAAACTATTTTTGTAGTACAAAATCAAAACTTTGAGCTAATGAGGAGAATAAAACTACAAAAATATTGTACACTAATACTAAGCAATTGATCAATCACCTTATAGTCATTCTTGTTCTTCCACCCTCTGTACATCCTCTATCGAACGAAACTCAATCGCCCCTGGCCCCCTGACTCCGACACCGCAGCACCCGGATCCATATTCGACAATTGGTTAGGACTCACAATGGACCTCAAACTTAACAATGACTGCAGGTCGAATAAACATATCCCAAATTGTGTCGGAGTAATTCTACCCCACAACTTGTAGTGCTAATAGCGGAAACACACCACAAGCAATAGAAACTCTCAAGACTTAGATGAACCAAGAACAAGCCACCACAATATATGGATCTCACAAGAACACAACCAATATACAGAGATAACCAATACTTCTTATTCCCAAATAAATACAAAGATTACAAAAGAGATTACAACTTTCAATCTCTCTCTCTCACACCTTTGAAACACTCAGCACAATCTCTCTTGAAGTTGAATAATGATAACGACTCACCTCTTGATACACAAGTTGATCTATTCAGATTAGATATCTAAACCCTAGAGTTTGCGGTCATATATATAACCCCCATGTAAACCCTAAAAGATAAACACAAATATAGCAATTGGGTCTTTAAACTCGTAAGCCCAAAACAATCAGCCGATGTTGCCGGTTGACCGCACCCCTAGTGACGGTCGATTGCAACGTGTAGAACCAACCCAGAGAGCTGACCGGTCGACTGCACCCCTTAGGTCAGTCGACAGTCCTCTCCTCTGTTGGACTTATACACCCGAAAAACTCTCAGTCTAGGGTCGGTCGACTGCACCCCCAGGTCAGTCGATCGCAACCCTCCAGACTACTTCTTCTACTTCGCTGTTTGTCTTCTCTTGCTTCTTTGTCTCCTCCCCTTCTTCTCCAACTTCAAGTACCCCGTGCCTACGTGTATTTGAGGCCACAATTCCTAACAATCTTTCACTTGGACCAAATAGACCACGCTTCAAAGTTATTGCAGTCTTTCCTTGCATTATCTTTGCCATATCCCACTTTCATGGAAGACCCAAGTACTCCCCACTCTCATGAAGAGCACTTCCGCCACTCCACCACGTGGAGTGCACCAACCACCCCTCATCGCCTCATGAAGGATGTGCTCCACCAATTGTATAGAGCACGAATACCGGAGAAACAACCTCCCGTATCGAATTCCGTGTTATGAGACTCCCAAACTCGCAAAATCTTCATCAACACCGGACATGGTTCAAAGCCTCTCAATACACCTTCTACACTAGAAACCTCTGTGGACGACACCTCCACAAACTTCGCAGACTGTTCAACCCTTACAGTTCCAATTCGGTTACCCTCATCGACATAACCCCACATATCGATACCAGTGCTCTCTACCTCATAAGAGCAACTTGAAGCTTCAACTGCCAATTTGCAAATTACCCTCACCGCAGTAACGTATTACCCTCGAGGATCACTTCCATGACCAGTAGCTTCTACTAAATTAGTAACCTCCTCTCCACAACTGAAAGAACTCGGTTACACCCCACACAACCTACTACTTGATTCCGGCTGAGAGTCAACTACAGGAGAAACGCCCCTCATGTCTCTAAGCAAATACAACATTCTCTCACGCTTCCCTTTTGCAATCACCCTTGAACCTGCAGCTATACACCACTCCTCACTACCAACTGTAGTAGACAACCCTCTTTGTCTAGCCTTCCAATCGAGATAAGATTTTCCTTGAAGTCTGGAATATGCCTTGTCTCCCGCAAGACAACACTTTGATCATCAATGGTGTTCACGCGAACAGTACTAACCCCACGTACAGGACACCGATGACCATTTCCCATGATCACATCTCCAAAAGAACTCTCCTCGTAGTCATCAAATACCTCTCTTCTCGGAGTGCAATGAAAAGAAGCTCCCGAATCAATACACCAATCTTGAGTGTCCAACTCCTCCTGAGCGGATAAGCATAGATTCTCAACAAGCCCAACTTGAGCTTCCTTTGGGGTATCTTTCTTCGGTTTCTCCTACTTCTTCTTCATATAAGCCTTACAACTATGCATCATGTGACCCTTCTTGTGACAATACTAGCACTTAGACCCATGTCCCCCATCACTGTCATCAGACCCACTCTCAGATGAACTACTCTGATCCTTTCTTCTTCGATTGCTCTTAGATCTCCCACGTCTCTTCTCAACATACATGGCGGAATCTCTAGAAGATGATGATGGATATCCCCCGTTTCTCATCCTTCTCACCTCCTCGTTCAGAATGCTACTCACCACATCCTGTAGAGTCGTCGAATCTGTCATAGTGTGTCACGCCCTGCTTTCCAAAAAGAATACGAAATACGGATACACGACAAAAGTCCAGTGAATGATTTTCATCATCCATAAGCTGTTCAAGAATCTTTACAACATTCACAAGAATAATTAGAGTCGGAAGCAAAAGAATCAACCACATACACATATGAACCAAATACCAACAAGAATACTTAAAACCAAATATATAAATCTCAAATAGTCATGATCTGAATAAGTCAAATATCCTGGGTCACATTGACCAAATGCAAATAAATCCAAGTACAAGAATACAATATTGTTCAAAGCAAGCTACAAGAAATAATAAAAACAAGATCCAGCACTAATACTTCATATCAACAATACCATCTAGAACCTGTTCTCCAAAATTTGTAATTTAATAATTACAGGAAATAGAAAAAAGAAAATAAGTACCTGTCAATTGCAAGTTACGAGCTGCTTGTAATGCAGGATACAAGTACATGGAAAACTAACAAATAACATGAAATAAGCATGATGTCAATATAAATTACTAGCATTGTAAGGCGAACAAGTACAAGTAGCATGTAACAAGTGTAAAGTGAACAAGTATCATGTAAATAAGTGTCAAGTGAACAAGTATCATGTAACAAGAAATAAGTATCAAGTGTCAAGAATCAAGTATCACGAAATCAAGTAACAAGTAAATAAGTGTCAAGAAGTCAAGCACAATTATCAAGTAGCAAGAATCAAGTAATCATGTTCAAGTATCATATAATCAAGTATCAAGTTCAAGTATGTATCAAATATCTTGTATTATTACTATCTAGGTAACACTTCATGTGCCATCCTTTTATCACGTAGTTGTTACAGTCAAAGTAATATCATTTTAGATTTCATAGTTGACCATGGCAGTGTACTTAGGGACAAGACTCAAGAATCAAGTATCAATTATCAAGCCTCAAGTATCAAGTAAACAAGCATCAAGAGTGAAGTATCAAGCCTCAAGTAAAATATCAAGCCTCAAGTAGTGAAATATCAAGCCTCAAGTAGTGAAATATCAAACCAAATCTCAAGTATCTCAAGTATTAAGCCAAGTATCGCATAGAATCAATAGATTCTCTTCTAAGTACACGTTTCTGAATTATCCACTATTAGATCTGTCCCTTTAAAATCCCGGCTTGGTTAATTTAATGTCAAACAAGCATGTATGTGTCACGAGACAAGCAAGTATATCATGGTATAGTCCAGTAACAAGTTCAAGTTGCAAGATAAACAAGTACGGGTACAAGATAACTCATACAAGAATGAAATAACCAAATCTCAAGTTCAGGACAGCAAGACCATACTGTAGTAAAACAGCAATTTCCGGTGTTACAAACATGCAAATCTGAATCTGTCGAAACATCTAGAAAATAGACTCCCAAAAGAATCTAGAGAATATAAATAAGCTACATAGTATTTCAGAAAAACATAGCTCAAAATTGATTCGAATGCAGAAAATATGTTCAGCTAGAAATCAGGAAATCATATTCAAGTACAGGAAAACTACATTAAAACTTCTCAAATAAATCCAGGAAAAATCTGGGCTATTCTCCTATAAGTCTAGTATCAGAATATAAAGTTTCATAATTTTTCAGTAAGATTAACTTAGCCATCAAAAATCAGAAACCATCAAGAAACGATAGTTTGGCAAATCTGGAATTCCCAACACTGCTATACGAAAACTGTAATATCTCACAAACCGTGAAACGAAATCCAAATCCTCCAAAGGGAGATGAAAATAGAAAAAATAATATAACTTTCATATTTCATAAATATTTTTCATACAGGAAAAGAAATCAGGATGAAAACACAAATCTTTACAGAACAGCGAGCAAAATCCAGCAAGTAGTCTTTATAAACAAGCATGAAATGGCATATAAAACTCATCAATAAAATCCACCAAAATTCTAGATAATCCCTAAATAGATATAGAAATGCTGAAAAAAGTTTCAGATCAAAATAATATGTGTAGCACAAGTATCAAAATAGTTTAGTCATCAAAATCACCAACAAATGAAATACACCTCTGGAGTAAAATAGTTATATCTCACACATACAAAAACGAAATCAAGTAAGGTTAGAGGGGTTGGAAAGAAGACAAATTTATCTGAAACTCATGTTTTATACTGAAATTAAGATTCTGACCTTATCATGGTCTAAATTACTGATCAAGACAGAATATCGGCAAAATACAGAATTTCCTCAAAAACCAAAATCAACATAAATTCAACAAAACTTGATCCAACCACAAACAAACACGAAATCGAGTCTACCAAGTGTCCAAACATCATGAAATAGGGTAATTAACATATCTAAAATAAGTCTATCACATGGTTCTCAATAAATACCCAAATTCTCACAAGAAGTCTCACATACATGATCAAATCAAGAACGGACAAAACCTAAGTTGTTTCATATCGAATTTTGTGTCGTGAGTCAACTATGGTCAAGAGTACTATAGAGACAATACTCATCAAATATACATTACACATGAGTTGTCTCTAGAATCCAACTACAAGTGGTATTTATGACTTGTATCATACAAAGGAAGTTGAGTACAAGTTACATGCCTTAACCGATGACGAAACGAATACCAAGAATAATGGGAACGGATCCTGACAACGAACAAAATCCACGAACAAGAAATCCACGAATCAATGGACAACTCGCACGATCCCACGTGCGAACTCTCAAGCAAAAGATAGAGACCAAGAGAGAGAGAGATGACGGCGGCTCGCGGCCTCTTGGCTGGCTGCTGTCGACTGCACTGGAGGACACTAGAGGGAGAGAAAGATGGAGAGATTGAGTGCTCGGGGTGGTGGTGCTGAGTGATGGTTGCAACATGGTGAGGGGATCGGGATCGGGGCATTGGGCGACGAGGTAGGCCACAAGGGGTGGTCGGCCTGGGGCATCGGGGTTGGCTGGGCGTCGGGTGCGGCGCAACAGCGGGAGAGAGAGAAAAGGGGAGGCCGGGGGTTTAGATGGAGTAAGGTTAGGTTTTAGGGTGAGATATGAGAGATATATATATGGGGATGATTAGGGTTATTAGTATGAGATGTGTTTTGGGTTAATGGGTTGTGGGTATTTAGGAGTAGCACTAGGTTTAGACTAAAAGAATTTGATTAGGATCAATTAGTATAGGATATCAACTAGGAATGTGGATTTTAATTTGGCTTTGGTAGTCAATTTGGGATCAACAATAAGATTGGGAATAGGATGAGAAACCACATTACCATGAGCACCCAAAGACAAGAATAGAGAGAACAAAACACAAATGAAGAATGAAAATAACAACAATGATCAAGACAAATCAAGGAACAAAAAATAAATCACAAAAGACCAAGAATGAGCCAAAAATGAATATATATTGAAAACAACTCCAATATATGGTCCAAAATACAAAAAGAGTACAAATACTCAAGAAGGAAGAGAAATACATCAAAAATACGAAAAATAAAAAATAGGGGTTACATAGTGCCTGTAATAGTCTGTTCCACCGTACCATAACAATCGAGTAAAGTAGATAGAAGTAACAATGACTGCCCCCTCTCTAAAAACTTCAAACCTGCAGCTTCCATCTGGTTGTACATCATACAGTAATTGTTAACATGTTCTACTATTGAACCCCCTTCCCTCAACTTCATATTAACCAATTTCTTCAGATGAAGAATTTGATTAGATACCGATGGTTTCTCATACATATCCGTGAGAATCTCCATAGCCTTCTTTGTGGTCTTTGTCTTCGAGATATGAAATAATGCCTTCCTACTCAGCCCCAACTGAATCTGCCCCAGCGACTTCTGATCCAAATGATTCCACTCCGCCAAAACCATCGCATCCTTGTTTGCACATACCGGCTTCTCATTGCAAAGTCACTCCCATCGAATTTCTCGATCTTCATCTTGTTATTGGTCATCTCGAACCAACTGCTCTGATACCACTTGTCGGAGTAATTCTACCCCACAACTTGTAGTGTTAATAGTGGAAACACACCACAAGAAATAGAAACTAGCAAGACTTAGATGAACCAAGAACAAGCCACCACAATATATGGATCTCACAAGAACACAACCAATATGCAGAGATAACTAATACTTCTTTAACCAAAAAAATACAAAGATTACAAAAGAGATTACAAAAGAGATTACAACTCTCAATCTCTCTCTCTCACCTTTGAAACACTCGGCACAATCTCTCTTGAAGTTGAACAATGATAACGGCTCACCTCTTGATACACAAGTTGATCTATTCACATTAGATATCTAAACTCTAGAGTTTACAGCCATATATATAGCCCCTAAGTAAACCCTAAAAGATAAACACAAATAAAGCAATTGGGCCTTTAAACTCATAAGCCCAAAACAATCAACCGACATTGCTGGTCGACCATACCCCTAGTGACCATGCGGAAATTAAAAATTCAAATTAAATTGCAAAGTAAATTAAAAGAGTTAGAGAAAGTAGGCAAGACACAGTGATATAACGTAGTTTAATCCCCATGTCTACGTCCACACAACCTACTTGTAGCAATTCTTCGCCACAAGTGTTCCACTACACTTTAAACTCCTGTACAGTGATTCTCGGAATTCAGGCCGAGAGACATATTACACCGGAATACAGATAAGTCTAGCAAACCTCACCGAAGTGGAAATAAAAGAAAATCCTCAAGATCCCAATAGACCTTGACTAGAAAAAAATAATGAATATCTCTCACACTCGAATTGATGATTGATTAATTAATTCAGAAGTTATGATCGCAAGAGGTGAAGAATACACAGTAAATTTGCATTTATTTATAGTGTGGGAAAAAGTATCTTTCCAAGAATGAAAAGATTTTTCCAAATTAGTCAGATCTGTACATCAACGGTCGACCGTACATGTGAGCGGTCGATCATTCATCTTTCAACCTGAGAGTCCAGAGATGACCGGTCGACTGACTCATCTTTTCAACTAAAATGAGCGGTCGACTGTTGTGACAGTCGACCGACATTTGTGTGGTCGACCGCTATCATGCAGATCTGTTTTTTTATTTGGCGAATCTACTTTATATTTATACCAAAAAATAATCAATCAATCAATCAATCATTACATAGCATTTTCTTACAAAAACGAAATAAATAATCCAGCCATACTTGATTCTTTGTGGATTTAAAGCACATGTTTCTTGTGGAGCACTCCTATTTGAACTTTGAACTTTTTTTATTCATGCCTCTTTTGCAAAATTTCATATCTTTATTTTGGATTTTCTTTTTCCTGTTTTTCCTGCACATCTTAACTGAAACTTATTAGTTGTATATAGTATGTTTTGTACACACCAAACTCAAGGTCAACAATATCTCCCTTTTGGTGTGGACAAAACATTCCTTTAGAATTTAAAACATAAACATACTACAGAATTTAAGATAATATTAGAGAAAACACAAGTTCTCCCCCTAAATCCAATACTCCCCATAAATTCATGCATGTTAAGATATAATAGATATGTGCTCATGACATGACGTATGGCAGAAAAAAATTCAAAGTACTGAGTTTGATACTGAGTTTGAAATTCTAGTTCTAAGACAAACTTCTCCCCCTTTTTGGAACACACCAAAAAGAAACACTAGAATTCACGAAGAAAATACAATAAAAAAAAAGAAGGAGTGGCAGAATGGGGACCGGTCGACCACACAAAGCAATTTAAAACACATTGGTCGACTGTAAAAAAAAACAGAGAAGGGACCGGCCGACCACAAAGCAATTTAAAACACGTTTGTCAACTGTAAAAAAAAGGAGAGAAGGAACCGATCGACTGCCCGGTCGACTATACACCTTTGCAGGCTAACAGTCGACCGAAAAATCAATTAAGCAGAAATATCAATAACGTTTAATTCACCTTTCAAAAAATGAAATCGTTTTTCATCTAAAGGTTTAGTAAAAATATCAGCAAGTTGAGAATCAGTGGAAACATACTCAAGAATTATATCCCCCTTTTGAAAATGATCTTTAATAAAGTGATACCGAATTTCTATGTCCTTTGTACGACTATGTTGATCAGAATTTTTAGTCATGTGAACAGTGCTAATATTATTGCATTTAATCGGAATATGATAAAAAAATACCTTGTAGTCTTCTAAAGTATGTTTCATCCATAATACCGGCGCACAACAGGACTCGGCTGCGATATATTTTACTTCAGCAGTAGAGAGAGTTGCAGAATTCTGTTTCTTGGAATCCCATGAGACAAGACAGTCCCCCAAGAAGTGACATGTACCGCTAGTGCTTTCTCTGTCTGTTAAACTCTCGGCATAGTCTGCATCGGAGTACCTTACAAAGAAAAAGTTTCTACTTTTCGGGTATCAAAGTCCAGTATTGGGTGTGCCTTTAAGAGATCGAATAATAAGCTTAACGGCAACCAAATGTGATTCTTTGAGAGACGATTGAAAACGCGCACATAAACAAACACTAAGCATGATATCAGAACGAGATGAAGTAATATAAACCAAATTACCAATCATACCACGATAGGTAGAAATATCAACATTGTTACCAGATTCGTCCTTAGATAGCTTAGTGGTGTTGCCATAAGAGTTTTGTAGGCGTTTGCATTCTCAAGACCGAACTTTTTGACTAGAACTTTTGCATATTTGGATTGATTTATGAAGATGTCATCCTTTCGTTGTTGTATTTGAATTCCAAGAAAGTAGGTTAATTCTCCCATCATACTCATTTCGAATTCATCTTGCATTTGCTTAGAGAATTTTTTGCAAAGATTTTCATTAGTAGATCCAAATATAATACTATCAGAATAAATCTGAACAATTAAAATGTCTTTAGAAACATGTTTAATACATAGTGTAGTGTCTACTTTCCCTTTAGAGAAACTTATGTGAATGAGAAACGAGCTTAGTCATTCATACCAAGCACAAGGAGCTTGCTTCAAACCATACAAAGCTTTGACAAGACGGAATACATGGTTTGGGTGTGTGGAGTCAGTGAACCCCGGTGGTTGTTCAACATAAACTTCTTCTGAAATAAAACCATTTAAAAAAAGCACTTTTAACATCCATTTGAAAAAGAGTAAAATCCATGTAAGAAGTAAAAGCATGTAAAATGAGAATGGCTTCAAGCAGTGCAATAGGGACAAAAGTTTCATCAAAATCAACATCTTCTTGTTGGTTATAACCTTGTGCAACAAGACGGACCTTATTTCTAATAATGGTACCCAATTCGTCCAACTTGTTCCTAAACACTCACTTAGTTTCAAGTACAGTTCTATTATGAGGTCTAGGGACAAGTCTGCATACTTTATTCCTTTCGAAGTGATTAAGTTCTTCTTGAATTGCAATGATCCAGTCATTATCTTGCAAAGCTTCCTTAATATTCTTAGGTTCAAGTATAGAAACGAATGCGGAGAAGCACATGAAATTTTGAGCTTGTGTTCAAGTAGTTATCCCTTTTGACATATCGCTTCGTATAAGATTTGGTGGATGGCTAGACATGATTTTCCAAGTGGGGCGCCTTTCATTGGTGGAAGGTTGATGTTGTATGTGATCATCTTCAATGGCATCAGTTTGTTGTGTATGCATCTCTTCTATTTGAGAATTGTAATTGTTATGATTGATGGATGTGTCTTCATCTTGAGGAGACTCATGATTTTGAGAATCCAGATTTGGCCCTTATTCAATATGTACCTAGTTTTTTCCAACACGAACACCCAGTGTTGTACTTATCAGACGAACTGATGTCCTTTTTTCCCATGATAGATATGCAGATTTTCTTGTTGTAACTAGTCGTGACTTTCGAGCATCTTCCATCAAGGTGCGTGCGATCTTTTAAGTTGAGGGTGTAGACGCACCTACATGAAAGTTTGTAGGTGTCCAAGTAGACATTGTTCTTGTATTTTTATTCTTTCTCATCCAAACAAAATTAGTGTTCCTTTTTAATGCATAATTGTAAGAAATATGCCCTAATTTATAGCAGTAGTGACATGTGATATGATTATGTCTTGGATCATGCACGCGTGCATAGTTTTGTATTGATTTGTAGTTATTTTGATGACTATGCATATGTGTATGACATGATTGCTTAGACTTTTAATGTTGTATTGGCTCATCGTAACCAAGCCCTCGATTATCATTATATGATCTTGAATTCTTTGTAATAAGATAACTGGGTCCTTCATATTTTTTAACAATTTTTTCAAGCTCAATTATTCTATTACAAAGTCTTTTTCTAGTCTTCTCATCGTCTTTTGTGTTCCAACGAAGAGTGTTTAGGGTAGCATCAAGTATTCTATTTTGCTCGAGAGCCTTTTTACAACCTTCAACTACCTCATCAAATTTTTTTTTGCATTTATTTAAATCATCAGTGAGTTTAGCAATATAAACAGATTTCTCATGAATTTCTCTTAGATTTTCATCATGTGTTGCTAAGGATTCTTGAATTTGTTGTTTTGAGTACTCATTTTCCTCTATCAACACATCATGATCTTTTCTAAATGACTCGAATTTTAAATGACTCGAATTTTTCAATAATCAAAGAATTTTTATTTTTCAGCTTTTATTTTTTAGCATTGCAAGAGTCATGTGATTCATTTGACATTTGTTTATATTGCATAATCTTTTAGCACATTGCACATGTCAACTAAATCATTATAGGTGGGTTCTTCGATTACCTTTTCTTAGGGTAGTGATTGCACCTCACCATGCCCAAGAACCATGAAACCAAAGTTGTTGTGGTCTTGCTCTTCATCGCTGCAGTCTGAATCTAGCCATGTTGCCTTTAATGCCTTCTTTCTCAATCCTGAATTTTGGTGATAGTTCTCTATCCTGTGAGATGGGACAGTTTGAGCGAATATATCTAGGCTTCTTGTATTTGTAGCATACGTCGTCTTTGTCCTTTTCTCTTTATCCTTGAAACCTGCCATATTTTTTGTGTTTAAGATACTTACAAAATTGCTTGGTCAATAATGCGATATCTTCATCTGACTCTTCACGATATGACTCTGTTTTTTATGGTCAAGATTTTTCTGCTTTCAAAGCGATGGTCTTTTCTTCGGTTTTAGGCTCAATCACGATGTTCTGCTGGTATCTCTTGGTTTCAGTCATCTCTTCATTCGCCATCAATTTCCCTTGGAAAATGTAAAAATCAAACCCCCTTTCTTCAAATGTCTCTCTCATTGCGGCAGCTTTTACATCTCATTCAGGTGTGAAACAGCTTATGAGTTTTTCGACATTTCTGTCATCATCCAACCCCTTATCTAAGCTCTCAAGCTCATGTGCGATAATGTCGAAGCGGGCAAGCATCTGATCTACGTTCTCTCCAGGTAACATACGAAAAACATCAAACTTATAAAAACTTAAATTAATTTTTGCTTTTGCCTTAGATGCGGTTCCCTCATGCCGTTTCAGCATGTTGTTCCAAATTTCATACGCCGTCTTTCAATTCCGTCCACATCGCATTAATTCTTCGTTGTTCAGTCTTGCATAAAGTGCTGTCATAGCTTTGGAGCTTGCGGTTTTTAATGCTAGTTCAGCTTTTGTGAAAGCCTTCTTGCCATCGCTGACAGAAATATCTATTTTGTTTATGCATACATTACATACTTCTTATCCAAGCATCGGCAAAAAGTGAGACATACGAACTTTTCAAACATCATAGCATTTTCCATCCAAATAAGGTGATTGTGTTAGACTTGTCCCATTGGAAATAAATGGCTCCGATGAGTACAAATTTTCGGGAGGAGGAATTTCGGCCATTGGACGTTTTGCTCAAGCTTTTAAGCCTTTAATAAGCACCTCACTCTAATACCACTATAAATCACCCTGGGGGGGGGGGGGGGTGAATAAGGTGATTGTGCCGAAATTAAATATTCAAATTAAATTGCAAAGTAAATAAAAAGAGTTAGAGAAAGCAAATGCAGTAAGTAAGCAAGACATAGTGATATAACGTGGTTCGACCCCCAGGTCTACGTCCACACCACTTAGTTATAGCAATTCTCTGCCACAAGCGTTCCACTATACTTTAAACCCTTGTACAGTGATTCTCTGAATTCAAGCCGAGAGACCTATTACACCTGCAGAGCTTCTATAGATAAGTCCCGCAAACCTCACTGAAGTGGAAATAAAAGAAAATTCATCAAGATCCAAATTGACCTTAACTGAAGAAAAATAATGAATATCTCTCACACTCAGATTGATGATTGATTAATTAATTCAGAAGTTATGATAGCAAGATGTGAAGAATACTCAGTAAATTCTCCTTTATTTATCGAGTGGGAAAAAGTATCTTTCCAAAAATCAAAAGATTTTTCCGAAATAGTCAGATATGTACATCAACGGTCGACCGTTCATCTTTCAACCTGAGAGTCGAGGGATGACTAGTCAACTGGCTCATCTTTTCAACTAAAATGAGCGGTCGACTGTTGTGACGGTCGACCGACATTTGTGCGGTCGACCACTATCATGCAGATATATCTTTTATTTGGCGAATCTACTTTACATTCATACCAAAAAATAATCAATCAATCAATTAATCATTACATAGCATTTTCTCACAAAAAGAAAATAAATAATCCAGCCATGCTTGATTCATTATGGATTTGAAGCACATGTTTCTTATGGAGCACTCTTATTTGAATTTTCAATTTTTTTTGATTCATGCCTCTTTTGCAAACTTTCATATCTTTATTTTGGATTTTCTATTTCCTGTTTTTCTGCACATCTTAACTGAAACTTATTAGTTGTATATAGTATATTTTGTACACACCAAACTCACTGTCAACAAATTTATCTCAAACTCTTCATTATTTAGGTTGAGTTAGAGTGGTATATAATTAAGGTAGGTTACATTAAAGTGCGAATTAGTCATTTACTAACCGTGGTTAATTTTTAAGTAAGTTTAAACCAATAAAACTTAACGGAGGGTTATTTTTGGAGTGAGCCAACATTGTGAATATTGTATATAAAAATAGTAGATTATGAGTGTCTTATTTAAAATTTAAAGAATTTGAACCTTTATGAAAGGGAAAAAAAAACCTTAAATACATTCATCTGTAAGCAATTTGGAAGGATGTTTCACATTTGGTATCCAAATTTATTTATTACCGGTAAAGGTTATAAGCCCAGTGCACATAAAACAAGAAAACCAAAGGAAACACTAAATTGGTATGTATCAAACGACACTAAGGTACTGTTCTTTTTTTTGCCTCTTATAAGAGGTGACCTCTTACAAGAAATTTACAGTAAGAGCCTCTTGTAAGAGCCTCTTTTTAAGATGTTCTTTTATATAAAAATAATCTCTTATAAGAACCTCTTATAAGAACCTCTTATAAGAGATTTCTGTTCTTTTTTCATCTCTTACAAGAGTTTTCTCTACTTTTAGACATTTTTGCCCTTACTATATAATTTCTCTATTTATACCAACATTTCATATATAAAATTAAGTAAATCGTCACATTTCTCACATAGTAGACAAATTTGGTCATAATCCATAATTATCGTCATTCTTCTTTCAACGAAAAAAACCCACATAACATGCGACACTCCATCTACAAGCCGTTTAGGTTTAGAAGAAGAGCCACTTGATAGCTTTCTTTGTGTTTTATTATATATATAATTTTGTGAGTTCATCCATCAATTACCTTTCAGTCATTACATATACTACGTGATTATGTTATCACAAAAGTTAAAGAACTGGTGCTCTTCGTAGTTCCAATGGTTAATATAACATATTGATATAATCTTCTGCTTATTATTGGAACTTTTTTTTAAATTTTGTTAGAAAATTTACATTCATTTTGTTTTGGCTGAAATTTTGCAGGCTATTTGATGGAGTCTTTTAAAAACATAATCCCTAGTCTGATGGAGGCAGGCTTTTAACTGATGAGAAGCTATTGTTTTTCAGCTCATATCTAAGCATCTGACCTTGTATATATGCCTCATATAATATGAGTGCACAAAAATACCAATTAGTATGCTTTTAGGAAAAGAAAGAACATTAGGGATCAAAGTTCACCATTTATTCTCTGGATGAATGAGAGATTAGATACATACACTTTCTGAAATAGGAGCATATGCCAATTGAGAATTAGAAAATAAAGTGACTAAAACATTTTTCCGCAAAGTATATTTTGTCTTTCTTCAACACTTCTCTACGTACAAATGCACTTTCTGGCCCTCAGTTTCTAATACATGAGTTAGGTCCTCCCAAACAAAAAAAGTAAAAAATTAAAAAAATTAAAAGACAAAAAACAAAAACTAAAAAAAAAAAAACTATGAAACACGTAAAACTTTTACAAAATGAATTGCACTAAATACATCACATACAAGGAGATAAAAGAATAAAGAGTAAAAAATAATTAGTATAGTGGTTTTGTATACTACATATGGTTTTGTTTAGAGTCAAATTACTACATATGGTCTTATAAGTGATTTACCCCATAATCATTAATTTAGGGGTAATATAGTCTTTTTAAGTGATAGAAGACTTTTAAGATTTTGAATGAGACTAGTATAAGCCGTTTAGGTTTAAAAGCAATTTTGGAAGAAATCTCTTATAAGAGGTAAAAAAAGAACACTAAAAAAACTCTTTTAAGAGGTGGACCACCTCTTACAAGAGGTAAATCACTTATAAGAGGAGAAAAAGAACACTACCTAAGTAGAAGAGCTAAACCCGGATGGCTGACCCTACGAGAAAATAAAACTGTCCAAAAACCTTTGGATATCAAATTATATCTGTTGATGTAATTTGCCTCTCTAACTACATTGCACTAGTAATTTACACGTGCAATGCACGTCTTAATAATTAAATTTTTTAAAAGAAAAAATTCAGATGTAATCTGGGCTTGAACCTAAGGACCTTCTTTATAATAGTTATGTACATTTGTTGCATGCGTTGGTAGATTTACAAATTTACAAATAACACTAAGGCCTTCACCCATTATAATATTAGAGATTAGAGATTAGCGATTAGAGATTTATCATCTTCTCTTTTGATAAAATGGAGAGAAACTAAAGGTCCGATTTTAGTTAGGCTGTTGCAAATTTTCAGGTTAACAAATTAAAAATTAAAGTGTACAATTGAACAAATGAAAAACTATACAACGCTGACTTAATCCTCATATATAATACTCTCTAGATAATTGAAAATTGCTGAAACAATTTAATTAATGCAACTAAGATACTTTCATCTTATTTAATCAATTTATCTGGCGAAGACCATTCAATGAATCTATATAATAAAATAAAAAGAAACCTATAGCTCACATTCAATCCTTTCAAAATCAAAGTTCCAGATATAACCTCACAAAACACATTTTTCTTCCAAAATTTCAAATCCCAAAATTCAAATTTCTTCCCAAAACTAAATAACTCATTTCTTTATTACTATCTTTCTCTTCTCTTTTCACTTTTTCATATTTCTCTCTTCCTCTCTCTCCCTATCTCTGTCTCCCATTCTTTCTTTATTTGCTTATAAATTTAGATTTTAAGATTTCAGGTTTGTAAATTTTCAGAAATTTTTTTTTATTGCACATTTTATATTGAAAATAACAAATATCTTTTCAACAGTTAAACTTTATCATTTTTCACACAAGTTCTAAGAAGTTTGATTTTACAAACTCATTTATAATTATTTTTCAACATATACTAATGGAAACATAAATTTTTATTTACAACTAATTATTGTCTTACCATTCAAACTTGAGCTACATAATTGTTGTTTTACTGTTTACAGGGCTTTTCGTGTTTTGTATCGTTTCGAAAACGTGCCATAGGCACGTGCCCACGGGCAAATCTAGTCTATATAATAAAACACAAAGAAAGCTATCAAATGGCTCTCCTTCAATCCCCAAAAAAACCAAAGGCTCAGATCTAACCTCACAAAACATATTTTACACCCCCCCCCCCCCCCCCCCCCCCCAACAAAAAAAAAATCCCTCCACAACTCAAATTCCTCAAATTCAAATTTCCTACCCAAAACAACTCATATATTTATTTAATTATTTTTTCCTTCTCTCTCTCCCTCCCTCCCTCTTCTATTCAAAAAATTAAGAAAATAAACATTTTAAATTTTTTTTTTAAATTAAAAATTAAAAAACTAAAAAATTTAAAAATTTAAAAACATTAAAAATAATTCAAAAAAATCAAAAAAAATCAAAAAAACATATAATATGTTTTTTGCCGGACCCCAAAAATTTCTCATATAATATGTTTGCTACTTCAATTAATTTGCTGGACCTGCAAAACTATTTTATATGATCAAATAAGATGCACCATTCCGAAGATGTGTCGTAGGCATGTGTCAACGGACAAACCTAGTTGATTTATAAAGAACAATTTAATTTACAACTGGCTACTTTGACCCACTGGTGGCTGTATAGGATTTGGTGCAATCGTAGTTCTTAACTTCTTATTTCAATATATTTTTTAAACTGCTTATATTAATATATTTTGAGATACTCTATGGCTACCCTTTTCTGGTATAAAAAAAGGAAATGGTGAAACACATGTAATAAAATTACATTATACTCATTAATGAGTGTGGTTTCCAACAAACACAAACATGGTTTCCAACCAACACGTACATGTATTAAAATTACAATACCCAGATACAGTGATGTTACACTTCACTATCTTTTTTTTCTCATTACCTTAGTTGACAAACTGTTAATGGAGATTATTGTAAAGTAGGTGATTGAAACCTTCAATAATAGTGTGTCACCAAATATAGTGAAGATAAAAATAATGAATTTGATAGTGGGTGTAACATTACTCAAAGATAAATGAATACGAATACTACTGTTGTAGCTTCTATAAAATATAAAAAATTAACTTAATCATGACCTTAATATCCTCCCCTCAAATAGTTTTAGATAAGGATGCTTAAACTCTTAACATATCATTATACATTTAAGTGAAAGAAAAATTTTCTTTTAGGAAGGCACAAATCAGATTTGTTGTATTCTTATTGCTGATGTTACATTCGTAAAAATTCATATTTATAGCTCAATGTACAATAAGTAATTACCAGTTCACAATATTCATTATTAGAACTGTGTAATAGGAGAGAAGTCTGTCACCACTTGGTCCTCTATCTTGTATTCAATGCAAAACAAAAAAATCTAACAATCCTGTGTTCACCATATTTATTAATATCAAGTATTGTGTACAATTTTTTTTAACTTTGAACTGAGATTAGTATGATTGCACAATCATACTTCTTATGTCACAGAAACAAAAGCTTAAGGGTCTTTGGTTATGTCCTGTTATTTTAGCTTCAGCTGACAATAGGAGTATGATCTCATTCCACCCTTAGTTGAATACTCTGCCATTTTATGATATTTTTTTTGCTGTGTGATTTCAGCCACATGATACTCATCCATTAATTTACAATATATAGCATACTCATGGACTGATTCCAAAACCAGATCTTCTTATTTAATGCAGTTAAAATTTTCACTGGATTTGGACTAGACTTTAGGACTTCACTTTGTGGATTTTCTCAAGATTCCATGACATTGTAACTATGTATTGAAAAGAGTTTGGTGAAGAATTGAGTAAGAGAACGAAGAATTTGGTGAGAAATTTAAAGATTGAAAAATTTGGTGAGAAATTTAATTATAATTTATGGAGAAAAAGGAGAAGAGACAATAACACTTGTATATAAAGAAATGAGTATAATTCTGTATGCTTCTTAATGGGTTTAAACCAGATAAGAAGTATATTCCACGAATATTTTCTTCACTTAACATAAGAGTTAACGGTGGTTCTTTTTTGTAATTACTTAAATAGTTATAGATGCTAGTTTAAAAATATGAAAAAGCTTTGGATGCTATTTTGAAAATATCAGAACATTTGGGTGTGATTATGGAAAACCCCTTAAATCAAAGAGTAATGCTTTAGCCACTACCAATTTCACTACCATTTCATTCACTACCTTAGGTGGCATACTCCTATTGGAGAGTTCTCCCTCCTACTCTATCATTCCCTACCTTCTAAATCAAAAGTCTAATTAAAGCACGTGGATAACGTACATCGTTAAGTATTTTTTTCAGTCAATACATTGTATAGTATTACTTTCTAAAGATGATAGTTAAGCAAGGTCCCTCGTGTATTATTATCATTAGTATTTAATTTGATCAGGTTTAGCTTCAGGCTTGAGCACTGATTAATTAATGGTTCCGTTGAGAAATGGTACTTAAGAAACTAGCAAAAGATTATGAATGAGAATCAAATCTCTTAATTAATGGAGACTAATAGCGTCAGTTGACTTTGGCCTTCTCTCCAACTCTGTTGGAAAAAATGTAAACTACAACAAACAGAGTCTATAACCTAAAGATTGTACATGGACAGCAATTCATCCACCTGAATTTGAAAAGCCGATTCAAAATTCAAAAAAACCCTTTCTTCTCCGGCTCCTAATCTCCCCAGATCCCGTCGATCCTCTCCTCTTCTCGCTTTCTCCCTTCAATCAATCTTGTAGAGCTCCCCAATCCCTACCGACCCATCTCAGCCTTTTCGTTTATGAGTCAGTGCCCCTCTTCATCTATCTCAGCTGGTAGCCTAGCCTCTCTTCTTGCTTTCCCGGAGCTGCCTTCTCTGCTCTCCGTTTTCGTGTCGTTGCGTGGCGCTTCTTCCCCTTGCGCTCTCTGTTCGGCCTTCGTGGTGGTTGCCAGAACCAAGCTGCTCTCTCTGCTCTTCATCGACGCGCCTTCCGCCTGCTCTGAGCGGCGTTGCGCCTCCGATCCGTTCGCCGGTATTCCCCTTTTTAGTGTGCGGTTCAGCCAGGAGTGCTCCCCTACTTCTAGCCGAGTTCCAGTCGTCCTCCTCTACAGCTCGCTGTGAGTACTGTCCGGTTTTAATCCGTAGTGGTAGTCTCGGTTATTGTGTTTTGTTGGGTGGTTCACTGGAGTCTATCTTTTGCTTTGTTGCTTAGTCTTTGCGCCGTGTGGGCGCTGTTAGCTGTTATAGCTTTCGGGCTTTTTAGTTGTTTGTGCTGGCTTTGTGCTTCCCCTTCCCGGGGGACCTTGTTGCCAGCGATTTCTCGGTGTTCTGACTGAGATTGTTTGCTTAGATCGACCGTTCTATTAATCCTTTACTTCTCTCTTTTTTCTCCATTCTCGTTCTCCTCGATTTCTCGGTCTTCTCTTATTGTATTTAGGAAGTTTCGATCGTCTCTATTTGATTATTGTGGAGATTTCTTAATCTCGTTTTGTATTAAGTGGGTTGCGATCTTTGCCGATTCTTGAGTATATTCTTGAAGAGGTTTTGATCCGTAGAGATCTCTCTTCCTATTGTGTTGGTTTGATATACTTTGAATTATCAGAGATAAAAAAAAAAAAATAAAATAAAATAAAATAAAGGGCCGACTATTTCCACAAGTAGAGAGTGTGGCTTCTCTTCTCTGTGAGGCCCTGTTCTTGATTTAACTCTGGTGTCGATCTTCTTGTGGGAGCGTTTCCATTCTGTTAGTATTTTCGCTATACTCTTTCTTTCCTTTTTTGGAGCTCAGATTTTTCCACTCTTGGAAAGTTTTATTCCATGATTCTTTTCTCGGTTGTAGCGAGCTCGGAACGTTCAGCTTCGGATCAGGATTCGCAAGGGGATTTTTCTTTTTCTTCTAGGGAAGTCACATTCCCCTCTCAGGGCTCCCCCAATTACTTTAACTCCCCTTTGCCCTTTAGGCCCGATCTTCATCGGGTCTGCTTCAGATGCCTCCTTCCTGGGCATCTTAAGCGTGAATGTAAGAATAAAATGAAGTGTTTATTCTGTGATAAGCTCGGTCACTCTCGTAGTCGATGCTTTTCACTTCAAAATCTTCTGGGATGGCCCAGAGGTCATCCCCTTCCGGCCAAACTCCTTTCCTTCCTTAATCACCCCCGCTTAAAGCTCAAGCTTCTGAATAGCTTGGTTAGTAAGCATAGTAGGGTTAAGAGCAAGGTTCTAGACTCCTCTGTCTTGACTGACTTTTCAGCGTCGAATTTCTCCCCTTCTAGTCCCTCTCCTCGCGCATCTCCAGTCACTCTTAATCGGCCTAATATTGCTTTCCTTTTTAAGGATCGTAAAGTTTTTTCGACCATTGTATCCAACCCTCGTCGGGACTCGTTCAAGGCTCGCCCCCGACCTGTCTCAGTGTTTTCATCATTGTTCAGAAAGTTGGGTACTTATCCTGACTGGTTTAAATCCTACTCCCCGTATCTTTTGAGGCCTCTTAGTGCGAGGGAGTCTACTCCTCACTCCCGCACTTATGACCCCCCTGGGCATCCTGACAGAGCTATTTTTGATTTTAAGGACCCTTCTCTAGTCTATATCTATCCTTGTGCATTGAAGATCTCTTTCCCCTTATATTCTGCGATCTCGTTTTATTATCCTGGCTGCTTATTCTCTTGGTATCAACTTTTAGGGGCTCAATCATGGCGCTATCAGGTCCTGAGGACTTTCAAACTCTTTTTGCTCTCCCTTCCTCTCAAGTATTCATCAAGTACTGATGTCCCTTCTTTAATCATTGGGGCCGGCACCCCCAAGACCATCCAATCTATCTCTTCGGCTGCTCCCAGCAGTCACAGTTCCCCCCCGTGTCCCTCTTCTGCTCATGTTTCTTTATCTGACCTTGAGGCGTTTTTGCCCCCTTCTGTAAGGGCGTCCCCTTCCCCTGTCAAGCGCGGCTACAAAAAGAAAGTTTTCGATTGTTCGAAGATTCGTGTGAGCGCTCGCCTTCTTGCGAGGAAAGCAAGCGCCGTGTCTATTCTTCAGCTTGGACACTGTTGAGTATCGCCTGCTCGTTGACTTCTCCGGTGTTGGCAGTGCCTCTCCGCCGTTTTGCCACTAGAGTCCCTCTAGACTGCTAGTGGAGTTGGATGTCGTCTTGGAGGAGTTTTTTTCCTGCCAGAGTTCTTGGATCGATTGCTTTGGTCCAGCCCCTCTGACGGATTCGGTTTTTTTGATGTTGGTCTCCTTTATGCTCGAGTCCCTGGGCCTTTTGCATTACTCTCTGGTTTCGGGATGATGTTCCTTGCCGTGATTTTGCCCTCTGTGTTGATACTTGTTATTGTATTTCTTATTTATTTCGTTTTATTCTGTTTTACTTCTTGTAAAACCCTTGATGCTTGTTTGTAATTGTACTGTTTTATTGATTAATATATTTTTTGATGGCTGGAGCCTTACGGCTCTATCCGATTCATCAAAAAAAAAAAAGATTGTACATGGACTAAGTATACTGCATTGTCACTTACATTCCCCACCTCTTAACAAGTATGATATAAAGGTAGTGTGCTAAATAATATAATTAAGTCTAAATTCGAAAACAAAAATTCTTGAACTATCTTCTTTATGCAGAAAATCTCACTGATTTTTTTTTTTTGCAGAAAACCACTCATATATAGTTGCAAAAAAATAACTCTGACGGCATGAACTTTCTGCTAAAGTTGAGTAAGGTTTTTTGAAAATAATAAAAAAAATGCATGATATTTTTTGAACCAACTTGTAAAGATGAATGAAGTTATCTAATACAAGTAGTAAAGTTAGATGTGGTTTTTTAAAAATATACTTCAGGAAATTTTTTACAACCATACTTAATGATTTTTTGTGAAAAAAAAAAAAGATTTAGAAGTTTTCTGTATAAAAGAGATTGTTTAAGGGGATGTTTTAAATTTAGCTAGCCTATAATTAATATGTTGGATTCAATTAATACAAACTATATATATCTTCAGCTAATCAAATATTAATATAACTTTTTTTTTATTGTATATGTTAAAATAGTAGGTGGAAAGTGCCAATTAGATATTCCGACTTAATTAATTCGTTATTCTTGTTTAATCTGGAGTATGCAGCTTATTTTTCTACAGACAAGAATATCATGTTCCTTTTTTTTTTATGAATAGGATAGAGCCAAAAGGCTCCGGCCATCAAAAATATATTAATCAATAAAACAGTAATAATATAAACAAGCATCAATGGTTTTACAAGAGGTAAAACAGAAATAAACGAGTAAAAAAGAAATACAATAACAATAATCAACCCAGAGGACAATAACACGGCAAGAAACACCATCCAGAAACCAGCGAGCGAAGCAAGCAGCCCAGAGACTCGAGCAACCGACCCAAGACAAGAGGGGAAAAAACTCACTTCACAATGACATCAAACTCCACTAGCAGTCTAGAGCGACTCTAGAGACGCAACGGCGGGAAGACTACCACCGGGGATGTCAACGAGCAGGCGCTACACGACAGAGCACTGGCTGCAAAGCAGCCACGGAGCCTGCTTTCCTCGCAAGAAGGCGAGCACTCACTCGAATCTTGGAAAGATCGAAAACTTTCTTTTTGTAACCGTGCTTGACAGGGTGAAGGTCAGCCCTAGCAGAAGGGGCCGAGATCGCCTCAAGGATAGATGAAGAAAAATCTACCGAAATGGGACACGGGGGGGAACTGAGACTGCTGGGAGCAGCCGAAGAGACAGATGGGATGGTCTTGGTGGTGCCGGCCTCAAGGGGAGATGGAGTGACATCAAGACTAATAGCATACTTGTGGGGAAGGGAGAGCAAGAAGAGTTTGAAAGCCCTCAGGACCTGATAGAGCCATGACTGAGCCCCTAAAAGTTGATGCCAAGAGTATAGGCATCCTGGGTAATGAAACGAGATTGCAGAACATAAGGGATTAGAGAACTTCAAAGCACAAGGATAGTTATAGTACAGAGAAGGGGTCTTAAAATCAAAAATAGCTCTGTCTGGATGGATAGTGGAGTCAGAAGTGCGGGAGAGAGGAGCAGTCTCCCTCGCACTACGAGACAACGAGAGATACGAAGAATTGGATTTAAAACAATCAGGATATTTACCCAACTTTCCGAACAATGACGGAACCACTGAGACATGTCGGGGGCGGGCCTTGAAAGAGGCCCGGCGAGGGTTGGCAACAAAGCTCGTAAAAACTTTGCGATCCTTAAAAAGGAGAGCAATATTAGGCCGATAAAGAGGGACTGTAGATGCGCGAGGAGAAGGACTAGATGGAGAGGAGTTCGACGCTGAACTATCAGCCAAGACAGAGGAGTCGAGGCCCTGGCACTCAACCCTATTGTGTTTACTAACTGAGCTATTCAGAAGCTTGAACTTTAAGAAGGGGTAATTAAGGAAGGAAATGAGTTAGGCCGGTAAGGGGTGACCTCTGGGCCATCCCAGAAGTTTTTGAAGGGAAAAGCATCGGTTACGAGAGTGACCGAGCTTATCACAGAATAAACACTTCATTTTATTGATACATTCTCGCTTAAGATGCCCCGGAAGGAGGCACCTGAAGCAAACCCGATGAAGATCGGGCCTAAATGGCGAAGCTGAATAATCAGCCCTCTGCGAAACCTGATTTGAAGCAGAACAATCAGAGCTCGCAACGGCCTTGATAAGATCCATGGAATAAACCCTTCCAAGAATGGACTAAAACTAAGCTCCAATAAAGAAGAGGAAGTGTAAAGGGGAACCACTAACAGAGCGGAAACACTCCCACCAGAAATTCGACACCAGTGCTATAAACAAACCAGTGCCTCTTCTTAACAGTGACTCTCAAAGAAGAGAAGCCGCACACTCCAATGAGGAGAACAAGAATGGAGAAAATAGAGAGGAAGAGAGGATAGATAGAACGGGCGATCTAGAAGAAACTCAGTCAGAACACTGACATGAGCTGAAGTAGTCGCTAGCAAAAAGGTCCCCAGGGAATGGGGAGCACAAAGCCAGCACTAAATAAACAGAAAGCCCGAAAGATATAACAACCAATGCATCACTACACAGTTCAAAAAATAAGCAACAAAGCAAGAAAATGGTACCAGGGATCCACCCAAATGATCAAGACAACCAAGATAAACACACAAGATCAAGACGACGAAATACTTACAGCGCTCTGTCGAAAAGGGGAGACGGAACGCAGCTGGAAGGAGGGGGGCCACTCCTGGCAGTCGCGCTCACTAAGAACGGGAACACATGTGAAATTACGGAGGAGGACTAACACCGCTCAGGGCAGGATGGAGGCGAGACGAAGTAGAGCCGAGAAGGCCGCTCGGGTCTGGCAACCACCGAGAGGCCAATAGGAGAGCACAAGGGGAGAAAACGCCACGCAACGCCAAGCGAGGCCCAAGGAGAGCCGCCGGCGGAGAGAGCGGACGAAGGGCACCGACTCAAAATCGAGAAGGTTGAGATGGGTCTGAAGGGATTGGGGAGATCTACAAAATTTATTGAGGGGCGAACGCGAGAAGGTGGGAGGATCGACAGGATCTGGGGAGAAAAGTTATCGAGGAAGAAGGGGATTTTGAATTTCGAATCGCCTTTCTTATCGCTTTGTTGCGTTTGTTGTCAAAGAGAATACAAGAATATCATATTCACCCACTATTTTTGTGATATGTTGATGACAATAGAGTGGGCCAAGGCTAAAACATTAATTGGTCAACAAAGTCAATGGTCCAAAGCTTTTACTTCCTTTTGGTCTCTTGCACGTTGTCACAACCACCAATTATTTTGAAGGAAGTTCTCGCTGTCAAGAAATTTCTGCTTCTTTCTGTCAAGAATCCATCTCTAAGATTTGTTCAATTAACTTTATCTTTTTAATAAAAGATATTTTTATATTTATAGAAGACTAGGTTTGTCCGTTGACACGTGCCTATGGCATGTCTTCAAAACAGTGCACCTAATTTGATTATATAAAATAGTTTTGGAGGTCCAGCAAATTAAATGAAGTAGCAAATATATTATATGAGCAAACAGTATATCTACCTTTAAGTTCAACCATTGTCTTCTTGACCATTAGCTTGAACTTACCTGGAATGCATATAGTTTGTTGGAAACACCGCATAGAGTTTTTTTAACTTCAGCATCACTTTTAGATGCTTATAATCGTTATGCAAGGACATTATCATATAGGTTTTATTTAGCTTACTCTAATCCCATAACCACTATAAGCATGTCTAAATACAATGGTAATGTAAGTGCAGGTGTGAAGGTATCTACAATACCAATAATCTAAACAATTGTTTGTCTAAGACTCAGTTTATAATTAAAATACCTCTTATTATTATTTCAACCAAAATGAAATATATGAAGTTCTCAAAACTCTAATCCAATCTAATCATTTCTTTTATCTCCACTTTGTCTCCCCATTACACCTTTATAAAAAAAAACCAAAATGGATAAATAATAAATTTACTTTAGCTGTCTATCTTGAGTGGAGAATTTGTACCATTCACTGGTAAACTCCAGTCATCTCAATCCTATATATCCAAACATACACAAAAAGTTCTTATATGTTATATTATCCATGGTTTCTAATAACCAGTAAAGGGAACACTTCACGATAGTATTTTCTCTTCTAGTATAGAAATTAATGTTACATATTTGCCAAGTTATTTTAGCTTGTTGGTCAACTTACATATCCTGCTATGGTTTGGAAGCCTAAATTGAGGCCACTAAATAATCCATCTCTCACTTGCGTAACCCTAAATCAAAACCAATAAAAAACTCATCAAATAAATCACTAAATTAAAATTTTTTAAACTTAAAAATAAAACAATCATACATCTCTGAACATAGATCCCATGCACACACAAAATTCGAGTTAGAAAAAAATTGAGTAATCCTCTGCACACACAAAATTAAAAATTAGAATGAGAATTCGTTTAATGAGATGAAATTAGAGTCGTCGCATCGCATATAGAGGCTCTCGATTCGGTGGAGGGGATTCGCCGATACAGACTTAATAAGGAGTTCTGAGTTCTGAGCTAAGTAGCTACTGAGCTATGAGCTCTGACCTGATTCCTTATAAAAATTCCAGCCCTTAATTCACATGCATCGGTTCTGATTGAACCAATCATGGGAATCAAGGATAGCCAGAAATTCTTTAACTAAGGACTGAAACTGAGGGTTTCGGTCGATAGTAGGAAATCCTTGAATCTGGACCGAAACTGAGGGATTCAGCCGGTATCACATACGTAAAACTTTCATAAGGGGGTTCATAGGAGCCTAAAAAAACCCTTATGCGTATCCGGTATGGAGCCAACGTCGGTCATTTCGTCGTGCTCTTTGCCACGGTTGGAGCTTCTTCCCAGATTCCTGAGGCTTTTTTTCTCATATTCTGGGTTCTTCCCTTTTAGAGAGACAGTGCCTAGATCTGATATGCCCTTCCCCGGACCCCAAAGAGCGACGCAGGTCTGTCCAAAACTGTAATAAAGGAATCTCAAGCCCATAGGTCCCACTCAAGCCACGACATTTCTTCAAAACAGGTAAGGGATCGCGGCGGAGGCTCTTACCTTTGAGGGAATCTCCGGAGTTTGTTCTCGATGTCCGCTGCTCTTGTCCAACAACCTCTATGACTCGACCTCCAGGGTGCCTGTGTTTACCGATCGTATACCCGCGGTTACAAATCTATCTCGCGCACGTATGGCCTAGGGCTTTATGAGTCACTGTTTCTGGATCTCAGTGGATCCAGAGCGATGGGGTTGGTATAAGACTTTTGTGAACATCGAGCTTCGGAGAAGAACCCAATATTCCTCAGGTTCACAGTATTCTTGGGTTGTCCTTGTGGGACCAATTCCTCTATGAGGTCTTTT